>SJYX01003322.1:92332-124341 GCA_006410675.1 Oreotragus oreotragus | reverse complement strand
GGGGGCGGCTTACCCTGGGCTTGGTTCCTGCTCCTCATCTGGTCTGTGGTCAGACGTCAGCCTCGCGGCCTTCGGAACATTCCAGGGCCTCTAACCCCTTCCTTACCCACGTCGCAGCTGAGCCGTGCAGGGTCCTCGCGTGTGCGCTGCGAGCTGTTTCTCCTCCGCACCACTGACCAGTGCAGCGCCCGGCCCCTCCCCTGTCCTGGCCCTGGGCAGTGGCCCTCGTCCTGGGCCTCCAGATGCCTGTCAGGGCGCAGGGGCCGGCCAGCCCCGGGGCCTTGAGAGACATTCAGCCATGCAGCCCGGTGTGGGCAGCCAGGGGCCAAGAGGAGCTGCTGGAGGCGGGGCTCCCTCTGCCCCCCAGGAGACCCGCCACGCCCCCAAGAGAACCCTCTTTGTCTGTTTTCCAGGCCGGGGCTGGGGTGGAGCTCTATAAGCACAAGTGTCAGTCTTCCGAATCCTCTGCAAACACCCTCTGGAAGCTGCAGGGAAAGAGGACAAAAGGGCTGGAGTCTGGATCCTGGCCAAGGTCGGGCTGCAGGGTCTGAGGTTTGGGCTCCTTCCTCCTCACTCACTGTTGACACAGCAGGAGGCGGGGTGGGGGCAGAAGGAGCCCGGGAGCTGAGCGATCTCTGCTGTCTGCTGGGCGCAAGAGTGTGGGGTCTGAGGGACACACACAGACACACACACACAGACTCACAGATACACACACAGAGACACACACACAGAGGCACACACACAGACACACAGACAGACATAGACACACACACACACAGAGACACACAGAGACACACACACAGACACACAGACACACACACAGACTCAGAGACACACACAGAGAAACACACACACACACAGACTCACAGAGACACACACACACAGGCACACACACAGACACACAGACAGACATAGACACACACACACACAGAGACACACACACAGAGGCACACACAGATGCACACACACAGAAACACACACAGACACACAGAGACACACACAGAGACACACATACAGACAGAGACACACACACAGACACAGACTCACAGAGACACATACACAGATATGCACGATACACACAGACACAGACAGACACACAGATGTGGACTACACACACAGAGACACACACACACAAACACACACACAGAGAAACACACAGACACAGACACACAGAGACACACATACACATACACAGATACACACAAACAGACACACACAGACAGACAGACATAGAGATATACACAGACACACACACAGAGACACACAGACACAGACACAAACAGAGACATACACACAGAGACAAACACACATACAGACACACAGAGAGACACAGAGACACACACAGAGACACACACAGAGACACACACACAGACGTGCACTCCACACGGGGTGTTTGGCTTCGGTGATGACCAGCTGTCCCAGTGCTGGGGCCAGTGTGAGGAAACCCAGAGAGGCTCCATCCTGAAGCCTGTCATTGGTCTTGAAGACAGGATGTGGACTGGGCCTGAGCCCTGCCCAAGAGTGAGGAAACCATTCTGGTGAAAACCAGGTCTGGAGACTTCTCTCGCTACACACGGCAAACAGAGATTGCTGCTGAGGTCAGGCTGCCACTGTTAGATTAACCATGGAGACACCCCCCTAGATGTATAATCATTATTCCCCACTCTTTAACCTTAATTGTTTGTTCTCCTAGCACCTACTTGTTGTAAAACTCAATCATATGCAACAAAGAGGTTGCTGACATGTAACCATCACACAGCGAGGGGTATAAAACTGGGCCTTTCAGAAACATCAGGGTGCTTGTTGGCAACTGATTCCCCTTGGACCTGCTGGCATAATAAACTGTATTTCACTGTCCTGAGTGTCCTCCGAGGTGTGTTTTGCGACTCTGGATTCCACCACATCAGGACTCGTGACGCACCAGAGTCGCTGTGAGCCCTGGGCCTCAAGCGCCTGGCTGTCTCCTTCAAAGACCCTCCCTTTTTTTTTGCTTGTTTGAGTTTCTGTTTTTGGCTGTGTTGCACGGCTTGTGAGATCTTAGTCCCTCAACCAAAGCTTGAGCCTGATCTTGGCCATAAAAGTGCTGAGTCCTAACCACTGGAACACCAGGGAACTCCCAAATCCATTTGAGATTCACCATCTTCTGTGTCACCACCAAGGCTCCTAAATCGCAAATCTCACCCAGAAGATGAATCTGGACGCCATCACTCAGGATTCACTTGTGAAGTAAGAGAAAGGCCAGCGGCTGCAGCAGGGGCGTGGTGGGCAATGACGCTGCTTGGGGGAGACCTGCCAGGGTTCGCCCACCCTGTCTGTGTAGGTCTTGGTTGTAGATACCAGGCTGGTGTGGCCCCGTGCAGTTATTCCCCGCTCACAGTCCCGACCTGGTCACCTTGGCCCAGGGAGGTCCACAGTATGGAAACCAGGGACCCCGACCCAGAGCCCTCCCGGCCTCAGGGGCAGGGCGGGAAGGGGAGCCTGCTCAGGAGCTGTGAGCAGGTGTCCTGGGCTGGGGTCAGGGGCTAGTGAGGTTGGTAGCAATGAGAATCGGAGCATTGGGTCAGCTTCCTGTGCACACAGGTCCCTGGCCCCGTATCCTGGCCTGTGCTTGGCTCTGCACCCCAGGTGGAGACCCCTCTTCACGAAGCTCACTGATGACAACCTCCTGGTCAATAAAGCATAGCTGCTCCCAACCACGTAAATCAATCAATTAATCAGGACTGAGGCGGGGCAGACGCAGGTGCTGGGGGCAAGGTGAGGAGCTTGTGGCCATCCTCCGCCCACCCGAGGAAGCTGTAACCCCGAGGGCGCCCAACTCGGGGGTGAGGGGGCCCCACCCTCCTGCCCCTTGAGGCTGTCCCCAGCTGACGTGTGGGAGCCATGGTCCTCGGGGGCCCCTTGGTCTCCCACAGTCTTCCTGGCCTCCCTGGAGGGGCGGCACCCTGGAGGGCCAGGCCGGTGGAGATGGGGCCCAGCCTCGCACATCAGACGTGTCTCCTCTGTTTCTCCTCCCGCGTCTTCTACACGCGTGCCCCTGGCCTGGACCCTTGGCTGGAACATCCAGGGCTGGGCCTTCCCAGAGGCTGCACGTCCCTGAGGGCCCCTAGGAAACCAGACAGCCAGGAGAGGAGCGGTCACCCTCCTGGTCTTAAAGGCCAGGAGTGCAAGGACAGGGCGAGTCCCAGTTCTCCTTCTGGGCAGAGGGGACCCACCTGCACTGAGGGGCTTCCGGGTCTCCTCCTTGATTATTTCTCCTGCCCCCTCCCCAGCAGGCTTGCTGCCCCCCAGGCCAGGCCTTGGCCGGCAGCCCTATCCTGGATTTGCAGGAAGTTCCCCAGAGGATGAGAGAAGTGGGAGACCCAGGCCCCACAGGAGAGCAGAGTAGGGGTGGGGCAGGGGTGCAGGGGCCCCTCGGAGTCAGCAGATCTGGCAGCAGAAGCTGCAGGAGGCGGCCCAGCCCCACAACCCCTCCTCCTGCAGACCCTGCTCAGGGGTCGGCGGTGCCTGGCGATGGCTGGCGGGCCCCTCAGGGATGGCACCCGGCCCACCCCTCACTCTAGTCCTCTCAGGCTCCTGTGCTGCCCTTTCAGGGAGATGGCTGAGAGGAGGCCGAGGAGAGGAGGCTCATCTGAGGCCACCCCCTCCTAGGAGCCAAGGTCGGTAGAGCTGGTCCGGCCTCCCTGGAGTGGACGTGGACCCACGCCATCCTGCAGGCAGCTCGTCACCCCTGTGTCTGGGAGACCCAGGCTCCAGTCGCACATGAGCTGTACCTCAGAATAATTAAATAGAAGAGGAAATTTACTCTTTACAAACAATTTGCGGCTAATTAGTGGAGAAGGAATCATAGAATATCACCATGATGCAATCGAATAAATAAATTGATTTTTGCAATGATGTCCAGCAACTGCCTCCATCACCAAGAGATGAGCAAGCATCGCACACCTCCTGATAGAAAACACTCCTGCGACTCTGAAGTATCTTGTCCAGAAAAATTGATTTGTATTTGCTCAAGCCTCTGGGTACAGATATCAATTAGCAGGAAACACAGAGGCAGGAAAATAAGTTAAAGTCCGCACAGGATGGGTTACAAACTGAAAGGTGAGCTCCCTCCAAATCCGTATGTTACAGCCCTGCCCCAACAGGATGGGAGTTGGGCGATGGGGCCTTGGGAAGTCCTTATGTGAGATGAGGGCCTTAGTGTGGGGCCATCTCAATGGAATCAGAATCCTTGTAAAAGAGACAGCAGAGAGCTGGCTACATTAGCCCTGGGAGGGCGCAGCAAGAAGGCGACTGTCTGCAGGGCAGGAGGGCTTGCTGCCTATGTGTGCATGGTGTACACGCGTAGAGAAGCTTGTGCAAGCTCCTGTTGTCGGGAGAGCTGGCAGGTTTGTGTGTTTGAAGGTGTATCTGCCTACAAGCCTGCAGTGCCTTTTGAGCTGCAGTTCAGTTCAGTCGCTCAGTCGTGTCCAACTCTTTGCGACCCCATGGACGGCAGCACGCCAGGCTTCCCTGTCCTTCACCATCTCCCGGAGCTTACTCGAACTCATGTTCACTGAGTCAGTGATGCCATCCAACCGTCTCATCCTCTGTTGTCCCAGCATCAGGGTCTTTTCCAGTGAGTCAGTTCTTTGCATCAGGTGGCCAGAGTATTGGAGTTTCAGCTTCAGCATCAATCCTCCCAATAAATATTCAGGATTGATTTCCCTTAGGATTGACTGATTGAGCTTATGTGTGTGTATATGTGGGCTTCCCAGGTGGCACTAGTGGTAAAGAATCTGCCTGCCAATGCAGGAGACGTGGGTTCAGTTCTTAGGTCGGGGAGATCCCCTGGAGGAGGGCATGGCAACCCACCCCAGCATGCTTGCCTGGAGAATTCCATGGACAGAGGAGCCTGATGGGCTATGGTTCTTAGGATTGCAAAGAGTCGGACATGACTGAAGCCACTGAGCACGCATGCATGTGTGTGTGCATCTCGAATAATCGTGTTCTCTGTGAAAATGCACCCCCCGTGCCCTTGGGCAAGTCCTGTCATCCCCTCCTCATCCAGGCCAGCAGCCAACTCTTCCTCCAACTCCCACCCCAGGTACTCTTCCTGGAGTCCCAGACAGACAGACCTTCCTTCTGAGCTCAAACCCAGGCAGTCTGCAGAGAGAAGGAAGGCTCCCAAACCGGCAGCTTTTTCAGAAAAAGTGCCTGACGCTGGGCTGGGGCAGGAACACAAGCCCCCTTGTGCCTCCTCTGGGCCCCTTCCTCCAGCAGCTGTACCTGCCAGGGTTCTAGGCCTCCTGGGTCTCCGCTCCTCCCGCCAGGAGGATCCGGGACCCTGGGAGGGCTTCTCTGCCCTCTGCAGCCAGCTGGCCCTGCCCTTCCCCAGCCCAGAGGCATCACGGGGCTGGAGGCCTCTGGAGGTGTGTGCAGAGCTCTGGAGGACAGGTGAGGGCCTCACCTTTGCCACAGGAGTCAGGGGGGCCCTGAGCCCTAAGGAGCCTGTCTGGGGGGGCCAGTGCAGGCCCAGAAGGAGGGACCAGCTTCTGGACAAAGTTGCCTTCTGCTCCCTTCTCTGCACAAAGGCTGGTTGTTGTATGAAGCCCCCCAGCCCCTGCAGCTAGGACCATGGACAGAGTGTGGTCTCTTCCCAAGCAGGGAAGAGGGGTCCACCAGGAATCCTGATGTGGTGGGTGAAGAGCCACACATTTTATGTTTCCAGGTCATGAAGTACATGGAACATGCTCCTCAGTGCCACTTCCAGCCTCTACACAGCCCGAGACTGTATCCAGATGATGAGTAATAACATATGTTTATGGACAATGACACTGAAACTTCAGGGCTGTCCACTTGTTGCAAATTTTCTTGAAATTTATTCTAACCATATCAAAATGTAAACAGTATTCTAAGCACACAAGTAGTGGGGGAGAAACCCGTGGAGGGTGGGACTTGCCCTTCAGGCCATAGTGCGCTGACCCCTGGGTTAGCCACGTGGTGTGAGTAGGGAGGTGGCAGCTAGACAGAGCCTCCACTGGACACAGGCCCCCAGCACTGCAATCCTGATGAAGCCAGGGTCCCTGGTTCCTGGTGGCCAGCTCTTCTCCTGTGAGGCCGTGCACACACCAGGCCATTCTCTGCACCCCTTCTCCTTGTCATCACGGAGGGTTCTGGACCCTGAACCGTGCTCTGCTCTAGGTAGAAGCTCTAAGCCCCATGAAGCTGCTGCAGGCAGCTACCCTGAAGCACCCCTGTGAGGCTGACCCTGTTTGGTCAACTGGGAAGGGCTCTCAGGACACCTCCCCCACCTCTGAAGTCAAGGTCTGGTGCCCAGAAGAGAGACCCAGAGATGAGAGTAAAATACCTGTCATTGTTTCCTTGTATTTGTGTAGGCTGCGGGGCCAAGACAATAAACACAGCGCATCCGGGAGCCTCCCCACCGGATGGCTCTGGGGTTTGCCCCAGGAAGAACCCCCACCCTCAGCTCCTTCCTGCCCCCTTGGTGGCCCCTTTGCTCCTTCCTCCAGGAGGGGGGTCCACAGGGCCCAGGAGGGGTGTATAAAGGGCCCAGTGGAGGGTGCCCAGGCACCACCAGACTCCCAGCACCAGGACTGGACCTCAGGACTCTGCAGTCCAGGTAAGACAACCCCCCTCCCCACCATGGTTGGGCCCATGGGGGAGGCCCCTCTCTGAGATGGGATGGCCTGTCCTCTTCTCTCCAGGAGCCCTTGACTCTCCAGCCAGAAGCCATGCTGCTGTGGCTGACCCTCGCCCTCCTGTGGAGCCCCACCTGCTGGGCAGGGGGTAAGTCTGGCTGGGGCTCCCCTGTCCAGAGCATCCCCCTGGAGACCACCTTCACCTCCCACTATCCAGGGCCTGGGGTCTAGACCGGCTCTTGTCACAAACTAACACTGCTCTCAGACCTGTCCCCTTGTCTGGAGGGCTGTGTTTTCTGCTGGACAGAAAAAAAAACATGTCACTGTGTGTTTATTTTCTTTTCTCTTCCCTACCTGGTTCTCTCATTAATAGCTTTGTATGGGCATGGAGGAGGCTCATATTTCAGTACAACTAAAGACAATGAAAATGAGATCACCGGGATCAGAGTGTTTATAGGTATTGCTGGCATAATCAAGAGGTGAGTTGAGCAGGGCCCGGGAGCCCCTCACTGCATCCCAGCCCCTGCCCCAGTCTCGGGAACCTGGGGAGGGGGCTGGTCCCTCCTCCCAGCACCCTCACTGGGGTGCTGATGTCTCCTGAGTCAGCTGAGGCCTTGGGGTCCTGGAGCCCCCAGCCAGCACCTTCTGTCTGTCCCTCTTCCTCTGCTGTTTCCTCCCCTGCACCCCAGCCCTCTCCCCTCCTCTCTCCTTCTGCAAGTCCGGCCTCTGCTTCCTGGGATGGCCGAAAGGGAGGGGTGCTTTTCCCCACTGTCTCTTTTCAACCCTGACTCAGCTCAACCAGAAATGGTCTCTCAGTCTGAGAATGCCTATGGGAAAGCAGAAGCTCTGCCCAGGTTGGGATCAAAGAGAAAAGGAGGACCACTGATTGAACACTAGGAGCGTAGAGGCAGCAAGCCCAGGGTCTTCCCCTAACAGTTAAATGGGGGCTTTGCTCCAGGCCTGGGGTAGATATTTGCTCTGCATTTACGTGGCCCCAGGGAGCTGGGGAGAAGGAATGGGCCAGAGCAGCAGGCACCATGGGGGCCAGAGTGTGGGCGGGGCCAGTGAGAAGGGGACACTCTGGGATGGACACTGAGGTGGGGGAAGGTCACAGAGACGGGTCACCTGCTCCTGGGGCCCCCACCTGGTCTAGTGCAGTGACTGGGACTCCAAATACTGGGCCTGGGGTCAGCTCCCTGCTCTGAGCCGTGAGACCAGCTGCACCTCCTGAGGGTCCTGGTGACTGTTGCACCTTGGGAAGCTCTCCTGATGGAGGATCTCAGTGACTGCTCCCCTGAATCAGTCCCCCTTTGCAGATGAGCAAACTGAGGCCTGGAGAGGCTGGTCAACAAGCCCCAAATCAGAGCCTGAAAGTGGCAGAGCAGGGGTTGACACCAGGAAGCCTGTCTCAGGCACCAAAGTCATGCCAGGGACTTATGCTGCAGTGATAGGCTGTCCTTGCTGGACATAGGGGGGTGGTGTTTAGGGGACTGGGGGTTTGCGGGTCACCCAGACCCTGGACCTTCAAAGCTCGCCCTTTCTCCCAGTATCCAGGTGAGGTTTGGCTCCTCCTGGAGTGAGAAATATGGAGCCCCAGGTGGGACCCCTCAGGAATTTGTCCTGCAGCCCGGTGAATACATTACAAGAGTCGATGGCTCCTACAAGCTTTTCCTCCAGCAGTTCATCATCTACACTAGCTATGGGCGTAAGGCCACATTTGGAGAGAACCGTGGCAGGAGCTTTTCTGCCTTCCCTGATGGGAGTGAGAAAGTGCTCACTGGAGTCTTCGGACAGCATAAGCTTCTGGGCATCTCCAGCATCGGCTTTGACTGGGATTATCCAATAGTACGGTTGATCTATGATCAAGAAAGTACTACACTACCCCCACAAGAGCTTGGAAATGAGTCTGATAAATGACCCCTCTGGGTCTCCAGGGCTGGGCCGTGGGTTACCCTGCCAAGGCCATCTGGCTGGTGGTGGGCACAAGTCACCAGGGACCTGAGGGCAGCCCTGGATCAGAATCCACCAATAAATCCAGCTTCTGCAGCTACAGTGGGTCCAGGGTGCTCCTTGGCCTGGGATGCGAACAAAGCCTTCTGAGCTTGTGGGGACGAGGCCTCCGGGGCGGAGCTCACTGAGCAGAGCTGCAGGAGGAGGCAGGAGGGGGTCCGACACCCCAGGGCTGGGTGATTCTGACAGGATGTAGGGTCTGCCCATGCAGACCTCGGGCTGATCCTATAATCTGGGAGGATTGTGGGGGTCCCAGAGGCCCCATCCCTTGCTCTCTTCTGCAAGCCCATGCAGGTGGCCTATGCAGCCGAGGCTCAATTCCAGGATCCTCTGAGTATGTATCAGCTTAGGGAAGCCCTCAGTCATTCATTCACTCATTCAAACACATATGGCAGACTCTGGCCAGCAAAAAGCTCTGTGGACTCTGGAGGAATAGAGAATGGGCCAAGAGTCCAGCCAGGGGCTCCCTATGGGGAACGGATGCAGAAGCAGATGGAGACAACTGGTGGTTTCATCTGCATTGATAGTGACAGGTATAGCGCCCTGTGCTCAGGCGCAAGCCCAGTGGTGGGTGTGCTTCAGGGAAGCCTTCCTGGAGGAGGCAACATCTGAGCTAAGTGTAAAGGCTGTGTGAGAGCTGGCCAGATGGGGTTAAGGGATGGAGGCCTTCCAGGCCAAGAGATCAACACGGGAATGGCCAGAGCCGGGCATCCCCAGGACTCCACTTCTTGAAAGGTGAGCATCTGTTACAGCCTGAAGGGAAAGGAAAGCAGCCCCCAGGCCTGGCACATTCTCTCAACGCCTCCATCAGACTGCAGCAGCCTGCCCCCCAGCCGCGGTGCAGAGGCCGCCCTGTCTCCCCTCAGCTCCCCGCCCGGCAGCCCTAGAGGGACAGGACTTCTGCTTCCCCGCTTGCAGAAGGAGGCAGCGCAGGCCCAGAGGACACAGAGGCTCGGCCTGTCACACGGCACCACGAGTGGCGGAGTCGGGATTCAGGGGGAGGAGGTCTGGCTGCAAAGTCTGGGTTCAGATCCCCAGACCCAGCGAAGGTTTCCAGAGGGCTCCTCATCTCTGGGAAGACACTTGCTGCTTCTTGTCTACCTTTATTTTCATTTTACATGCTGGTTGAGCGCCACTTAGTGGTTCTTACTAAAAACAGCAGAGTCTGTTACAAATGAGGTTCAACTTTCTCAGCCTGAGTTTCATCTGTGATGATGGGAGATTAACATTCACTGGAAAGCTGTTGTGAGGATTAAATCAGATAATTGTTAAACCACCTGGCATTCCGCCTGGCCCCACTTGGGTGCAGGATTAATGCCATCTTTCCATCCATTCATCCATCCACCCACCCTTCATCCCCTCATTCAAGGAATAAATCAGATGACAGGAAACTTGATAGCAGACACACAAAGCTTTTTAGGAGAAACCCATCTCTACAAGCAGCACGTGGGAACAGAATTTCTCATGATATAAGCCTACCTGCTGTCTCTCTCGGGGAAGGCAATGGCACCCCACCCCAGTACTCTTGCCTGGAAAATCCAATGGACGGAGTAGCCTGGTGGGCTGCAGTCCATGGGGTCGCTAACAGTCGGACAGACTGAGCGACTTCACTTTCACTTTTCTCTTTCATGCATTGGAGAAGGGAATGGCAACCCACTCCAGTATCCTTGCCTGGAGAATCCCAGGGATGGGGAAGCCTGGTGGGCTGCCGTCTATGGGGTCACACAGAGTCGGACACGACTGAAGTGACTTAGCAGCAGCAGCAGCTGTCTCTCTCCCCACCCCACCCCCCGTCCCAGCGCTCTCAATCCTCAACTTTAAAAGGAGTCCTTGCAGACTTCCCGGATGGCTCCGTGGTAGAGAATCCACCTGCCAATGCAGGAGACCTGGATTCAGCCTCTGGTCTGGGAGAATTCCACATGCCACAGAGCAACTAATCCGTGTGCCATAACTGTTGAGCCTGTGCTCTGCCAACTTAGGTGCACCTGAAAGGTATTAGTTTGTTCACTAAAGGACCACCCCTTCAAGGTGGCAGGGACAGTTCATACATCCAATGAGAAAATGAAGATCTCAGAGAAAATCCATCTTCCACAGACAAGAGACGACCTGGCCCAGATTGCACCAGGGAAGGGGGGATTCAGACCCCACAGGCTCCACTTCCCTCCTCCCTGGCCCCCCTGTGGGGAGCTCAGGTCACCCATGTGTCTCAATTGCCCCCCCCCCCACCGTTATATGCGGGAAGCAATAGCCCCTCCTCACAGGGGTTGTGAGATTTCAGTGACACCCTTCTCCACCCAGGGTGAACGCTGGGGTCTTACCCCTGTGGGCAGGGGTGCAGGTTTTCCTTTGAGCAGACCATATGATTTCATGGATGTGGAATTCTAGAAAACACAAAAGTAATTCATCATGGCAAAAGCAGACCTGTGATTAGGGAAGCTGAGTTTGGGATGAGACCAAATGCCAAGGGCGTGTGAGGTGCCTTTTAGGGGTGGCAAAAAGTTTCCTTAATCTGAGTGTGGTGGGAGATGCATGAACGTCAGTGCATACATTTGTTAAAACTCATCACACTGTTAACATGCATGCATGCTATTACATGTAAATGGTACTTCAATAAAGCTGAATAAAAAGCAAAACAGGAAAACTGGGAAGAGAATATAGCTGACTATCAACACCCTGTGGAGGGTCACGTGACCACGTCAGACGAGGTAGACAAGATCACCAAGCAAAATCTGGACAGACGTGAGAGCATGGAACGGAAAACTTATATTCACAAAAGCATTGATAAGGTCAATTGCATAAATGAGATAAAATAGTGGCTCTTCCTGGTTAATGGGTACTGGGTATGGGATTTCTGAGGGATAATGGAAAAGCTCTGGAACTGAGTAGCAGTAATATTGCAAAACCAGCAAATGTATTTAATCACAGAGTTGTTCTCCTTAGAAAGATCTAAATGGTAAATTTCATAATTTTTGCATTTACCCACAATAAGAATATTTGCCAACCTCATCCAACATAGGAATAGATGTGGAAAAGATCACACAATCCAAGCTTAGCTGGAAACTCCAGAGAGATGGGGCCCAGGATTAGAGAAGATGGGAATCAGAGGAAAGACCCCACGGCCAAGGGCATGTAACTGACGGGACGAGGGCACAGGCGCTGTGAAAGCGGGGCCCAGGCCTTGACAAACTAGAGGAAACCGGAAACTTCCCGGAGAGGACAGTGAAAACTTGGGAGCTTTTCTCCTCATCCTGGGTCACGGATCCCTGAGTTCTTCCCACAGACTCCAGGCTAAGAACCGCCAAATAGCCCTCAACTGAGACAGCAGGGAGGTGGCCAGCAGGCAGTGAAGACAGGCTGGACCGGCTGAAGCCAAGGGGACTGACAATACCTGGGTCCTTAACTTTAGCTCTTTCTGCCTTCGTTTTATTATTGAATGTCACCCCCCTTCACCACGACAGTTCTGAGTGTGACCATTAAAACCAAAATACAGGCAGTAGCCCAATTCCCGGAAATTCCCACCCTATCCAGAAGTAGCAAAAATGTCCCACCACTTGTTACTGTGGGAAATGACTGAGTTTGTAAAAACCTCCAACACTGCGCCCTGGCGCCACTCTCAGCTTCGGAGATGGACTGCCTTCTGCTCCTGTTACTCTGACGTGCTCTTGATTTCTTTCCTGGGCAAAGGCAATGATTCTCTCCGGGGGTCCCTGTGGGGCCCAGGACCTGACACTCCCTCTCCCACGCGAAACCAGCATTTATAAGGAACACGTCAGTGAGGGAACTGCAGAGAGATGGTGATCAGTAAGGCAAGCTTCACTGGGTCTGGGGATCTGAGCCCAGACTTTGCAGCCAGACCTCCTCTCCCTGAATCCCGACTCCGCCACTCATGCTGTGTGACAGGCCGAGCCTCTGTGTCCTCTGGGCCTGCGCTGCCTCCTTCTGCAAGTGGGGAAGCAGAAGTCCTGTCCCTCTAGGGCTGCCAGGCGGGGAGCTGAGGGGAGACAGGGCGGCCTCTGCACCGTGGCTGGGGGGCAGGCTGCTGCAGTCTGATGGAGGCGTTGAGAGAATGTGCCAGGCCTGGGGGCTGCTTTCCTTTCCCTTCAGGCTGTAACAGATGCCCGCCTTTCAAGAAGTGGGGTCCTGGGGATGCCCGACTCTGGCCATTCCCGTGTTGATCTCTTGGCCTGGAAGGCCTCCCTCCCTTAACTCCACCTGGCCAGCTCTCACATAGCCTTTATACTTAATTGAGATGTTGCCTCCTCCAGGAAGTCTTCCCTGAAGCACACCCTCCACTGGCCTTGTGCCTGAGTTCAGTTCAGTGGCTCAGTTGTGTCTGAGCCTGTCCACGTTCATCACCAACTCCCAGAACTTGTTCAAACTCATGTCCTTCTAGTTGGTGATGCCATCCATCCATCTCATCCTCTGTCATCCCCTTCTCCTCCCACCTTCAATCTTTCCCAGCTTCAGAGTCTTTTTCAATGAGTCAGTTCTTCCCATCAGGTGGCCAAAGTATTGGAGCTTCAGTTTCAGCATCAGTCCTTCCAATGGGGATGCCCGGCTCTGGCCATTCCCGTGTTGATCTCTTGGCCTGGAAGGCCTCCATCCCTTAACCCCATCTGGCCAGCTCTCACACAGCCTTTACACTTAGCTCAGATGTTGCCTCCTCCAGGAAGGCTTCCCTGAAGCACACCCACCACTGGGCTTGCGCCTGAGCACAGGGCGCTATACCTGTCACTATCAATGCAGATGAAACCACCAGTTGTCTCCATCTGCTTCTGCATCCGTTCCCCATAGGGAGCCCCTGGCTGGACTCTTGGCCCATTCTCTATTCCTCCAGAGTCCACAGAGCTTTTTGCTGGCCAGAGTCTGCCATATGTGTTTGAATGAGTGAATGAATGACTGAGGGCTTCCCTAAGCTGATACATACTCAGAGGATCCTGGAATTGAGCCTCGGCTGCATAGGCCACCTGCATGGGCTTGCAGAAGAGAGCAAGGGATGGGGCCTCTGGGACCCCCACAATCCTCCCAGATTATAGGATCAGCCCGAGGTCTGCATGGGCAGACCCTACATCCTGTCAGAATCACCCAGCCCTGGGGTGTCGGACCCCCTCCTGCCTCCTCCTGCAGCTCTGCTCAGTGAGCTCCGCCCCGGAGGCCTCGTCCCCACAAGCTCAGAAGGCTTTGTTCGCATCCCAGGCCAAGGAGCACCCTGGACCCACTGTAGCTGCAGAAGCTGGATTTATTGGTGGATTCTGATCCAGGGCTGCCCTCAGGTCCCTGGTGACTTGTGCCCACCACCAGCCAGATGGCCTTGGCAGGGTAACCCACGGCCCAGCCCTGGAGACCCAGAGGGGTCATTTATCAGACTCATTTCCAAGCTCTTGTGGGGGTAGTGTAGTACTTTCTTGATCATAGATCAACCGTACTATTGGATAATCCCAGTCAAAGCCGATGCTGGAGATGCCCAGAAGCTTATGCTGTCCGAAGACTCCAGTGAGCACTTTCTCACTCCCATCAGGGAAGGCAGAAAAGCTCCTGCCACGGTTCTCTCCAAATGTGGCCTTACGCCCATAGCTAGTGTAGATGATGAACTGCTGGAGGAAAAGCTTGTAGGAGCCATCGACTCTTGTAATGTATTCACCGGGCTGCAGGACAAATTCCTGAGGGGTCCCACCTGGGGCTCCATATTTCTCACTCCAGGAGGAGCCAAACCTCACCTGGATACTGGGAGAAAGGGCGAGCTTTGAAGGTCCAGGGTCTGGGTGACCCGCAAACCCCCAGTCCCCTAAACACCACCCCCCTATGTCCAGCAAGGACAGCCTATCACTGCAGCATAAGTCCCTGGCATGACTTTGGTGCCTGAGACAGGCTTCCTGGTGTCAACCCCTGCTCTGCCACTTTCAGGCTCTGATTTGGGGCTTGTTGACCAGCCTCTCCAGGCCTCAGTTTGCTCATCTGCAAAGGGGGACTGATTCAGGGGAGCAGTCACTGAGATCCTCCATCAGGAGAGCTTCCCAAGGTGCAACAGTCACCAGGACCCTCAGGAGGTGCAGCTGGTCTCACGGCTCAGAGCAGGGAGCTGACCCCAGGCCCAGTATTTGGAGTCCCAGTCACTGCACTAGACCAGGTGGGGGCCCCAGGAGCAGGTGACCCGTCTCTGTGACCTTCCCCCACCTCAGTGTCCATCCCAGAGTGTCCCCTTCTCACTGGCCCCGCCCACACTCTGGCCCCCATGGTGCCTGCTGCTCTGGCCCATTCCTTCTCCCCAGCTCCCTGGGGCCACGTAAATGCAGAGCAAATATCTACCCCAGGCCTGGAGCAAAGCCCCCATTTAACTGTTAGGGGAAGACCCTGGGCTTGCTGCCTCTACGCTCCTAGTGTTCAATCAGTGGTCCTCCTTTTCTCTTTGATCCCAACCTGGGCAGATCTAAGTTGGTCATAGCTTTTCTTCCAAGGAGCAAGTGTCTTTTAATTTTATGGCTGCAGTCACCATCTGAAGTGGTACTGGAGCCCAAGAAAATAAAGTCTGAGTACAGGGCCTAGACCTGTCCTTGTCAATGCAGATGGAACAACCAGTTGCTCCATCTGCTTCTGCATCCATTCCTCATGGAAAGCCCCCGGTTAGACGCATGGCCCATTCTCTATTCCTCCAGAGTCCAGGGAGCCCATAGCCAGCCAGGGTTTCCTATACGTGTTCTGAATGAGTGAATGAATGATTGAATGACTTCTCTGGAGCTGTTTGCACACTCAGAGAATCCTGAAATTGAGCCTGGACAGCTCAGGCTACCTGGATGGCCTTGCACCAGTGAGTCGGGGATGGGGCTTCTGGGAGCCTGAAATCCTCAGAGATTATGGGATCAGCCCGAGGTCTGCACAGGCAGGCCCTGCATCCTGTCAGAATCACCTAGCCCTGGGGTGTCGGACCCCCTCCTGCCTTCTCTTGCAGCTCCACCCTGGAGGCCCTGTCCCCTCAAGCTCAGAAGGTTTTGTTTGCATCCTAGATCAAGGAGCACCCTGGACCCACTGTAGCTGCAGAAGCTGGATTTATTGGTGGATTCTGATTCAGGCCTCTGGTGCGTTGTGCCCACCATCAGTCAGATGACCTTGGCTGGATAACCCATGGCCCAGACCTGGGGACCCAGGAGTAGTCATTTCTCTTTGGTTGAGGTGCTATTTGCTTCAGTTTGAAGGATAATTCCAGTCAAAGCTGATGCGGGTAATGCTTTGAACCGTATACTGTCCATAGGTGCCGGTGAGTACCTTCTCTATATTATCACGGGAGGCAGCAAAAGTGTTGTCTAATTTCCTTTCAAAATGGATGAACGTCCTAGGTCAGTGCATATGAGCAAAGACTGAAGGTATTTTGTGTAGGAGCAGTGGATTCTTATAATGTGTTCACCCTGCTGTAGGAGCAACTCCTGAGTTATCTCACCTGGGTCTCTGTATTTCTCACTCCAGGAGGAGCTGTATCTCACCTGGATACTGAGAAGAAGGGGGAGTTTTGAAGGTCCAGGATCTGGGTGACGCCCCAAATCCCAGGTCCTCAATTTCCCACCACCAGCAAGGGGGCAGCCTGTCACTGCAGCATAAGCCCGTGACACATGACATTGAGACCTGAGACAGGCTTTCTGATCTTCTGTCTCCCTGCTCTGCCAATTTCAGGCTTTGTGATTTCGGGGTGTTAGCCAGCCTCCTCAGTCTCAGTTTGCTCACCTGCAAAATGGGAGTGATTTTGTGGAGCAGTCACTGAGATCTTCCATCAGGAGAGCTCCTCAAGATGCCCAGTCACTATGACCCTCAGGAGGTGCAGGTGGTCTCATGGCTCAGAGTGGGGAGCTGACCCCAGGCCCAGCATTTGCAGCCTCAGTCACTGCACTAGACCAGGTAGGGGGACCTGAATCAGGTGACCCCGATCTGTGATCTTCCCCCAGCTCAGTGCCTGTCCTGGAGCCTACCTCTTCACCTAGCCTCGTCCACACTCTGGCCCCCATGGTGCCTGCTGCACTGGCCCATTGCCTCTTCCCAGATCCCTGGAACCCTGTAAATGCAGAGCAAATATCTACCCCAGACTTTGAGCAAAGCCCACATTCAACCATTAGGGGAAGCCCCTGGGCTTGCTGCCTCTACGCTCCTAGTGTTCAATCAGTGGTCCACTCTGACCCTCCTTCCTTTTCCTCCCACCCCACCCCTAAGGCCAGGAGCGTGCTGGGTAAGGAACCCTGCTCTCTAAACTGTGGATCCCCCAGGGCAACATCTGCTGGTCAGACTGGGAGCCTTGGTCCAGCGTCCAGGATTCTGCCCTTGCTTGGGCCGATGAAGCTGAGGTCAGAGGTTGTGAGGTTAGCAGGGCCCCTCGGTCCCAGGTAGAAGCCTGGGGCCTGCACTTGCTCTCCAAGGCCCTGCTTCCAACTTTGGGAGGAGGGAGGAGCGGGGTGGGAGGAGCCGGAGATCCAGTCCTGGCGGGGGTCCTCCGGGAGGCGACCATGCCCCTTAGGGCCCTGGAGACCAGCCTGCAGTGCGCACAGGATGGCCCAGCCCCCAGGCCCAGCCTCCCCCAGGAGGGCTGTTCTGGCCCCTGAGTGAGTGGAAGGGCTCCAACAGGCAACAGCTTCAGGCCGTCGTCTTTTGGCATGCCCCTGCCCTGTCCCCACACCCCAAGGTTCAGGAAGCACATGTTTGCCCAGAAGCCCGGCCTCAGAAGAAGGTCCACAGGTTCAGGGCCGGGAGGCCTGGGGCTCAGGCCCCGCCTCCCCGTCGCCAGGGTGACATGGGGGCTGCTGCTCTGTCCCCTCAGTGGGACTTGGATCCAGGCCGGACTGTAAGCTGGCAGTCAGGCTGCGCGGGGCCATGCGGGCCTGGTGTCCAAGCCGTGTGCCCACCTACGCAGACTGGAAGGGGGAACCCTGGCAGGGTCTCCCTCAGGCACCACTGGGACCCCTGCTTCCATTTCCTCCTTCTGCAAGTGGGAAGCAGAAGTCCTGACCCTCTAGGGCTGCCGGGTGGGGAGCTGAGGGGGGACAGGGCGGCCTCTGCACCGTGGCTGGGGGGCAGGCTGCTGCAGTCTGATGGAGGCGTTGAGAGAATATGCCAGGCCTGGGGGGTGCTTTCCCTTCCCTTCAGGCTGTAACAGATGCCCGCCTTTCAAGAAGTGGGGTCCTGGGGATGCCCGGCTCTGGCCATTCCCGTGTTGATCTCTTGGCCTGGAAGGCCTCCATCCCTTAANCTGCAGTCTGATGGAGGCGTTGAGAGAATATGCCAGGCCTGGGGGGTGCTTTCCCTTCCCTTCAGGCTGTAACAGATGCCCGCCTTTCAAGAAGTGGGGTCCTGGGGATGCCCGGCTCTGGCCATTCCCGTGTTGATCTCTTGGCCTGGAAGGCCTCCATCCCTTAACCCCACCTGGCCAGTTCTCACTCAGCCCTTAAACTTAGCTCAGATGTTGCCTCCTCCAGGAAGGCTTCCCTGAAGCACACCCTCCAATGGGCATGCGACTGAGCACAGGGAGGAAGACGTGTCACTATCAATGCAGATGAAACCACCAGTTGCCTCCATCTGCTTCTGCATCCATTCCCCATGGGGAACCCCCAGCTGGGCGCATGGCCCATTCTCTATTCCTCCAGGGTCCAGGGAGCCCATAGCCAGCCAAGGGGCATACCTGTTCTGAATGGGTGAATGAATGATTGAGTGGCTTCCCCAAGCCCCTGCACACTCAGAGAATCCTGAAATTGAGCCTGGGCAGCTCAGGCCACCTGCATGGGCTTGCAGCAGAGAGCAAGGGATGGGGCCTCTGAGAGTCCCGAATCCTCAGAGATTATGGGATCGACCTGGGTCTTCACAGGCAGGCCCTGCATCCTGTCAGAACCACCCAGCCCTGGGGTGTCGGACCCCCTCCTGCCTCCTCCTGCAGCTCTGCTCAGTGAGCTCCACCCCAGAGGCCTCATCCCCACAAGCTCAGAAGGCTTGTTTGCATCCCAGGCCAAAGAGCACCCTGGACCCACTGTAGCTGCAGAAGCTGGATTTATTGGTGGATTCTGATCCAGGGCTGCACTCNGCAGCTCTGCTCAGTGAGCTCCACCCCAGAGGCCTCATCCCCACAAGCTCAGAAGGCTTGTTTGCATCCCAGGCCAAAGAGCACCCTGGACCCACTGTAGCTGCAGAAGCTGGATTTATTGGTGGATTCTGATCCAGGGCTGCACTCAGGTCCCTGCTGCCTTGTGCCCACCACCAGCCAGACGGCCTTGGCAGGGTAACCCACGGCCCAGCCCTGGAGACCAAGAGGGGTCATTTCTCTTTGGCTGAAGTGCTATTTGCTTCAACTTGAAGGATAATCCCAGTCAAAGCCGATGCTGGTAACGCCCTGAACTGTATACTGTCCGTAGACTCCAGTGAGCTCTTTCTGGCTGTCATCAGGGGAGGCGATAAAGAATTGGCCATGTGGATATCCAAAATGGATGAAGGGCCATAGGTCGGTGTGTACGACCAAGTAGGAGAGGAAATGCCTGAAGGAGCCGAGGACTCCTGAAATGTGTTCATCTTTCTGCAGGTGGAATTTCTGAGGGTTCAGACCTTGAGCTCCATATAAGTTACTCCAGGAGGAGCCGTGTTTCACCTGGAAACTGAGAAGAAGGGGGAGGTTTGAAGGATCTGGAGACCCTAAATCCAGGGTCCTTTATCCTCGCCGTCACCAGCAAGGACAGCCTGTCACTGCAGCATAATCCCTGACGGGACTTTGCTACCTCAGTCAGGCTTCCTGGTGTCAACCCCTGCTCTGCCACTTTTAGGCTTTGTGATTTGGGCCTCATTACCCAGTCTCTCCGGGCCTCAGTTTGCTCATCTGCAAAGTGGGAGTGATTTTGTGGAGCAGTCACTGAGCTCTTCCATCAGGAGAGCTCCCCAAAGTGCCCAGTCACCGTGACCCTCAGGAGGTGCAGCTGGTCTCCTGGCTCAGAGTGGGGAGGTGACCCCGGGCCCAGCATTTGGAGCCCCAGTCACTGCACTAGACTAGGTGGGGGCCCCAGGAGCAGGTGACCTGACTCTGTGACCTTCTCCCACCTCAGTGTCCATCCCAGAGTGTCCCCGCTTCACTGGCCCTGTCCACACTCTGGCCCCCATGATGCCTGCTGCTCTGGCCCATTCCTTCTCCCCAGCTCCCTGGGGCCCCATAAATGCAGAGCAAATATCTACCCCAGGCCTGGAGCAAAGCCCCCATTTAACTTAACCGTTAGGGGAAGACCTGGGCTTGCTGCCTCTATGCTCCTAGTGTTCAATCAGTGGGCCACTCTGACCCTCCTTCCTTTTCCCTTTGACCCCAACCTGGGCAGAACTTCTGCTTTCCCATAGGCATTCTCAGACTGAGAGACCATTTCTGGTTGAGCTGAGTCGGAGTAGAAAGGAGACAGTGGGGAGAAGCACCCCCTCCCTTTCAGCCATCCCAGGAAGCAGAGGCCGGACTTGCAGGAGGAGAGAGGAGGGGAGAGGGCTGGGGTGCAGGGGAGGAAACAGCAGAGGAAGAGGGACAGACAGAAGGTGCTGGCTGGGGGCTCCAGGACCCCAAGGCCTCAGCTGACTCAGGAGACATCAGCACCCCAGTGAGGGTGCTGGGAGGAGGGACCAGCCCCCTCCCCAGGTTCCTGAGACTGGGGCAGGGGCTGGGATGCAGTGAGGGGCTCCAAGTCCTGCTCAACTCACCTTCTAACACAGCCAAAATGATCCGTAAACACTCAAATCTTGGTGACATTATTTTGGAAGTCTCTAGAGGTATTGAAATAGGTACCTCCTCCAGGCCCAAATGTCTCTATTATATGAAAGAACCAGGTGGAGCAGAAGAAAAAAATAAACACACAGTGACATGTTGGCTGTTTCTGCCTAGAGGAGGAGACAGCCCCTCCAGATGAGGGGACAGGCCTGAGAGCAGAGTCCGTCTGTGACAAGGGCTGGCCCAGACCTCCCTGGACAGAGGGAGGGGGTGAGGGGGGCCTCCAGGGGGATGGGCTGGGGGGGACCCCCAGCCAGACTTATGGTGTACCCAGCAGGTGGGGCTCCACAGGAGGGCGAGGGTCAGCCACAGCAGCATGGCTTCTGGCTGGAGAGTCAAGGGCTCCTGGGGAGAAGAGGACAGGCCATCCCATCTCAGAGAGGGGCCTTCCCTGACCTTGTGGGCCCAAGCATGGTGGGGTCGGGGCCTTACCGGGCCTGCAGAGTCCTGTGGTCCCGTCCTGGTGCTGGGAGTCTGGTGCCTGGGCACCCTCCTCTGGGCCCTTTATACCCTCCTGGGCCATGTGGCCCCCTGGCAGGAGGAACGGTCAAGGGGCCGATGGGACAGGAAGGAGCTGGGGAGGGCTCTTCCTGGGGGAATCCGCAGAGTCGTCCGCGGGAGGGGACGCGCTCTTTACTGCCTTGGCCTCGTGGTCACCACAAACAACACGTGACTCCAGGGGCATTTTACTGTCACCTCTGGGTTTCCCGTCTGGCCCTGCACCAGACCCTGACCTCAGCCGTGGCGAGGTGTCCTGAGAGCCCTTCCCAGTTTGAGCAAACAGGGTTCAACCCCTCGGCTGCTTCAGTGTAGCTGCCCCCAGCAGCTTCACAGGGCTCAGGGCTTCCTCCTTGTGCAGAACCCACTTCAGGGCCTTACTCGGGCCTGGGCAGAGCCTTGTGTGCCCTGGGCTTTCCCCTCCAACCTTCAGAGCTGCAGCGGACAGCTCAGTTCTGAGGGCCTATGGCAGGTGGTAGAGACAGCCTGGGNCACAGGGCTCAGGGCTTCCTCCTTGTGCAGAACCCACTTCAGGGCCTTACTCGGGCCTGGGCAGAGCCTTGTGTGCCCTGGGCTTTCCCCTCCAACCTTCAGAGCTGCAGCGGACAGCTCAGTTCTGAGGGCCTATGGCAGGTGGTAGAGACAGCCTGGGCCTGGCCCTCCATGGCCTGTCACTGGAAGATGTCACCTTCACCTTTGAGCCAGGTCTGGTATAGCTGGGGATGAACTAGGCCCCATGGGCTATGAAATGACTGACAGCAAGGACCCCAGGACAGGAGGGGTCACAGTGATCCTCCACGTCAGTTCTCCCCAGAGCACCTGGGGCCAGGCCGTGGGGTCACCTTGTCCAGGAAGGAGTGGGGCCTTCTCGAGGGCTGGGATTCTGGGGGCCTCCTGGTCCAGCAGGTCCAGGCTCCCTGTGACTAGATGGTGCTCAGGCTGTGTGCACAGCCTCCCCGACCATTGGGAAGAGCCACGGGGTCACAGAACTCAACACAGGGGTGACCACGGGCATGGAGTCAGAGCCTGTCAGGTCTGAGCCCCCTCTTCCCTCCTCCCTGGCCCCCCTGTGGGGAGCTCAGGTCACCCACGTGTCTCAATTGCCCCCCTGTTATATGCGAGAAGCAGTACCCCTCCTCACAGGGGTTGTGAGATATCAGTAACACCCTTCTCCACCCAAGGTGAACCCTGGGGTCTTACCCCTGTGGGCAGAGGCGCAGGTTTTCCTTTGAGCAGACTTTGCAATCACACAAAACAGAAGTAGAAAATTGCCCTTTCTTCCTCTTTTTTGTCTTTTTTAGTTGCTAAGTCCTGTTCAGCTCTTTTTGAAACCATGGTCTGTAGCTTGCTAGGCTCCTCTGTGCGTGGGGTTTTTCAAGCAAGAATACTGAAGTGGGTTGCTATTTCCTTCTCCTGGGGATCTTCTCAACTTAGAGATCAAACCCAGGTCTCCCCGCATTGCTGGTGGATTCTTTACAGCTGAGCCACAAGGGAAACCCCAGAATACTGGAGCGGGTAGCCTATCCCTTCCCCAGGGAGTCTTCCCGACCCAGGGTTCAAACCAGGGTCTCCTGCATTGCAGGCAGATTCTTTACCAACTGAGCTATCAGGGAAGGGGTGGCTTCATATAAAAACTCACCTTTGTGCAGAGAAGGGAGCAGAGGGCAGCTTTATCCAGAAAGCTGGCCCCTCCTTCTGGGCCTGCACTGGCCACCCTGGACAGGCTCCTTAGGGCTCAAGCCCCCACCCCCACCCGACTCCTGTGGCAAAGGTGAAGCCCTCACCTGTCCTCCAGAACTCCACACACGCCCCCAGAGGCCTCCAGCCCCGTGATGCCTCTGGGCTGGGGAAGGGCACGGCCAGGGGCCAGCCGGCTGCAGGGGACAGAGAAGGCCTCCCAGGGCCCCAGATCCGCCTGGGGAGGCAGAGACGCAGGAGGCCTAGGAGCCCAGCAGGTACAGCTGCTGGAGGAAGAGGCCAGGAGATGGCACAGAGGGGCCTGTGTTCCCACCCCAGCCCAGCGTCAGGCACTTTTTGAGATTTTTCTGTCAGTTGGGAGCCTTCCTTCTCTCTGCAGACTGCGAGGTTGTGAGCTCAGAAGGAAGGTCAGTCTGGCCGGGACTCCAGGATGCAGTACCCAGCGTGGGAGTTGGAGGCCTGGACAAGGGGGTGCTGACAGGACTTACCCAAGGGCACGGGGGGTGCATTTTCCCGGAGCACAAGTGCATAGCTGTAAGGGATGCACACGGGAGCTCAAAAGTTACTGCAGGCTCATTGGTGGATCTTCTTCAAACACACACCCCTGCCAGCTCTCCTGACAACAGGAGCTTGCACGCGCTCCTCCACATGTATACACCATGCACACATAAGTAGCAAGCCCCCATTCCCGGAGAGCTCTCTTCCTGCCCTGCAGACGGTGGCTTTCTCTCTGCGTCCTCACTGGACAGACATAGGGAGCTCTCTGCTGTCTCCTTCACAAGGACTCTGATCCCCTCATGAGTGCTGCTGGTGGAAGCTACTCCTGTGGAAGAGTTTCGTGTGTGTGTGAGCAGTTCTGTGATTTGATTTATTCCTGCAGTAGTGGATGGAGGGAGGGATGGATGGAAGGAAGGAAGGCTAGCATTGATCCTGAACCCCCGTGGGGTCAGGCCTAATGCCCAGGGGTTTCACAAGTGTGATCTCATTTAATCCTCACAGCACCTCTCAGAGGGGGGTATTCCTCTCCTATCTTCAGGAGAGTTGACGTGCTTGACCCAGTGAGCTGTGGGATTTAAACCCCCCACCGCTCTGCCCCCGCATTCAGATGTCCATCCAGGGTCCATCTGGTGCCCTCTGGGGAGAGATGTCCCTTCCTATGTTCCCGCAGCCCTCGTGCCCAGGCGCTGCAGACTCCCACGGCCTGGGGCTCCCTGCAGAGTTCCTGCTGCTCTGGGAACCCAGGGCCAAGACGCTCAAGGCCTTTGGCAGAGCTGGCCTGGTGCCCGTGAGCTCCTTCTCAGCGGTCCTAGAAAGTTCAGAGACCAGGCACGTGCCACACCTGAGCCCTGGGGTCCAGGCTGAGGAGGGGGGCGGCTTACCCTGGGCTTGGTTCCTGCTCCTCACCTGGTCTGTGGTCGGATGTCAGCCTCGCGGCCTTTGGAACATTCCAGGGCCTCTAACCCCTTCCTTACCCACGTCCCAGCTGAGCCGTGCAGGGTCCTCGCGTGTGCGCTGCGGGCTGTTTCTCCTCCGCAGCACTGACCAGTGCAGCGCCCGGCCCCTCCCCTGTCCTGGCCCTGGGCAGTGGCCCTCGTCCTGGGCCTCCAGATGCCTGTCAGGGCGCAGGGGCCGGCCAGCCCCGGGGCCTTGAGAGACATTCAGCCATGCAGCCCGGTGTGGGCAGCCAGGGGCCAAGAGGAGCTGCTGGAGGCGGGGCTCCCTCTGCCCCCCAGGAGACCCCACCATGGGCCCTAAGAGAACCCTCTTCGTTTTCCAGGCCGGGGCTGGGGTGGAGCTCTATAAGCACAAGTGTCAGTCTTCCAAATCCTCTGCAAACACCCTCTGGAAGCTGCAGGGAAAGAGGACAAAAGGGCTGGAGTCTGGATCCTGGCCAAGGTCGGGCTGCAGGGTCTGAGGTTTGGGCTCCTTCCTCCTCACTCACTGTTGACACAGCAGGAGGCGGGGTGGGGGCAGAAGGAGCCCGGGAGCTGAGCGATCTCTGCTGTCTGCTGGGCGCAAGAGTGTGGGGTCTGAGGGACACACACAGACACACACACACAGACTCACAGATACACACACAGAGACACACACACAGAGGCACACACACAGACACACAGACAGACATAGACACACACACACACAGAGACACACAGAGACACACACACAGACACACAGACACACACACAGACTCAGAGACACACACAGAGAAACACACACACACACAGACTCACAGAGACACACACACACAGGCACACACACAGACACACAGACAGACATAGACACACACACACACAGAGACACACACACANGGGGGCGGCTTACCCTGGGCTTGGTTCCTGCTCCTCATCTGGTCTGTGGTCAGACGTCAGCCTCGCGGCCTTCGGAACATTCCAGGGCCTCTAACCCCTTCCTTACCCACGTCGCAGCTGAGCCGTGCAGGGTCCTCGCGTGTGCGCTGCGAGCTGTTTCTCCTCCGCACCACTGACCAGTGCAGCGCCCGGCCCCTCCCCTGTCCTGGCCCTGGGCAGTGGCCCTCGTCCTGGGCCTCCAGATGCCTGTCAGGGCGCAGGGGCCGGCCAGCCCCGGGGCCTTGAGAGACATTCAGCCATGCAGCCCGGTGTGGGCAGCCAGGGGCCAAGAGGAGCTGCTGGAGGCGGGGCTCCCTCTGCCCCCCAGGAGACCCGCCACGCCCCCAAGAGAACCCTCTTTGTCTGTTTTCCAGGCCGGGGCTGGGGTGGAGCTCTATAAGCACAAGTGTCAGTCTTCCGAATCCTCTGCAAACACCCTCTGGAAGCTGCAGGGAAAGAGGACAAAAGGGCTGGAGTCTGGATCCTGGCCAAGGTCGGGCTGCAGGGTCTGAGGTTTGGGCTCCTTCCTCCTCACTCACTGTTGACACAGCAGGAGGCGGGGTGGGGGCAGAAGGAGCCCGGGAGCTGAGCGATCTCTGCTGTCTGCTGGGCGCAAGAGTGTGGGGTCTGAGGGACACACACAGACACACACACACAGACTCACAGATATACACACAGAGACACACACACACAGACTCAGATACACACACAGAGACACACACACACAGAGGCACACACACAGACACACAGAGACACACACAGAGGCACACACACAGAGACACACAGACACAGATACAGACACACACACACAGGCACAGACAGACAGACACACAGAGACACACACACACAGACACACACACACAGACACACAGAGACACAGAGACATATAGGCACAGATACAAACACACACACACACACAGGCATAGACAGACAGACAGACACACACACACACACACACAGGCACAGACCGACACACACACAGACTCAGATACACACACAGAGACACACATACAGAGAGACACACACACAGAGACGCACACAGAGAAACACACCCACAGGGAAACACACACACACACACAGACATACAGACACACACACAGACACACAGGCACAGACACACACACACATACAGACACACAGACACAGACACACACACACATACAGACACACACAGACACACAGACGTGCACTACACACGGGGTGTCTGGCTTCAGTGATGACCAGCTGGTCCAGGACTCACCGTGACCAGAGTCACTGTGACGGTCTCACTCGCCTGGCTGCCTCCTTCGGAGCCCCGATTGAGATGCAGGTTTTCTATCACCGTCGTCTCCTGGACTGCAGTCCCCACCAGGGTGTGAATCTGGACTCCATCACTCAGGGCTCCCAGGGTGCCAGGAAGAGTAAGGCCAGCAGGGCTGCAGGAGGGTCAGAGCGGGCACCCCAGGGTGCCTGAGGCGACCCTGCCCGGTCCCCCTTCCTGTCTGTGCAGGTGGGCATGTGGGTGTGGACACCAGGCCAGTGTGGCCCAGGCAGCCTGACTCCTAGCTCACAGTCCTGCCGGGATCCAAGTCCCACAGGGGGACAGAGCAGCAGCCCCCACATCACGCCAGGGACAGGGAGGCAGGACCGGGCTCCTGGCCCACCAGCCTCACAGCAGGGCTGAGGGGCTGTCCTCACTGGAGGTGCAAGGGCACAACAACCCAGCAGCAGTGCTGACAACACAACCCCAGCAACACAACGGCAGCCACACAGTAACAATCATGCCAGCAGCATAGCGACAACGTCACGATGACCACAGGAAGAGCAGCAACAACATAAAACAAGGCAAGTCGGGGTCTGCTTCCTGACCTGCGTCCTGGGCTGAGCTCAGGGTCCGGGGCCACAGGTGGAGACTTGCCCTTGATTCTTGCTGACCACACCCTCCTGCTTAAAGAAGCCCACCTGTTTCCCACCAGGCAAATCAACCAATCAATAAAGACCCAGGAGGGAGCAGACACAGATCAGCGGGCAAGGTGAGGGGCCCATGGCCACCCTCCACCCACCCCACCCCCTGGAAGAAGCAGTCATGCTCAGGGTGCCCAGCAGGCCATTCCCAGCTAACCTGCAGTGGCCATGGTTCTTCAGGGGCCCCTTGGTGTCCCACAATCTTCCCGGCCTCCCTGGAGGGGCCCCTGGAGGGACGGGCAGCTGGGAACCAGGCTGAGACTGCAGCCAGTCCCTCTGAGGGACCAGGGTCAGTGGAGCTTGTGGGGCCTCCCCAGAGTGGATGTGAAAGCACCGTCATCCTGCAGGCAGCTTGTCACCAGGAATCCAGGAGGCGGGCGGTCCTCACTCCCTGCTCAGGGAAGGCCACCCCAGCCCCCAGGCCCATCCAGGGCCTGCGAGGTCTCCCCATGGACTGGCCACCTCATGGCTTCCTTCACCCCAGAAAACTGCAGCTCACAGCATGTAGAAACCCCTGAGTTCAGAGTGACTCCACACCAATCTTTCATTTGTTATCTGTGGAGTAAACCAAGGGAATAAAATCGTTATTTGGAAAATTGGTAAACAGAAACAAATCAACGATCAAGCACTTTCTGCCTTTCCTACAGTACATAATCTGTACCTCAAGAATATTAACTACGAAAGGAAAACTGGCTCTTCTTAAATTAATTAATTTTCATTTATTCCTGCTGGGCTGCATTTTCGTCGCTGCACGCGATCTCTCTCCTGTTTCAGTGAGTGGGGCTGCTCTCTAGTTGCTGTTCCGGGTTTCTCACTGCAGTGGTGTCTCTTGTTGCTGAGCACAGGCTCCAGCACGTGGGCCTCAGTAGTTACGGCTCCCAGCCTTAGCCGTCCCAAGTCATGTGGGATCTTCCTAGACCAGGGCTGACCGCTGCATTGCTCGACACCTTATTAACCACTGGAGCACCAGGGAAGCCCCCAAAATTGACTCTTGATGAATAAATTCCAGCTACTCCCCAGAGAAGGAATGAGAGAATATCAGTCTGTTGCAATCGAAGGAGTTCATTGATCTTGGCAATGGTCTCCAACAACTCTTTGCATCAGCAAGAGACAGGCAAGCTTCATGCGCCCTCTGATAGAAGTCACGCCTGCGAGCTCCAGTAGTTGGGAGAGGTGGCAAGGGTAGTGTTTGAGGAGGTATCCGCCTGTGAGCCTGTGGTACCTCTTGAGCTCACTCGTGTGCACGGGTGTCCCTTATAACCATGCTCATGCACTGGGTGAAAATGTGCCTCCCTGTGCCCTTGGGCAAGTCCCACCATCCCCCCTTGACCAGATTAGCAACCATCTTTTCCTCTCCCACTTTGGGTACTGCTTCCTTGTGTCCCAGTCCAGATGGACCATCCATCTGGGCTCAAACTCTGGCAGCCTGTGGAGAGAAGGAAGGTCCCCAACTGGCAGCTTAACAGAAAAAGTGCCTTCTGCCCTCTGCTCCCTTCTCCGCACAAAGGCTGGTTGATACGTTTAGCGCCCGCTACCTCTCTGCAGTCAGCACCATGGACAGAGCTGCCTCTGGTCCTGGGTGGGGAAGAGGGGTCCCCCAGGAATCCTGATTCTGTGAGTAAGGGCCACAGGGGTTAGTGTTCTGGGCCACAGGGTCTCTGTCAGAACTCTTCCCATGCCTCTGCACTGGGAACACAGCCCCAGGTGACATCTCCATGAATGGACAAGAGTGCACATAAATGGGCAACGAATGACATTGGAAATTCAGAGATTTTTACTTGTCACAATTTTTCTTGGAATTTTTTTCTAACATTATAAATAGATGAAAAGTATTCTGAGCTCAGGCTTCCCAGGTGGCACTAGTGGTAAAAAAAAATCTGCCTCCACTTCAGGAGATGCCGGTTTGATCCCTCGATGGGGAAGGCCCCCTGGAGGAGGGCATGGCAACCCACTCCCATATTCTTGCCTGGAGAATCCCGTGGATAAGAAGGGCCCGGCAGGCTACAGCCCATGGGGTTGCAAAGAGTTGAACATGACTGAAGCCACTTAGCACACATGCAGTCTGAACTCACTGGTTGTGCAAAAACAGTAGACAATGGGAGTTTACCTTTAAGCCATTGCATGGCAACCCACTCCCATATTCTTGCCTGGAGAATCCCGTGGATAAGAAGGGCCCGGCAGGCTACAGCCCATGGGGTTGCAAAGAGTTGAACATGACTGAAGCCACTTAGCACACATGCAGTCTGAACTCACTGGTTGTGCAAAAACAGTAGACAATGGGAGTTTACCTTTAAGCCATAGTGTGCTGGTCCCTGGCCTAGGGACCTGATGTGAGTAGGCAGGCGGCAGCTGGACAGGGCCTCCACCCCGACACAGCCCCCCACACTACCACCTGGTGAAGCCAGGGTCCCCAGTTCCTGGTGGCCTGCATTTCCTGAGAGAGGCTGTGCACATGCCAGGCCATGCTCTGCGCCCCTTCTCCTTGCCACCACGTGGGAGCTTGGGTGCTCTAGCCTCTGCTGAGCCTGTCCTAAGGCAATGTATTGCTGGGAGCCAGCACGGGAGATCCCACCCATGACAAGGTCATGCAAGGAGACCTGACACCCAAGGAGGATCAGGACTCGAGGGACCCCCTGGACCTGTTCAAGCATCCACTCCAAAACCAGAGTCTGTCTGTCTTACTATTTTATGCCTTTCACTAACTCCTCTGATACCAGTGGGGGGCTATCCCCGACCACCTTTCTCTAAAGAAAATCAACTTAGAGCTCTAGTTAATAAATCTCCTGGGCATAATAGAGTGTTCTCTGATGACTCTCTAACTTGCCTGACAGGTTTATCCGGACTTTTACAACTATGCATATGATTGTTTACAGCCCCCCAACCACGAGAAGCATGGGAATTTTAAACAGAGCCTTTTGAGGAGTTAAAAATCATTAGAATAGAACTGGTTAAGGATTTCACTGTTAAGCCAATGCTTGCTGCCAAGTTTTCATATCTTTTGTTGTGTACCTGGGAGTGCATTAATTAATATAGTTGAAATACAAGTAGTGGCCTTGATATTAACAACATTAATCAACATTAAACTTTGAGTTAATAAATTCTTTCCTTGTTATAGCCCACTACACCTTTGCCCTATAAGGATGCAACTTTATTTAGTGCTTTCTGAGAGTGGCACCAGACTTTAGAAAGAACAACACTTTTAGGGAAAATAAGTTTTCTGGTTGACAGACCCTTATCAGAAAAGGGCCATAAAATGTTAATAGGCCTCCTGGCCAGAAGATGATGTAAATCACCTAAGACCTGTGTATACAGATAGGCATGCAGAAAGAACGCCTGGTCTCAATAAGGGTCAGGGCTGCTGACCCTGCATGACTTTGTATTTTCCATTATTCTCTATGTACAACTTAGGGTATATAAGCTCCGTTTGAAATTAAAGTTATGGGTCTTACACAAGCTTGGCCTCCCCATGTCGTTCTTTCTCTTTCTTTTCAGGCTAATTCCCTGGAGCACAGGGGCCCTCTGAGTTCACTTTCCTGCCTGGGCTTCTAAGACCCACTCAAGAAGGTGCCCAAGGTGGGGGCACCCTCCGCTATTCGAGAGGGCGCCTGCGGCCTACGTGAACAGTGCAAGTCCTGTGCTGGGGCTTTATTGGCTTTCTGCGTAAACCAAGGAATATCAGCCTCTTTCTCTTCTCTATTTTCCTAACTGCAACATTCTTTCTTTATCTCTCTCTATATCTATATATCGCTCTTGCCACGCTGTCACCCTGAGGATACCCTGGATCCAATGAGGGCTGGTCCCAGGTAATGTATCAGCACAGCCTGGGGTCCACTCCTTCTCTGGGCCCGTGTAGCTTCCCCTGTGGTGAAGACACCTCCATTCATGGAACTGATAACTTATGGACAGGTCTGCCATTCCTAACCTTGGGCGATTGCAAAGTCTGCTCAAAGGAAAACCTGTGCCCCTGCCCACACGGGTAAGACCCCAGCGTTCACCTTGGGTGGAGAAGGGTGTTACTGATATCTCACAACCCCTGTGAGGAGGGGCTATTGCTTCCCGCATATAACAGGGGGGCAATTGAGACACGTGGGTGACCTGAGCTCCCCAAAGGGGGCCAGGGAGGAGGAAAGTGGGGGTCCAGACCTGACAGACTCCAAATCCATGCCCACAGTAACCCCTCTGTTGAGTTCTGTGACCCTGTGGCTCTTCTCAATGGTTGGGGAGGCTGTGCAGACCATCCAGTCAAAGGGAGCCTGGACCTGCTGGACCAGGAGGCCCCCAGATCCCCAGCCCTCGAGAAGGCCCCCATTACCTCCCAGACAAGGTGACCCTTTGGCCTGGCCCCAGGTGCTCCGGGGAGAACTGACTTGGAGCACCACTTGACCCCTTCTGTCCTGGGGTCCTTGCTGTCAGTCATCCCATAGCCCACAAAGCCCAGTTCATCCCCAGCTATACCAGACCTGGCTCAAAAGAAAGGTAACAGGCTCTTCCAGTGACAGGCCATGGAGGGCCAGGGCCAGCCCCAGGCTGTCTCTACCACCTGCCATAGGCCCTCAGAACTGAGCTGTCCGCTGCAGCTCTGAAGGTTGGAGGGGAAAGCCCAGGGCACACAAGGCTCTGCCCAGGCCCGAGTAAGGCCCTGAAGTGGGTTCTGCACAAGGAGGAAGCCCTGAGCCCTGTGAAGCTGCTGGGGGCAGCTACACTGAAGCAGCCGAGGGGTTGAACCCTGTTTGCTCAAACTGGGAAGGGCTCTCAGGACACCTCGCCACGGCTGAGGTCAGGGTCTGGTGCAGGGCCAGACGGGAAACCCAGAGGTGACAGTAAAATGCCCCTGGAGTCACGTGTTGTTTGTGGTGACCACGAGGCCAAGGCAGTAAAGAGCGCGTCCCCTCCCGCGGACGACTCTGCGGATTCCCCCAGGAAGAGCCCTCCCCAGCTCCTTCCTGTCCCATCGGCCCCTTGACCGTTCCTCCTGCCAGGGGGCCACATGGCCCAGGAGGGTATAAAGGGCCCAGAGGAGGGTGCCCAGGCACCAGACTCCCAGCACCAGGACGGGACCACAGGACTCTGCAGGCCCGGTAAGGCCCCGACCCCACCATGCTTGGGCCCACAAGGTCAGGG
>SJYX01003322.1:63619-89357 GCA_006410675.1 Oreotragus oreotragus | reverse complement strand
GTTGAGACTGTATCTTATACACATCTCCACCCTCCCGCCCCTCGAGCCCGTCCCCAGCTGACCTGAGGTGGCCACGGTCTACGGGGGCCCCTTGGTCTCCCACAGTCTTCCTGGCCTCCCTGGAGGGGCCACACCCTGGAGGGCTGGGCCAGTGGGGATGGGGCCCAGCATCGCACATCAGAGGTGTCTCACCCTCTGTTTCTCCTCCCGTGTCTCCTACACGTGCACCCAGACCTGGAGGTTCTCAGGCGCCTGTCCTGCCCTCCCAGGGAGATGGCGGAGAAGGAGGCCTGGGACAGCAGGCTCATCTGAGGCCACCCCCTCCTAGGAGCCACAGTCTGCGGAGCTGGTCCAGCTTCCTCGGAGTGGACATGGAGTCCCGCCATCCTGCAGGCAGCTCGTCACCCCTGTGTCTGGGAGACCCAGGGCCCTGTTCACTCCCTCTTCCCAGAGGTAACCGTGGCTCACGGACAGTAGAAATTCCCGGGATCATGGTGATACCACAAAAAAAGCCTTCATATGTTATGTGTTGAGTAGGGCAAGGAAAGTTGAATAATGAGTTCGGTGTTATTGGAATTTCTCTCATGAACTTGGACAGCCCCAGCCTGGTCCGTAAGCAGAAACTAACCCCAAGGACCCCAAAGGCAATCCTCCTGGGTGGTGGGGTCAGCAGCATCAGCTGAGGGCTGGAGGTCAGCTCATGGCTAGAGCTAGAAGCTCCTTGAACATGCCCCCCCCCTCCAGGTGCTGGCCTCTGAGTACGACCTGTTAGACCCGCAAATGCAGACTTCATGGGCTTGACTGCAGGGCGGGCTGGCGTGAGCTCGCTTATAGTGTAACCAGGGAGAGGCGGTCGGTGCGTGTCATGTTCATAGAGTCCCCACTTGACCTTGACCCAAGCAAGGAACTGAAGGAATAATATGACTTTCCAGTTCTCATGGAGCAGGTCCCTACAGATCAACTCAACCTATAGGATTCTCAGATAATTTCTGGGCAGAGTGGTGCCATCTGGAGAGACTAAACAAACATCTGCTAAAGAGACAACATGGGGCTTGAGTGAAGAATTAGAAAAATGAAAGGGATGTGTCCACATTGTCTACCAAACTGACGACACCGATCATACTCATTACCATTCACTCAAGAAACATTTAAGGGTCTTCCCTGGTGGTCCAGTGGGTAAGATCTTGAGCTCCCAATACAGGGAACCCAGGTTCGATCCCTGGGCAGGGAACTAGATCCTGTATGCTGCACCTAAGAATTTTCACATTGAAGTAAACATTTGGCATTTTGCAACCAGCACCCAGGGCAGCCAAATAAATAAATAAACAAAAATATTTTTAAGTAAAAATAAAAAAATAAACATGGTGTATTCATCAGTTTTAAAAAAGAAAGAAAGAAAGAACATTTACTAACATCGGCTATTTTGCCAGGACCCTTTTCTGGACACTGACCACATCAAGGTGTATAAAATAAAGGTCTCTCCCTTCATAAGCCCAGAATATTTCCTGGGAAAGATAATCAAGTAAACAGAGAGTAATGCGAAACCATGACAAAGGCAGGGACAGAGGCTTACCTTCTGGTTGTGTGTGTTGGGGAGGGGATGATAAAGAACAAATGAACCAAATAGTATGCTAAACAGTCATAAATGTCCTGGGAAAAGAGAAAGCAAGAAAAGGAACGAGAAGGGAGGGAAGGGACGTTGCTGTTGTAAACAGGATGATGACGGGCTGACACGTGGGCAGGGACTGGTAGGAAGTGAGGGAGTGGCCGTGCAATCCTACGGGGGAAGAGGAAACTGTGGGTGCAAAGGCCCTGAGGCAGGAACGCGCCTGTTGTGTTCCTGAGCCCAGCTGGGAGGCCAGCGACGCCGCCGCAGTGACCAAGGAGGACAGAGGTGAGAAGGGAGGCCGAAAGGATGACGTCATTCGCGCTGATTAGGGTTTGCAATAGAGGAATGATGGGCCCCGACTTCAGTCTCTTGTTTTTCTTTAAAGCTGGAGTCAAGCAGGGACTTTTTTTTTTCCCTTGCTGCTCACGGGCTTTTTCCGGTTGCAGCGATTAGGGGCTCCTCTCCCTTGCGGCGCACAGGCTTCTCAGGGCGGAGGCTTCTCTGGTTGTGGAGCACAGGTTCTGGGCGCATGGGCTTCAGCAGTTGCAGCACTCAGGCGCAGTACTTGTGGAGCGTGGGCTTAGTTGCCCTGCAGCATGTCCGGAACCTTCCAGGTCCAGGGAGTGAACTGGTTTTCCCTGTACTGGCAGGCGGATTCTTAAGCACTGGACCACCACAGAAGTCCCCGACTTTGGTTTTAGGAGAACCGCCCTGCTTGCTGTGTTGAGAACAGCCTGGTGGGAATAAGAGCAGAAGCAGGAGGCCCAGACAGGAGGCCATGACGGAAATCTGGGATAAAGAGGAGAGGGGCTTGGGACGGCGTAGGAAGAAGTGACCAGATCTGGACATGTTTTGGAGATAGGATAGAACCCACAGGATTTGCTGATGGCTCGAATTTAGAGAATGAGAGGAAGAGAGGAGAAAGGAAGACTACCTGTTTTTGTGTTGGGATTTTTAAAAAATCAGTTTTATGGAGGTACGGGCTGCCCTGGTGGCTCAGATAGTAAAGAATCCGCCTGCAATGCAAGAGACCTGGGTTCAAGCCCTGGATGGGGAAGATATCCCCGAGAGGTGAATGGTTACCCACTCCAGTATTCTTGCCCGGAGAACCCCATGGACAGAGGAGCCTGGTGGGCTACAGTCCATGGGGGTCACAAGAGTCAGACACGACTAAGAGGCTAACACTTCCACTTTCACTTCATGGAGATACAGTTTACACAGAATAAGAGTCATCATTAAAAAAATGCAATTATTATTTTTTTAAAAATATGTATTTATTTTGGCTGCCCAGGCTTTAGTTGTGGCATACGGGATCTATTTCTCTGACCAGGGATGGCGCCCAGTTCCCCTACACTGGGAATGCAGTCTTAGCGCTCCAGAAAAGTCCCCTCGAAATCACCATTTTTAATAAACTATAGTTCTACGAGTTTTGAAAAATGTATCCAGTCAGGTAACCATCACTGCCATCAAGATACAAGCCAGTTCTGTCATTATTTAAAAATTCCCCCATCCCAGCCCCCAGCAACCACCCGTCTGCTCTCTGGCCCTGCAGCGCTGTCTTTTCCACCACAGCGTCGTACAGATGGAATCGTGGTGCAGAGCTTCTGGAGTTCCGCTGTCTCCCCTCAGCAGCATGTGCTTAAAATTCACTATGTTGTGTGTGCATGCGTGCGTACAGGGTCGCATCAGTCGTGTCCGACTCTTTGTGATCCTACGCGCTGTAGCCCACCAGGCTCCTCTGTCCATGGGATTCTCCAGGCAAGAATACTGGAGAGGGTTGCCATGCCCTCCTCCAGTGGACCTTCCCGATCCAGGGATGGAACCCGAGTCTCTTACGACTCCTGCATTAGCAGGTAGGTTCTTTACCACTACCACCACCTGAAAAGCCCCACGTTGTATATAGTTTGCTCCTTTATGCTGATGAGTAGAATTCTGCTGAACCGATGGACCACAGTTTGCTTATCACAGCTGAAGAAACACTTGGGTTGCTTTCACTTTTTGTCAATTCTGAATAAAGCTGTTATGAATATCTGCAGACAGATTTTGTGTGAGTATGTTCTCTTCTATCTTGGATCAGTCTTAGGGGTAGGATTGCTGCGCGGATATTCAACCTTATATGAAACAGTGAGCATCTTTTCCACAGGGGTGAGGTCACTCTTCACTCCAGTTGCTAGGTGTCCTTGCTGACCCTAGGCGTTGTCCGTATTCTGAGGTTCCTAAACTGAGCGGTTGGAAGGAAGGACGATTGCCTTGTGCTGAGATGGGAAATTCTATCAGTGCAGCAAGTTTGAGAAGAAATATTGGGATTTGTTTGGAGTCATAATAAATTTGAGATGGCTATATGATATGATATGTACAAGGGGATGTTGAGTATTTGAGTGGACGTGGGGGAGAGAACTCTGGAGTCATCTTTATGGATGATGGGCAGAACTGAGAAACCAGATGCTATCACCCAGGGATACAAGGAGGTGAAGGAGCAGAGATGCCCCAGCACTGATGGGGCATCCACCACGGAGAGGGTGAGAAAGTGAGGAAGAACCAGCAAAATAGACTATGTTCTCTGAAAGTGATTATTCCTACTCAGCATGAATTGAGACAACTGTGTCCCCGAAAACTGGTATTTGCCCTTGTTTGTCTGTGTGTGATTGTTTCGTAGCTGCCAACAGGAAATCAGACCTATGTGCCCATTGGGTCAAGGTCGAGAGGTGATGCAGATGAACGCAGCCCCCACAGTCTGACACATGCCGCCCTCCCCTGTGCCCTGGCAGCACTCTTACTCACTAGCTCACTGCCAGTCTGCCGGGTGTCATCATGTGAGTTCTAAGGTTGCAGGCTTTGAAGGTCCTACTCACAGCCCAGTCCTAGTTCCCATGAGCTACTTTGTGATGCTATGAGCACAACCACCTGGCCACTGGTAGCAAAGTTTGGCTCAAAGCTGGGAAAAACCATTCTCTCCACCTTTATGTAGAATCCCACACTCCCCAGGCAGTCTGGGGAGCTTGGGGAGATGTTGCCTTTGGCCTGGAGACTGGTGAGCTCATAAGGGCACCATCAACAGGGGCAATGATGAAATTATTCCTTCAGTTGCCACCTCAGGCTGCAGCATTGACTGGGAGGCTTTGAGCAGGAAAGGGAGAGAGAGAGAGAGAGGAAAAAAAAAAAAGACTTGCTCTTTTAATATTTATTTATTTACTTCTTTTTATTTGGCTGTGTGGGGGCTTAGTTACCCTGAACCTGTAACCCTGCATCGCTAGGTGGATTCTCAAAAAGACTTGATAATCTGCTCTTGAGTAAGCATGATATGAAACCCTGAAACTAACAGGGGCACTCCCTGAAGGTCCAAAGGTCTTGTGGGCAGCTGTGAGCTCAAAACCTTTATAATCTGTTTCCATAACAACGAAAAGAGTTTTCTGTAAAAAGCCAAAAATTTTCTGTAAATCTAAAACTATTCAAAACCAGAGGGTCTGACACTGGTATATCAGTTACAAAAGCATTTAGCTGCAGTAAAAGAATATCTGACCAGCAGTGGCTTAATAGCACACAAAAAGGATAGAGGCAGATTCTCAACCACATCCTTACACCCGCAGCTTCTGAATCTCTGTTCACTGCCAATTTAGCACATCAATTCGTAGCCTCATGGTGATAAGATGGCTGCTAAAGGCTAGGTATTACATCTGCATCTTAGAAGGAGGATGGTGGGAAAGGATCACGCTAGCTGAATAGCTCCCTTCTATCAGAAAAAGAACAACAACGAAGTCTTCCCAAGAAACCACCCATCAGATGTCTGCTTCCATGGCGACCTTGCAGGGGACTTTGGAAGGGAGTATCTAGCTTTTGCAGTCTCTTTGGTAGAGGAAGCAAGGCAGGGGAATGGGTTTTGCCTTAGCCAACCAAAGGAGTCTGCCACCAAGGGAGCTCACAGGTGTGGCCTTCTCAGGGGCTTCGGAGCCTGGCGGACAGGGGCAAACCGAGGCGGGGGGCGGTGATGGACGGGGTGTCAGAGGACTGAGCCCAGAGAGGCGGGAAGGGGACGAGGGAAGCGTGGCGACAAAGAGGGACCAGGTCACAGAGGGAGGGGCCACACCTGAGCCACCTGCTCACTTCCCAGGCCGGTTCCCAGGCCAGATTAGCGTTTGTTTACTCGCTTAACATTTCTTTATTTATTGGGCTGTCCCAGGTCTCAGTGGCGGCACGCAGGAGCCCCACTGTAACACGCAGGCCTCTCTCGCTGCAGCACGCAGCTCTAGAGCCTTTGGGCTCACTAGTTGCAACATGTGGGCTTAGTTGCCCCGAGGCATGTGGAATCCTAGTTCCCCAGGCAAGGATCAAACCCAAGTCCCCTGCATGGGAAAGCGGATTCTTAACTACCGGGCCAACAGGGAAGTCCCAGTGTGTGTGAATAAGAGCAACCCCACAGCATTTACCTCGATCTGATATTAACCAGTGAGTGGGTGCCAAGTTGATTCAGGCGTGTTTGATTCTTTTCCACCCCATGGACTGACTGCAGCCTGCCAGGCTCCTCTGTCGATGGGATTCTCCAGGCAAGAATACTGGGGTGGGTTGCTGTGCCTTCCTCTAGGGGATTTTTCTGATAACCCAGGGATCGAACCTGAGCCTCCTGTGTCTCCTACATTGCACCCAAATTCTATATCACGGAGTCACCAGGGAAGCCCAGTATTAACATGGGGGTGATAAAAAAATACGAACAAAAGTCTTAGAACAGTGCTGCCAGTAAAGGATACCTACCTACCAACCACATCGGTACTGCTTTCTCAAGTCCACCGCACTGACATTTTTCATCCTGGAGCAGCCACGCATCTCTGTCCTCTTCAGGCTGGGCCTACGTGTCTTCCTGTTGGAAAAAATCTCTCGCACACACTCATCAAACCAACCACCCAGCCCTCTCTCTGCACGCTGGGAAGCCTGGGTGGGGCTGGCACAGGGTCCCAGAAAGTGTTCGGCCTCCCAGGCCCTGGGAGGAAGGGCAGGCGGTGGGAAAGGGGAGCCTGCATGAGCACTAGCTGGTCCCAGGCAGACCCCCTGGTGGCCTAGGACTGGGCTCCCAGCCCCACCCGTGGGGGCAGCCGAGGTGACTCAGGGCTCCCCCCGGCCCCCAAGCAGAGACCTGCTGTCTCACTGTTTTTCTCCTTCGTCCTTCTGAGGGAGGATTCAGAGAGCTGGCAGTGAGTCATTTGGTGAGTCAGCTTCTGGGAGCCCTGGGTGCCTCAGCCCAAATCTGAGACACCTGGTTCTGCCGGGCGGGCGGAGGGGGACACCCCACTCTCGTGTGTTTGGGGGCTTCTCCCAGCCAGCCCCATTTCAGAAATTCAACAGGCAGGTTGTGGGCCTGCCTGGCCCTGCAGCCCCCACCTAGCTTTCAGGTGACAGAGCTGGGCCTCCTGTCTCCTCTCCCTGCTGGCCTCCCTGGTGGGAGGGGGTTATGAAAGGACAGCACCAAGGTCAGAGGTCAGGATGTTGACTCCTAGGTGGTAGGACACCTGGCTCCCTGGCCAGGCCACCATCCAAACTGCTACCTGCCTGCCCCCATTTTAACCCCAGCCGGACCCCTGCTGACCAGTGTCCACATACCCAGGGGAAAAAAACAGGAACTGGGGAATAAATAATAAAGAAATGGATTTCCCTGGTGGCTCAGACGGTAAAGAATCTGCCTGCAATGCTAGAGGCCCGGGATGGATCCCTGGGTCGGGAAGATCCCCTGGAGAAGGAACCAGCAAACCACTCCAGTATTCTTGCCTGGAGAATACCATGGACAGAGGAGCCTGGCGGACTACAGTCCTTGGGGTCGCAGAGTTGGACAAGACTGAACGACTCAGAATGGGGAATAAATAATTTATTGAAGTTGGAGGAATAAATAAGATACGTGGGTGCGGTTACAAATAACTGTAAAAAGCATTGACATGTATATACACAAAGGCGCTCCTGGCCTAAGGGGTGGGGCCTGAGCCCGAGGAGGGGCGGGGCCTCCCGCGGAGGCGATCCGGCGCCGGGTCGCGGGCGCCCCCCGGAGGTAGACGGCTTATTTACAACGGAGGAGACCGCGTGAGAGCTCCCCTGGTGCCTAGTCCGTGCGGCACCTCTCAGCCCCGCGACCCCAGGACCCAGCCCCGGCCGCCTGTGGGCCTGCCCCGCTGCGAGCGCCCGCGGAGCTGCACCCCCTGCACGATCCTCTGCACCCAGGAGCGGTGGGCGGCCAGACTGATGTAGACCCCGGGCCGGTTGCGCTCCGCACAGCCCTCGCCCCAGCTGATGACGCCTGCCAGCAGCCAGGTGCCCTCTACCTGACACATCAGGGGGCCTCCGGAGTCGCCCTGAGGAGAGGAAGGAAGGTGAGAGGCCCACGTGAGCCAAGGGGTGGGCAGAGCCCAGCACCCGCGCCGCAGCAGGTGGCAGACGGGCCATTTCTCCAGACCCTGGGGCCTGGACCACCGAGGCCCTAACTAGCACCCCGGGGCAGGGAGGGCCCCGTCCCAGGCTCACTCCTGGTGAGAAGCACCTAGTGCTAGACCTTCTCCCTCACAGCCCTGGAGGCTCGGAGCGAGGGTTGTGATCTGCCTCACTGATGAGAAAACCATGGCTCAGAAAGAAGAGTGTCTCAGACCGGGTGTGCAAGCTCCCACAGTCCGCCATCCTCCTCCCTGTAGCCCGCTGGGGGTGGGGGGCAGGACCATAGCACCCACTTCTTGGATGCGGCTCCCTGAGAATGGGGTCAGGCACAACCCATTCTCACCATGTCTCACCATGTCTGATGTATGAACAAAGGCAAGAACGGCTGAGCCAGGCTGGGGCCGGGTTCTGTAGGCATCTCTCTAGGGGGACTGCAAGGTCAGGGCAGATTCTAGACAGAGGCCCAGCAAGGTGAGGGGTGTTGGAGCTGAGTGGGGCAGGGCCGGGAAGGAGGCAGGTGCTCACCAGACAGGCGTCGCGCTCTCCCTCCAGGTAGCCAGCACACAGCATGTCCTCGGTGATGGCGCCCTGCCCGGCTCCCCGCCAGTACAGGCGGCCGCAGGTGGCCGAGTCGATGATGGGGACCTTCAGCTTCTGGAGGGTCTGAGGGTGAGGCAGGGGCACTGGGAGCAGAGAGGAGAGAGTCAGGCTTGGGAGTCTCTCCTGCTGGCCTCCTCAGTCCCCTCCATCCCCCCTTAGGAACATTTCTCAAAGGGTAAATGGATCAACTCTGTCAGGCTCGGCCACGATGCCCGCGGAAAACTCAAATTCCAGGACTCCACTCTGGACCTACTGAATCCTAAAGGAATGTGCAGCCTGAAATTCTGAACCTTTAATGAGATCTCTGATGCCCACAAGAAGGTTCAAACCAATAACCCTGCTTGTCCTGTCTCAGGCACTACTTTATCCAGCTTGAGGACTGCTACAGACTAACGGCCACCCAGTGCAGAATGTTATCGGGACTTGAAGGACCTCCCCATCCCCTAGAGGGATTGCAGACCCTAGGGTTGGTTGGTCACTTTCCCCAATCCATAAATCCAGCTTTCACAGGAGCCCCTAAGAATGACTGTGGGGAGGCTGGCTGAAACTTCAGTGTCAGTGGGATTCCCCAGATGCCCCAAATGGTATCATTTCTCTTAATTCTTCTGAAATCTGGTTAAAGTCCCATTTTCTTACATTTTGTCCTTTCTTAGTCTCTCCTCTCTCCCTCTCTCTCTCTTTCTACACACACACACACACATACACATTACAGCTTTTCTGTTTCTTACTTTCTAATCTGCTTTGTGTTCTAGATGAGGGTCTCCAAACTTCCAGACTTGGTTTGTCAATTATATTTTACCCTTATGGGGAAGACTCTTGAGAGTCCCTTGGACTGTAAGAAGATCCAACCAGTCCATTCTAAAGGAGATCAGCCCTGNGGGGGCTCCAAAATCACTGCAGATGGTGACTGCAGCCATGAAATTAAAAGACGCTTACTCCTTGGAAGAAAAGTTATGACCAACCTAGATAGTATATTCAAAAGCAGAGACATTACTTTGCCGACTAAGGTCCGCCTAGTCAAGGCTATGGTTTTTCCTGTGATCATGTATGGATGTGAGAGTTGGACTGTGAAGAAGGCTGAGCACCGAAGAATTGATGCCTTTGAACTGTGGTGTTGGAGAAGACTCTTGAGAGTCCCTTGGACTGCAAGGAGATCCAACCAGTCCATTCTGAAGGAGAGGAATGATGCTAAAGCTGAAACTCCAGTACTTTGGCCACCTCATGCGAAGAGTTGACTCACTGGAAAAGACTCTGATGCTGGGAGGGATTGGGGGCAGGAGGAAAAGGGGACGACAGAGGATGAGATGGCTGGATGGCATCACCGACTCGATGGACGTGAGTTTGAGTGAACTCCAGGAGTTGGTGATGGACAGGGAGGCCTGGCGTGCTGCGCTTCATGGGGTCGCAAAGAGTCGGACACGACAGCGACTGAATAGAACAGAACAGAACAGAATGTATATATACGTCAGCGTTTCTCTCCCAATTTGTACCATCCTCTCCTCCCCTCCTCCCTTTCCATAAGTCTGTTCTCTGTCTGCGTCTCTATTCCTGCTCTGCAAATAGGTTCATCAGTACCATTTCTCCTAGATTCCATATATATGCAGTAATATATGACATTTCCCCCCCTCTTTCCGACTTAGTTCACTCTAGTACGAGTCTCTTAAGTTCATCCACATCTCTACAAATGACTTAATTTTGTTTCTTTTCATGGCTGAGTAATATTCCATTGTATACAACGATCACATCTTCTTTATCCATTCATCTGTCGACGGACATCTAGGTTGTCCAGGTGATTCGTCAAGTGAAGAACATTTTATTTTGGGAGGCAACTCCACCATTTTGGCAACAGAAGCAAATTCTGGGTCACTGACAACATGCCAGAGGGGCCTGAAAAGCCAGCCCTCCAGGTGGAGGATGGCACCAGGTCCACAGTGAGGATGCTGAGGAAGGACGGGAGCTCCGAGCCCTGGAACACAGAGAGCAGTCACAGGGGTGTGACGAATCAAGGCATCAGGGTTACAAGGGAAGACGTCAAACTGCATTTTCCTGTAACTTCCACCGTTTTTCAGTATCTTCCAATTCCAGGAGTAATGAGTGCTTCTGTCGTTGTTGAGTCGCTAAGTCAAGTCCGACTCTTGCAATCCCATGGACTGTAGCTCACCAGGCTCCTTTGCCCATGGATTCTCTAGGCGAGAATACTGGAGTGAGTAGCCATTTCCTTCTCCAGGGGATCTTCCCAACCCAGAGACTGAACTTGCGTCTCCTACATTAGCAGGTAGATTCTTTACCACTCAGCCACCAGGGAAGCCCTTAAGAACAGAGGCTTCAGGCAAATGAGCTTTCTGACCCTTGACTTTCTCACCTGCTAGAGCAGATGACAACCATGCTCAGGGATGGTGTGGGAATAAAATGAGACAGTGACCACAGTGCTTCTTATGGTACACGGCAACAACCTATTCTCTATAGCTCTTCTAAAACCTTTTCTCCACACTGTAGACAACAGTACCTCTCTCACACTTATTTTGAGTAAACAGTATGTGTACAAGCTCTTAACAGTGCCTTGCACGTGAGAGGAATTTAATCACTATAGCTGTCATTAATGCCACAATTCAGCTTTGATACCCTTTTGGCAGCAGGAATACGGAAACTGGGATAATTACAGCCCTTGTGGGAAGATGACAGGAGCATTCATTCATGAAGAGGCCTGTGTCTGTGAAATTTTACTGAGCTGCATGTCCATGATGTGGACTCTTCTATGCATGTGTTCTATTTCAATAAGAACACAAGACTCCAAGAACTTCCCTGGTGGTCCGGTGGATAAGACTCTGGGCTTCTACTGCAGGGGGCTTGGGTTTGATCCCTGGTCAAGGAACTAAGATCCTGCATGCCCTGCCTGCAGTGTGGCCCCAAACAAAACAAGACTCCATGGAAGACAGGGGCCTCAATGCTCCCATCTCTACAGTTCCCCTTTCTTTTTCCCACCGTAGGCCTCTTTCTATACTTACGTCAATTAATTATACAACACATTCCTTGCCACACTTACCAAGATGCCACCTGCACCAAGCTTCAATGTTTTAAGCAAATAAAAAACAGCTAACCAGTGGCAAATGTAATGTCTTCTCCATATTTTACTTATGTAATGATGTAAAAGGGGCTTGTTCCTTCCTGAGGAGGAGCCACAATGAATTAGTCTCTTTCTGCAAATTTTAATTGTTCTTTCCAGCATCTCATAAAAATTACAAGTGCAGGATTAGATAGATTTGACTGACTTTAGGTTAGACTGCTATTTCCTGGCTGTAAAAAGTAAACTAGAAGACAAGGGAGTAGAGTACCTAGTTCGCAATGCCATTTCTAGTCATATTAATAAATGGCTTAATGTGCTATTGATTAAGTAATAGAAACAAGAAGTTTCATTTTTAATAAATATCACATTCAATAAAAGGTTAGATTGAGCCTTTTATCATAACTGAATAGCTAAGGTCACTGGTTTGATATTTCATAAATGGTAAACCCTTTCACTATCATAAAAATACGACTTCCCTGGCAGTCCAGTGGTTAAGACTCTGTGCTTCCAACGCAGGGGGCATGAGTTCAACCTCTAACTGGAGAACTAAGATCACTCATGCCACTTGGCATGACCAAAAAATGAATAAAATAAAAATGCTGATATCATTTCAAAATATGTGATAACATTAAAAATGATACTTCAAATTATGTACTTATTCCTAAAACTGTATATAAAATTAAGTGATGTATCCTGCTGTAAGTCTGAAAAGTTTCATCATCTCAATCATCTAGTTATAATTTTAATGGAAAGTAAATCTAATATAAATTCAATCTTTATATATCATAAAATTCATAGTGAAAAGATCCCTAGAGACCTGTAGAGTTTAGTGGTCTGTTAAAACTGTTGGATTAGATGCTGTACAATACAAAAATGCAATAAAGCACAAAAAAGAAATTCAAGACAAACATAGTAAAAAGTTAAAATGTCTCTATTGACGCAGATGTCGTCCATGTAGAAAATCATAAAAAGTCTATTAGAAAACCTACTAAGTGATTTTAGCAAGGTCATGGGATACAGGATCAATAAACTTCATTTTCTTTCTATATATTAAAAACTAAAACTTGGTATCACTGACAAACATGAACTCCTTAGGGATAAACTGAACTGCAAGACCCATACACTGAAAGCTACAATGCACTGCTGACAGAAATGACAGAAGACCAAAAATAATGGCACGATAAGCTACCTTCATGGATCAGAAGATTCAGTACCATTCAGATGTCCAACTTCCCCAAAGCAGCCTACAGATTCAATGCAATCCAATCAGAATTCCAGTAGGCTTTATTTTTTGGGTAGAAACTGACAAGACAGTTCTAAAATTTATATGGAAAAACAATATGGAGCAAGAAGAAATTTTACTTTCCAGTTATTTTACTAACCAAAATAACTTTGAGGAAGAACTGGAAGACTCACAATACTGCACTTTAAGACTTCTCTGGTAATCAAGACAGCGTGCTACCAGTAAAAGAACAGATATACACAAATCAGTGGACCAGAAGTGAGTCCACAAACAGACCCCCATATATGTGGTCAGGTGTGCAAAGTGGAAAAGATAGTTTTTCAATAAATGATGATAGAAGAAAGGAATATTCACATGTGGAAAAATGAACCTTGATCTTTACTGTGAGATACTGGACCTGCCTGGTGAAATGAAAGGACAACAGACAGTAACTCAAAGCCACATGAAGAAATTAAGATCTCAGAAAAGGAAATACATGGGCAATTATAAAAGCTAGTATTATTATAAAAATGACTTGTAACTCCATATCTTGTTTTCTCAATGATTTCAGACACTAACACATTAAAAAAAGAGATTAATCTAAAAGGTAGTCTTATTGTAACTCCAGCTTATAACTTCGTGTTTTGTTTCTACATAATTTAAGAGACTAATGCATTCTAAAAGGTAATCATTAGTTTATTTTTTAGACACACAATATGTAAAAATGTAATTTTATGACATCAATAACTGAAAGAGGTTGGACAGAGTTGTAAAATAAAAGTTTTGGTACATTATTCAAGTTAGACTGGAATAAGTTTAAATTAAGAGTATTACAACTTTAGGATGTTAAATGTAATCTAAGGAGTTAAATGTGACCACAAAGGAAACAGTTATAGCATATACATGAGAGGATATGAGAGGTGAATTAAAACATTTCACTACAAAAAATCAGTTTAACACAAAAGATAATAATGCGAGACATGAGACAAAAAAACAAACAAACAAAAAAAACAACCAAAACAGTGTACAGAAAACAAATAGCAAAAATATTCCTTCTTATAAGTAATTACTTTAAACATCAATAGATTAAATTCTCTAATCAAAGACAAAGACCAGCAGAACAGATAGGAACACATGACCACCTGTATACTACCAATGAGAGACTCAACTGAGGTCCAAAACAAACAGTAGAGAGCTGAAGGATGGCAACAGACATTCCTTGCAACCACTGTAATAACCAAAAGAGAGCAAGGCTATGATTAATACCAGACAAAATAGACATGAAATCAGAAAAGGTTATACGACACAAAGAAAGACATCCAATAATAATAAAAGGTTCAGTGCAGCAAGAAGATAGAATGACTATAAACCTCAGTTTCAGCATCAGGCCTTCCAGTGAATATTCAGAGTTGGTTTTCTTCAGGATTGAAGGTTTGATCTCCCTGCTGTCCAAGGGAGTCTTCTCCAACACCACAGTTTGAAGGCATCAATTCTTCAGCACTCAGCCTTCCTTATGGTCCAACTTTCACATCCATACATGACTACTGGTATGGACCTTTGTCGGCAAAGTGATGTTCTGCTTTTTAATATGCTGTCTAGGTTTGTCATAGTTTTCCTTCCAAGGAACAAGTTTCGTTTAATTTCATGACTGCAGTTGGCATTCACAGTGATTTTGGAGCCCGAGAAAATAAAATTTGTCACTGCTTCCACTTTTCCCCCTTCTATTTGCCATGAAATCAGACACCATGATCTTTGTTTTTTGAATGTGGAATTTCAAGTCAGCTTTTTTACTCTCCTTTTTCACCCTCATCAAGAGGCTCTTTAGTTCCTCTTCACTTTCTACCATTAACATACACACTTCTATATGTAAAATAGATCGCTAAAAAGAACCTATTGTAGGGCACAGGGAACTCTATTCAATACTCTATAATGACCTATATGGGAATAGAATCTACAGAAAGGGTGAATATGTGCGTATGTATGACTGACCCACTTTGCTCTACAGCAGAAACAAATACAGCACTGTAAATCAGCCACGGGCTTCCCCGGTGGCTTAGCGGTAAAGACTCTGCCTGCAACGCAGGAGACTTGCAGCAGATGTGCGTTCCATCCCTGGGTAAGGAAGTCCCCTGGAGAAGGAATGGTTAACCCACTCCAGTATTCTTGCCTGGAAAATCCATGGACAGAGGAGCCTGGCGGGCTACGGTCCGTGGGGCTGCAAAGGAGTCAGACAGAACTCAACAACAAACAACAAAATCAACTATACTCTAATAAAAATAATTCAAAAAATAACAGGAAAAAGCGAGAGAAAGAGAAAAGCTAAAATCAAAAACGGCAGAAGGCAATCATAAAGATGAAATAAAGAACGGATATGCAATAGAAATAAAATGAAAGTTGGTTATTCAGAAAGATTACAAAAACCAACAAACCTTTGGCTAGACTGAAGGCAAAAAAGAGAGAAGACTCCAGTGACTATGAAATGAAAGTGGAGCTATTACTATTCATTCTATAGAAATAGAAAATAGTTAATAAAAGAGCACTATGAATAACTGTACACCAAAAAAAGTGAAAACAGATGAAATCGGCTAATTACTAGAAATACAAAAACCTACCAAGATCAAATCATGATGAAGAAGAAAATCTGCATAGACCCATAACTAATAAAGAGATTCAAAGTGAAAGTCGTTCAGTCATATTCATGGAATTCTCCAGGCCAGAATACTGGAGTGGGTAGCCTTTCCCTTCTCCAGGGGATCTTCCCAACAAAGGGATCGAACCCAGATCTCTCACATTGCAGACAGATTCTTTACCAGCTGAGCCACAAGGGAACCCAAGGAGCCTGAACTAGTAACCAAAACCTCTTGACNGAGATTCAAAGTGAAAGTCGTTCAGTCATATTCATGGAATTCTCCAGGCCAGAATACTGGAGTGGGTAGCCTTTCCCTTCTCCAGGGGATCTTCCCAACAAAGGGATCGAACCCAGATCTCTCACATTGCAGACAGATTCTTTACCAGCTGAGCCACAAGGGAACCCAAGGAGCCTGAACTAGTAACCAAAACCTCTTGACAAAGAAATGCCCTGGACCTGATGGATTCACTGGTGAATTCTTCCAGACATTTAAAGAACTAATAGCAATCTTCAACTATTCCAAAATATTGAAGAGGAGGGGACACTTCCAAACTCATCCTATGAGGCCACTATTACCCTGATGCCAAAGCCAAACAAAGACCCCAAAAAAAGAAAAAAACCTACAGACCAGAAGCCTTTATGAACAGTGATGTAAAAATCCTCAACAGTATACCAGGAGAGTTCAGCAGCATATTAAAAGGATAAACATTACAACCAAGCAGGATTAATTCTTAGAATGAAATGACAGTTCCATGTATGAAAACTGATCAACACAATACACCATATTCAAAGAAACCCCATACGATCATCTCAATAGATGCAGAAAAAGCACTGACAAAACTCAATACCCTCTTGTGATAAAAACACTCAGCAAACTAGCAACAGAAGGAAACTAAAAGAAACAAAAAGCCATAAAGAGGCTTTACAAACTGAGGAAGAAAACTCAAAGCTAACATCATATTCAATGGTGAAAGACTGAAAGTTTTCCCCCTGAGTTCAGGAACAAGGGAAAAATGCCTGTTCTTACCACTTCTATTCAACATAGTATCACTCTAGGTCCTAGCCAGAGCAATTAGGTAAGAAAAAGAAATAAAAAATATCCAAATTGGAAAGGAAGAAGTAAAATTATCTGTTTACAGATGATATAATCACATATAGAAAACTCTATAAAAATTCCACATACACAAAAACCTTGTTAGAACTAACAAATGAGTTCAGCAAAATTGCAAGTTACAAAGCCAACACATAAAAATTAGCTGCATTTCTATACATGAACAATAAACCATCTGAAAAAAGGAAATGAAGAAAACAGGTCCATTTACAATAGCATAAAAAACAAACAAACAAAACTTAAGAGTGAACCAGGGAGGAAAAAAAGGCTTACAAGAAATTAAGATGACATAAATAAGTGAAAAAGATACTTTATGTCAAGTGTCTTTGGAAAACTTTGGATTTGAAAACAATATTACTAAAATGTCAATAATATGCAAAGCACCTAACAAAATCAATGTAATCTCTATTAAAATCCCAATGACATTTTTTACAGAAATACAAAAGTCCACTCTAAAATTTACATGAATCTCAAGGGATCCCAAAAGCCAAAGCAATCTCGAAAAAGGACAAAGATGGAGGACTCATACTTCCCTATTTCAAAATTTACAGTAAAGCTACAGTTACCAAAACAGATCGATACTGGCATAAAGACAGACTATAGATCAACAGAATAGAACAGAGAGCCCAGAAGTAAACCCTCAAACAAACAATCAAATTATTTTTGACAAGTGTGCCAAGACTACTCAACAGGGAAGGGGTAGGCTTGTCAACAAATGGTACCAGGACAACAGAATATCCACATGAAGAGTGAAGACCATTACCTAACACCATATACAAAAATTAATGCAACTGGTTTTTGCATGTTGACTTTGTATCCTACAATTTTGGCTAATCCACTCAAACTTGATTAAAGATTTAAACATAAGAGCTGACACTTTAAAACTCTTAGAAGAAAACAGACCAAAAGCTTCAAGACATTGGATTTGGTGACAATTTCTCAGATGTAACATCAAAGATACAGGCAACAAAAGAAAGGAAAGCGAGATAAATTGAACTTCATCAAAATTATGAACTTTTGTGAATCAAAGAATACTATCACGAAAGCAGAAAACAATCTGAAGAATGGGAGAAAATAGTTGCAGATAGTATATATGATGAGAGATTAACAACTAGCATATATAAAGAATTCCTAAAACTCAACAAAAACAATCTGATTCAAATATGACAAAGGACTTAATACATCAAAGAAGATATATTAATGGCTAAAAGCATACGAAAAGATGGTCAATATCACTAACTACTAGGGGAAAAAAAGTCAAAGCCACAATGAGACATCACTCCAACCCATTAGGCTGGCTACTATTCAAAAAAAAAAAAACAAAAACAGGAAAAAAATAAGTGTTGGCAAAGATGCAGAGAAACTGGAACCCATGTGCACTGCTAGGGGGGAATGTAAAATGGAGGAGCTTTTATGGGAAATAGTATGGCAGTTCCTCAAAAAAATTAAGAACAGATTTACCATAAAATCCAGAAATTCCACTTCTGGGTAAATACCAAAAAAGAACTGAACGCAGGGTTTTGAACAGATATTTGTACACTTATATTCAGAACGGCATTATTCACAGCAGCTAAAACATGGAAGCAGCCCAGTGCCCATTAACAGATAAATCGATCAAGAAAATGTGGCCTATAAAGACAATGGATATTATTCAGTCTCAAAAAGGCAGGAAATCCTGACATGTGCTGCAATAAGGATGAACCTTGAGAACATTAGGCTAAGTTAAATAAACGAGTCACAGAAAGAGAAATACTGTACACGTTTACTTATGTAAGGTACCTGCTGCTGCTGCTGCTAAGTCGCTTCAGTCGTGTCCGACTCTGTGCGACCCCAAAGACGGCAGCCCACCAGGCTCCTCCATCCCTGGGATTCTCCAGGCAAGAACACTGGAGTGGGTTGCCATTTCCTTCTCCAATGCATGAAAGTGAAAAGTGAAAGTGAAGTTGCTCAGTCGTGTCTGACTCAGCGACCCCATGGACTGCAGCCCACCAGGCTCCTCCGTCCATGGGAGTTTCCAGGCAAGAGTACTGGAGTGGGATGCCATTGCCTTCTCCGATGTAAGGTACCTAGAAGTAGTCAAAATCATAGACATATACAGTAGAATGGTGGCAGTCAGAGGCTGGTGGAAGAGGAGGTAAGGAGTCACTGTTTAACAGGGATAGAGTTTGAGCTCTGCAAAATGAAGAGTGTATGAGAGATAAATGGTGGCAGGTGCGTAACAGTATGTAACCATTTAACACTGCAGCATTGTATACTTAAAAATGACTAAGAAAAAATTTGCACAAAATTGTATGTGTATCTTACATGTTAAAAAGTTGGAAACAATCCAATCCTTTGCAACCTGGTTTGGAAACTTTTAGGACCCTTTTTAACCTATAATTTCCCTTAGTATGGGGTTCTTTTACTCCCCAGTCCACTATGCTAGTTATCCAACTGGCCCTTTTTACCTGTATTCTCACATCTTTTGAGAAAATTTTCTCATATTAATTGTTTAATAATGCCTTCCCCTTCATTTTACTTTATTTAATAACTAAAAAATTTGATCTTCTTATTTTTAAAATTTACTTTTGTGGATATTTCCTCATCTTTCAGTTTTTTATTTCTGTTATCTTAAGTTCCAAGAACTCCTTTTTTATGTAGTATTTCTTTTCAATGAATCACCTTGCTGTTATTTCTTACATGCAGTATCTTATCTATCTGAAGGCAATCTAGTTCCCAAATTCCTTGCATTGTCTGCTTCCTTCTAGTTTCTCCTTGCTGTTAGCATAAGTTAAGTTGTTCAGTTGTGTCCGACTCTTTGCAACCCCATGGACTGTGGCCCATGAGGCTCCTCCATCCATGGGATTCTCCAGGCAGGAATCCTGGAGTGGGCTGCCATCTCTCAGAATTCCTCTGGAGGCTCCTCTCAAACATCTGATGTNCTAGTTTCTCCTTGCTGTTAGCATAAGTTAAGTTGTTCAGTTGTGTCCGACTCTTTGCAACCCCATGGACTGTGGCCCATGAGGCTCCTCCGTCCATGGGATTCTCCAGGCAGGAATCCTGGAGTGGGCTGCCATCTCTCAGAATTCCTCTGGAGGCTCCTCTCAAACATCTGATGTTCTTTGACAGTTGATTTACACTTCATAGTAAGACACTAATAGGCTATCTGGAAGCTCTGTATGTGTGAACAGGTCTTGTCATCTGATGAGGTTCTTTCTGAAATGGCTGGGAGGGAACCTAGAAGTTTCATTTGGCAGTCTTTTCTCTTTATAGGCTAGTTCCTTCAGGGAAGAGCCCAGGAATAAGGGGAAAAAAGCTAGAAGCCTCACCATGCAGGGTGCAAACACTTATGTCTCCCTGCTTTTGTTAGGGAGCCACTCTCACCCTCTACTGGGCCTATGTCTAAGCTCCAGAGTCTTCCTGGCTCAGTTTCTCCAGGGAATAATCCTCCTGTCTTCTGGCTGGGTGGGCTAACAGATTTTCATCTGTCAGAGCTGAATACTATTATTAAAAAGGGGAAAAAAAAAAAAAAAAACTTTGCTAATCCGGTAGAGAAAAAGCAAAACAACAAACAAACAAAAAACAGCCTTGTTTTAACCTGCATTTAACAAGTGAGGGTGAAAATTTTTCCAATCATTTATTTGCATTTCAGATTTCTTCTACTTGTTTCCTTTGTATTGTTTCCCTATTGGGGTAGTCATTCTTTTTCCCCCTTTTAAAGCCAAGAGTTCCTTATATATGTTGGAAATGTGATTTTGTATCAAATATAGATTCCTTTTAAGTCTTTAAATGTGCTTATAATTTTTTAAAGGTTTTAGAGATGTTTCTCATTTTTGTAAAATCAAACCTATCCATGCTCTTTTCTGATTTCTGCTGTGTTATCATGCTTAGAAAAGTCTCTTATAACAATTTCAATGTATTTGCTTCCCTTAGATAATTAAGCCACGGAAAACACTGCTCCATTTTCACTTTATTTAATTTCTAGTGACGGAGACCATCTCTGCATTCAAAGCGACAGCACACAGTCAAAGAGTATACAGTCACTCTGCTTTTATTTCCTATCTTCAATTAGCAAAGTCAGCTACAGCATGTGGGGACATCAGTATGGCTATCCATTGGAAGGGCTACGTCAATCGTTCTTAAGAGTGGCGTGGGGCCCCTGGGAGTTCCTGAGACCCTTTCAGAGGGTCGACAGGTCAAAGCTATTTTCATAATAATACCCAGGTGTTACCTGCCTTTTCCTCATCCTCTCATAAGCATTGTTATTCAGTCGCCAAGTCATATCTGACTTTTGTGACCCCATGGACTGCAGCACACCAGGCTCCCCTGTCCCTCAACATCTCCTGGAGTTTGCTCAAGTTCATGTCCATTGAATCAGTGATGCCATCCAACCGTCTCATCCTCTGCTGCCCCCTTCTCCTTCTCTCTCAATAAGCACAGTGGGATTTTCCTGAGGTAACATGAGGTGTGATGATACCACTGTTCTGATGGTTAGTGAAATGTGTACTTGTATACTTTGTTTTCTAGAAGCTTGTAAGGTGGTAGCTTTATGCTATAAACACAAGGGTTTTCAGAGATTACCTCAATTGATTCTCAGTGTACTAGCTTTCGTTCTGCCTGCAAACTCATTATTGTCCAATACATAGTTATTGTGAAATCCATAAGTTTTTCTCATGCTTATACTGAAATATAAGAAGTACATTTTGTGTCTTATTGTTAAATATTGATAGCTATAACCCACATAAACAAAAGCTCTTTGGGGCCCTCAATAATTTAAGAATGCAAACAGGCCCCGACATTAAAAAGTTTGAGAACTGCTGAGTTGTTGATACTGTGGTGACAAACAACCCCCAGATTCCAAAAGTCTATTTCTCCCTCACACTACATGTCCAACTTGGGCCAGCCAGTTCTCTGCTTGGCAATGTCCTCAGGTCCCAGGTGGACAAAACAGACCCTTTGGAACCACCGCCGATCACCGAGGCAGAGGGAAGAGCGTAAGACCCCGGCTCACCTGCCCTTTAAGTGTCCCAGCCTGAGCAACACACACATCACTTCCACTCACACCATTGGCTAGAGCTGGTCATGTGCCCACACTCAACCACCAGGGGACGAGGAAGTTCAGCCCCTCCCTAGTTAAGAGCCAATAATGTTCGGTGTACAGCACAAATAACTAGTACAATGATATTTCATTCAATACTTTAAAGACCCGATAGAGTATACTAGCAACAACTTAGTGATACCTCAGACCTTCACTTTAAGAAAAGTAAAGCTGGACTTCCCTGGTTAAGAATATGTCTGCCAATGCAGGGGACACAGGTTCAATCCCTGGTCCAGGAAGGTTCCACATGCCTCGCAATGACTAAGCCTGTGAGCCACAACTACTGAGCCTGTGCATTCTAGAGTCCGTGCTCAACAAGAGAAACCACTGCAATGAGAAGCCTGTACGCCACAACCAGAGAGTAACCTCCCGCTTGTAACAGCTAGAGAAAGCCTGCACGGCAACGAAGGTCCATAAATAAATAAGTACAAACTTAAAAAAGTAAAGCTACCAGGCTTTTTATTGCTGAAGCCTATAAATTTCAAGCTCAAACTTCCAGGCTATATCTATATTACTGTATCTCAGCAACAAAACCTCCACAAACTATGTTCTTTTGGATTGTGGGAAGTCTGCCTAATTACTGCAATTGGAGATTCATGACTGCCCATATGCTCCACGACAATCTGATCGAAATAAACTGCATCAGCTAATAAAAGGCTGTAATTTTTTTTACGATACTTGGTGCTCACAGAATTTAAAGGAAAAGGCAGATTTCAGAGCTAATTAACAGCAAGACAGCATGGGTACTTTGTGCTGAGCAAGAGCTGCTTCACGAAGAAAAAGGGCGCTAGAGTACGTGGTGTCGTTGAGTAGACACTGGTCACACTAAGAGACTAGCTTGTGTAAAGGTTCTCGCATAGGTCTGCAGCTTCAGAAGACCAGAAAACTGCCCTCCACACGGCCCTACCCTCTTCTGACGTCACTTTCCCCGCTCAGCACAGTCTTCTACTTTTTGTTTACTTATGGGGACATCTTTGGAGGCTCTGGAAATAAGTTCCTGCACATGGGGGTTCATCCACAAACAATAACAGACCCTGGTAATGTATGTGGGGCTTCCCAGGTGGCTCAATGGTAAAGAACCCGCCTGTCAATGCAGGAGACACAGGAGACGTGGGTTTGATCCCTGGGTCAGGAAGATCCCCTGGAGGAGAGCATGGCAGCCCACTCCAGTAATCCTGCCTGGCAAAACCCTATAGACAGAGGAACTTTGAGGGTAAAGTCGAACACAACTGAGTGACGGAACACTGCTAAGTAGGTGGACTCACCCTCAAGCGTGAAACAGACCATTCTAGCATTTCAAATAGAACAGAATTTCAAGAGCACTAACCAATTTCTATGGTAAAAATTCAGTTCTATTTAATTGACAAAAGGAAAAAGAACTGTACAAAAATAAATTTAATCCATCTGAAGCTTTCTACAAATACCATTACTGGTGCTAGTACAAAAGATGATAATATGTAACCTTTTCTCATCGCAATAAGGAAACGTAAGAGAAAGGTGATCAATATCTGCCGGATGAAAAAAGACAAGCTCTGCAGGGAAAGGCGTTCCTTCCTCTTCTCACATGGCATCCAGTCTTGAACTGAGTCTCTACAGGTCTTGGCTTAAACCGGGGCCCCAGCTATGAATTTGCTGTCATCCCTTGTTCCCCGACTTTAAGCAATTTTTCTAAGGGAAACTTTAGATTTACCAAACTGAAAATTGTCAAACTGCTTCCAATACATTCCTCTAGGACGACCTGTCACCAAAACTGCAACATGTTCCTCAACGCAGATTTCCCACAAAGTAAAATGCACCTGGACAAGGTGAGTATGGCATCAGTAAATATTTTGTCATTTCAAACCACCACGTTAACTGAATGTCAACTCTGCTCTAAGTACCACAAGAGATACAGAAGAAGTACATCCCGGCCCTCAAAGAGATTATAAACTAAGTGTGTGTGTCCATTCCCTGAAACTCCCCACACATGGATTTAACTAAACAATAATGAAGGCACGGGACTTCCCTGATTGTCCAGTGGTTAAGACTTCACCTGCCGATGTAGGGGGTGCACGTTTGACCTCCGGTCAGGGAGCTAAGATCCCACATGCTTCACCCAAAAACACATTAAAACAGAAACGATATTGTAACAAATTCAATAAAGACTTTAAAAATGGTCCACATTAAAAAAAAAACAAAAACCTAAGATCAGGGCTGTTAGAATGCAAAGAAAACTTCATGGAGCCAGTAGGGTTGAAATAATGCAAAAGGTAGACTGAATTTGTTTCATTATTGACAACAGGCTGGGGCATTTCAGGGGAAGAGAGTGCCCCAAGATAACAGGTGAGGCAGAACACTGACAAACTGGCCTTATTAAAGGCAAAGAAGAAGGCAGGAAGTAGGCAAGATATTAACACGGACATCCCCCGCCTGCTCATTCACTTGGCAAACATCGACAGCTATGTGTCATGTGCCCACACAGTGCTAGGGACCCAGTGGCGAGCCAGGCAACCACGGTGCCTGACCCCACATGGAGCCTGCTTTGCAGTGGAAGAAAACAGAACATCAGCACAAAGTGGGCAGAAAATATAGACAATATCTAGTTTGTAAGGGGCTTTAAAAACAGAGCCAAGAATTTGACCTTTATCCAATAAAAAATAGGGCGTGACAAAAGATTTCTGGCTAGAGGAACGTGATCAGTACTGTGTGCTAATATTAACCGCAATAGCTTGACTGAAACTGACAAAAGGTGAAAACAGAGAGATCTGAAGAAAACAGGAATGAGGGGGTCAAAGTCAGCTGGAGTGGAGAGGATTCATGGACTGAGTATCTGTGGGGAACCTGAGAAGGGACTCAATACTACTCGGAGAAGAAAAATCAAAGACTGGGAGGCACAGGTGAGCAGGAAATTGGGAGGCAGCCGGGCACAGGAGGCAGGTGATACGAACATGTAATCGTAATGGCCAGAAGGCAGAGATGCAGTCAGAGCAAAGCTAACAAAGCACTATCACCAGTATTTCCTCCTTTAACATTTGAATACTCATAAAATGCCTGGAGACTGGCATCAGAACCCCCATATTTCAGATAAAAACAGTGAATACCTAAAAGGTTAACTAAGTGACTTGTCTGAGATGGAGAAATTTACCTGATTATGTATCCCTGACCCAAAAGCTGGCTAGAAATTAGAACTCGTGTGTAGCCTGGCTCAAACCAAACTTTGGTTGACGGACATTTACAAGAAGGATAGGCAAAGTACAGAGAGGGGACATTTATTATACTAACCTGTCAAAGGACTCATCCGAATTCTGTGAAGAACTCCTACAAATCAGTGAGAGCGCTCCTTATTAACTTTTATGCTCATGATACTAATAAAAATATACTGGCATTTACTTTACATAATAATGTGCCCATTACTATGCTAAGCACTTACATGCATTCCGATTAATCCTCCCAAGAGCACTATGACAGTAAAATTATCCTCTGGATTTTATCGATGAAGAAACAGGTTCAGAGAGGTTAAGGAACTTAGCCCAGGTGGCTAGAAAGTCAAACTTGGACTAGACTTCAAAGGCTTTGTTCTTTAAGCCATGGACCTCTTCTGAAACTCCATCCTCACCTTTGGCCTTTTCAAATAATCATGAACACACTCACAGGTGCCTCACGTGCCAGGTACAAGGTGAGTGATCCTAGCTGTCCCTCCCTAAAGCCCACCTTTGCTGAGTATGGAGGTCAGACGCACACATTCTATTTCTCATGATTTTGGAAGTCAGCTTCCTACCGCCACTTTATTTAGGACCTTTCATTTTGAGAAGGTGGGCTTCAGAGAGAAAAAATAAAATCATGAATCCATCAGAAAGGCTAAACAGGAGGTTGATCAAACAATTTCAAGTTTCTACAATTAGGAATAACCTTAGAAAACTTACATAGGTTCTCCTTAACACAGAAGGAAAAGCACAATTTACCCCCAAGATGGCATTGTAACTTCAAAAACAGGACAAGGGAATTGGCAAGAACAGGAACTCTAAATATGGGTGGGGTGGGG
>SJYX01003322.1:38710-63471 GCA_006410675.1 Oreotragus oreotragus | reverse complement strand
CGGGGGGGGGGGAGGGCCTTTTTTCACCTTTAAGGTTTGTGGGGCTGAGGGGGATCCCATCCTCCAGGACAAATCCCTTCCTGACAACAGCACATGAGAACCAGGTCAAAGGAACAGAACTTTGATTCTTGATTAAAGATCATTCCAAGGGCTCAGGTGAGACTTCCCTACCACTGTACAACTCTGTCTTCATTTGTCTTCCTGGTTATGTCTGTATGTTTACTTGGTGCCTTTGAGACACAAGAGTAAATAAAAAGGTCATCATCTGAGGGCAATGAGCTCAAGTTCCTTCCTGGGTCAAAACTCACAGTTCAGATCCTCTCTTGCATCAAGGGTTCGGCTTCTTTTCCCCTACACGCCTGACTTTATACTGTCTGTGGTCCGTGCCCATCTGCTACATCCTGCCCACTCAATGCCCACATGATTCTTGTAGTTTGATGTCTGCTGGCATTTTACTACTGAGGAATGTTCTGCGCCAGCAAACCCGGGTGGGAACACTGTGCACTCACTGCAGGCAGAAGTGGTTCCAAAAGCCCAAGAGCCAAGCAGGCTGCAGCCATCAGACCACAAGAGCTTCTGCAAAGGCATGTGATCCATTCAACGCAGGGGCCACGAAAGCAGCAGCATTCCCAGTGTTCTTTTTGTTTTTGGAGGGTGCCCCCCTTTAAACATTTCTGCTATTTTGTCTTCTCATCTCTGTTAGCTGTCCTAAATCCTCTCTTTGAACATGGTAGGGTGTAAATAAAATACATGAGTGAAATTAAAATGAAAGTTTAATGAAAGTAAACACTAAAATTCTATAGCCGAGCAAAACATGTGGCTTGTGTGTCCCTTAGTTTCCTCTCCATTGTTTTACAGAACTCACAGCAAATAGAAAAGCTTTCAACTGAATTCCCTTTAAGAAAAAAACACAAGAAAAAAGAGAGGTAGTTTGGTCAATAATGTAGAACTAGAGCATTAAAATTTCAAGACCCAATTGTTTAAAATGCCCAGAGCAGAAAGGTAATAACTAGCTTAAGGTTCATTAAAGAAAACAATTTCAAACTTCAGCCTCGTGGTGTTTGCTAATCACAGTATGAGGTGACACTGTAACTTGAGGGGTACCCTAACGGCCCCCTCCTCACCCTCAGGAAGACACCTAAGAGCTCCACCGGTCACCATCCTGACCACTAGTGCCGTCATCCTGTCGCTGGAGCAGAACCTCTGCCAGGCCCTGCCCTCTCTGGCTGGCCCCTTCAAAGATGACCGCTCACAACAACTTGATCTATGGGTCCCACTCTGCTTCTAACCCAGACGCCGTCTCTTTAGATCACCCCATGGCTCTGCACCCCACTCCCAAGCTTAGCCCAGCTGCTGGGGACCATTCGTCCAGCCACCCAAGTCAAATGCATGACCCTGCAGGAAGAGTTCAGATAACTGTCTTCTGAAGAGAATAAACTTAGTAATTTGAACAGAAAGAAGAAAGCTTTGGGGATTTAGAGCAAAATCTTAAATTATGCTTGGCACCATGTGTTTTTTTTTTTTATTACTACAACAGTAAACTGAGCCTGGATGAGACAGACCAAAGCCTTCTATGTATACGTATGTCTTTTTAAAACAAGCAACACCTCCTGTTTATCAAAATCCAGGAAGGAGCAACAATAAACATTATTAATCAAATATCTACTTATGTGTCAGGTACTTTATACATAGCCTCACGCTCCAATATACAACATCCTGGCTCAGACCAAGTACTTCATATTAATACATTTTTATCTGTTAACCTACATTTCAAGAAAAGCTCCCTAAAAAACAGAGAGCAAAAAGGTTCAACTACTAGCTGCCTAGAGGCACACACCTTCTGGGGGTAAAACTGGGATTCGAACACAGGATGGTCTGGCTGCATATCAATCAGTAAAGGAGACTCTGAGGTTGAATGAAGTGTTCAAGGTCACCCCTGGGGGCCTGAGAGCTCTGCTCTTAAGGACTATGCTCCTCTTCACTGACAGGCAGCCTTAGGAATGTGACCATTGGGCTAAGTCAGGTTTCTGGACAACCAAGGCTCACTCTACTTTCTCAGCACAAGGGAGTTCACTGGTGTGACCATCAGACTTTGAACCTAAGGCAGCAAATGTAAACTCATTCAAGGAAACCTTCGTAGACTCACCTTCACATCCCTCATTAAGACTAATCACCTTCCCATCAGGTTAGATAAGTACCTCAGGGCTTTAGGTACCTATGTGCGCCCTGGCTGACCACCCTTTTACATTCAATTTCTGCGGATGGCCCTGCCACCCTGGTTGGGGGTTGGGTGACTGTCCCGCAAGGTCAATCTTGGCTGTGACGGGTAAACTTTCCCCTTTTGCTCTAGCCTTTTCGTCTGCAGTCCAAACTCAGATTTTTCAGCCCCAACTCTGTGACTGTAACCTGCAGCCAGAGTAACCCAGACAACCAAAAACTGTGGAGAGGATGAGATGCCCTATACCAGGGAAGGAATGAACATGCAGGGACTTTGGGAAAACTTTCTATTTAGGTGATGATTTTGCACTTTTAGTTTCATGGCTATTTTGGAAGGATGAAGATCCCAGAACGCTGACCTCCATATGTGGGCTACAAGAAAAAACATTTCTACTTGAGTTTATTTTTTTATTTAATGACTGTTTTTGTTTTTTTTTACAATACTATCTACAACTTGAAAAGGAGATTGGCTCCTTTAAGGCTAAAACTGATTGGGATCAGAGATCTTACAACAGGTTATAAACATTTCTGACTGTTATGCATAAAAATGAAACTCTTTCAACTACAACACTGGTTAAAGTAGGAGTTAAACTCAATTATTTAGGATTAAATTAGGTTTAAAATGTGTCAATTATAATGTCGATAAAAAGCATGTACATCAAGAAAATTTCACTAATTCTTCAGGAATCCGTTCTCCAAATAAATTTTGGAAAATCATCTCAGAAATCTCAGGCCAGAGTTTGGGCCCCTGTTGGTGCATCTGGCTATGTAAACCAAAGATGCCAATCCAGTTTCAATATGCCTAGTTAATGATAAATTATTCTCTCCCCTCAATGTGTAGCAGGCAGATAACCGCTCCACTCTGCAGACAGACAATGTAGGAACACTAGAGAAAGGGTAAAGATCATCGAAGCTTTATCTAGCTGCCTGCTTCACTCTCTGGGATACAATTTAAAGAGAGGACATTTTAAAGTTTAAAACATGGCAAGGGAGACTCTTAAGCAGATTTCTGATATTTCTGTATTACTCCATTTGTTATCATCATGTATCATGCTTATACGTTTAAAACTTTATTAATTAGAGTTCCCCGGTTTGGGTTCAGCTTGCTTCCATCTGAGATTCTTGGCAGAAAGTCACAAACCTCCTGAACATGAGACTTCTGAAAGTGCTCTGGGGTGCTGGTGGGAAGAGGACCTTGCCTCCTAGTTACACTTCAATGCCATCAAGCTGTAGACCTGAAACATCAACGGGGTTATTACCTTCTTTTGACCACATATGTAAGATAAAGATTACTTCTATTTTCTTCTCTAATTCTTCAGCTAAATCATGGTCTTTCAATTTCACAAAAAAATCTTAGTTAAAATCAAGTCGAGAGATCACTTTCTGAGCTTCTTTTCTAATGGAACCCTGGAAAATCACACCACAGAGGATGGTGTTCTATATTGAGTTTGTTAGCAGCAGCAACACAAAATGACTTAAGCCAGAGGACTTGTTTCCCAGGACTTTCACCTACAGCCAGAAATGTGGGAGGTGCCTTCACTGTTCCGGAGAAGTGAAATTTTTGAAGAAATACTTCTTTGACTTTCACCCATCAGTCTAATAACAATGACAAGTCCCAACATTCTGGCAATTTCAAGGTATAACTCTGACAAATGCTTACCTAGGACTTCGGCCAAGCTTACTACTCTAGACCTTTTTGATCATTTGCAGCCACCTAAGATTCCAGGGGCTTTCCAGGTGGCACTAGTGGTAAAGAACCCACCTGCCAATGCAGATGAAAGAGAGGTGGGTTTGATCTCTGGGTGGGGAAGAGCCCCTGGAGGAGGGTATGGCAACCTACTCCAGTATTCCTGCCTGGAGAATCCCATGGATAGAGGAGTCTGGCGGGCTATGGCCCACAGGGTTACAAAGGGTCAGACACGACTGAAGCAACTTGGCATGCAAGATTCAGTGAACAGATATTAGTATCTTTCCCCAGGCAAACTATAAATGAGTGGTAAGAAAGGCTGATTTCAGAAAAGCTGGTTTCATTTACCACTTTACTTCTAAGAACTGGAGAAAAAGAATAACAAGCCAGATAGCTCCATTCAAAGGGAAAGAAATAGAGGCCAAAGAAGCCTCACCAATGACTCGTTCCAAGAATCTCTAGGTGGCCCTATTGCAGCCTAACAAGATCTGAAATTCACCAAAATATTTCACTGGATGTTCCCACAGTAAATAGTGACTAACACATTTAAGGAATTCCCATGTGGCGTGCCCAAAGAGTCCAGCAGCTCTGGAGTCTGAGGAGTGGTAAGTTAGGCAGTACACCACAGAGGTCAAGAACTGGGGCTTCAGAGTCAGACTGCCCAGGGCTGAATCTAGGCTCTTGCAATTTCTAGTGGTGTGGCTTTGGGCAAGTTACTTCATCTCTCTGTGCTTCAGTTTCCTCAGGTATCAATCAAGAACTCTCTGAATACCTACCTTAAAGGCTAATACGGTAATTAAACGGTAATTAAGTGCAATAACATAAAACAAAGTGTCCATTCAGCACTGTGGCCCTGCACAAAGTGAGCACTCACAGAACATTAGCTATTAACATCACGCAGACCTGAGCTCACTGACGTAACACCCTGGTCAGTTCTGCCAAGGACAGCCAAACGAGGCTAGTTCCGATCACTGGCAAATCTGAGCCAGAATCAGAGATCCTATGGCAGGGCTGGGAAGACCCTACCTATCAGTTTGGAGAGAGTTCACTTCATGAACATGACCTGACCTTGGAAGCCTCTCTGNCCCTGGTCAGTTCTGCCAAGGATAGCCAAACGAGGCTAGTTCTGATCACTGGCAAATCTGAGCCAGAATCAGAGATCCTATGGCAGGGCTGGGAAGACCCTACCTATCAGTTTGGAGAGAGTTCACTTCATGAACATGACCTGACCTTGGAAGCCTCTCTGCCCTTCACGCTGACCTCAACTGTACTTGTCAACAAGAAAGGAAATTTAATTGGGCCCCCACTATGTCCAAAACACCATGTGAGGCTCTCTAGTGTTATCTTTCAATCGGTGAGGAAACGAGGGATAAGCACTTGGCTTCTGGAAACGCGGATGCAAGTGGTGGCGTTAACTCTTCCTCGCTTATTCCTGAGTTTATTCCTAACCTGGGCCTCCGAATGGAGGCTATTTGTCCAGGAGACTCTTTCTTCAATTTCTGGAAGCCGCTCAGGAAGAAGGAGGACACAAGACACGTGCCTCTGAGCCTGGACTCACTTCAGAGGCGGGATGTCCCCGTGGAAGACTTGGGGATCGGACAGACCCATGGAGAGGTTCCCTGACTCCGACGGGAGGTTACTGGAGGCCCCACATACTGATTTGGCTTTGCGCAGGAAGCTTCCAGAATGGTATGTGTTCCTCCAGTGGTCTTTCACTTTTCTCTTGACAACCCTGCCCAGGAGACAGGACCCCTCATTTTCATTTATTATTGTCGTATATTTGGGGCATCGGGCAGTTTTTCTGCTGCTAAAATGACGAGGCTAGAGCCATTATGAAAGTGAAAATCGCTCAGTCGTGTCCGACTCTCTGCCACCCCGTGGACTATATAGTCCATGGAATTCTCCAGGCCAGAATACTGGAGTGGGTAACATTTCCCTTCTCCAGAAGATCTTCCCAACCCAGGGATCGAACCCAGGTCCCCCGCATAGCCATTGGGTTTCCACTATAATTATTTCTGGCAGGCGTATATATCTACCGACCCCACCCTGGAGCTGTTCTCTTGTAAATTTCTACCTTATGATTTAGCATTGGAGTCGAATTGATTTCAACCTTGTGCCTGTGGCATGGTGCGTTGTGGAAGATGCCTCTGCAATCATTTAAATAATTTAAATGTATTTTAAATGACCCAGTTATCAAGAGAAGGTGGACAAGAGAGTGCCCATGGTCTTGTCACCTGTTTGGTTCATGCCGACTTGTACCAATTCTTCGCTAATTCTCAGTAATGTTTGCTCCGTAACTAACCATTGATTTAGAATCATCCTTGCTGCCCTTCCTATGCCAGTCTCCTGGGAAGCCCCAAACACCTGTCTGTGGATTTGAGAAGTTGATTTCTTTCTCTTCCTAATTTTTTACCATATGTGCATCATCTGGGCTTGTGTACAGTCCCTTGCAAGTTGCCCAGCCCTCTTAAGGCTCGCTTGGCATGAGTCACTTAGGTGTGCTGAGACCGGTTATTCTGGAGTGTTGAGTCAGTCTGGAACAAACTGTCAGCCCGCGTTGTAAATTAAGACCTATTTCTTTATCTGTGTGAGGTTTCCTCACAGTAGCTTTCTTTCACACACACTCATATTCCATCAGCTAGTCCAGAAATTTTTTTGTTATGATCTTTCCTTTTTTCTCTGTTGCAGAACAGTGATTAGGGCTAAACTGCACGCTGACATTTGCTGGTTTTTAAGAATGTCTTATCGAGAGGCTGGGGGGGAAACTAGAATGTTGTGATACTCCTTCTTTCCTCCCTTCTGTAGACATTAATTGGGCTATAATGCTCAGTTGGGTAGAGGAGCTCTTTGCCATCTTTCCTCTGCTTTGGAAAACACTGCCTCTAGGAATTACACAAACGGAACATAGCATATGTCTCAGAATGCCCAGGTCAGTGTTGCTGTGATTGAGAATGACCTGATTTTTATCACCACTCAGACAAAATACATAGTGACTCAGGGATGCTCTGTGCTTTTGTCCTCTCTTGGGCCCATGGTATTTTGTGTTACTTGGTTACTTGGAAAGTGATTGTGACAAATAAGAAATAAACTTAGATACACTACAGGCTCAAGAATATATTGACTTCGGAGATTGGCTCTCTTGTTTCTCTCCTCCAAAAACCATAATCTCTGATGGGCAAAATAATGAAAACGGAAAGATGTACAAATTCATAAGTTAATACACACATCCAACAAACTTCTCACGCCAGAGCAAGTGACAGAACTCAGTCACATTAACTCACTGCCTTGCACTTTAGTTTTCCTTTGATTGGGTAAAGTCACAAAGCAATTTGTCACTTAGTTGCAAAGCATAATATGTCAATACTTATGTAATATATTCCTATAACTATATGACTGTGTGTGTGTATTATTATGAAGTGAAGTGAAGTGAAGTCGCTCAGTTGTGTCCGACTCTTTGCGACCCTGTGGACTGTAGCCCGCCAGACTCCTCTGTCCATGGGATTCTCCAGGCAGGAACACTGGAGTGGGTTACCATTTCCTTCTCCAGGGGATCTTCCCAACCCAGGGATCGAACCCGGGTCTTCCATATTGGAGGCAGACGCTTTAACCCCTGAGCTACCATATGTATATAAAATTGAAATGGGGGAAGAGGAGAGGGCATAACCTTTACTTTTAAATTTTTTAAAAGTCTTTCTTGAATTTGTTAGAATATTGCTTCTGTTTGTTTTATGTTTGGCTTCCTGGCCCCAAGGCATGTGGGATCTTAGTGCCCCCATCAGAGACTGAACCCTCAACCTCTGAACTGAAAGGTGAAGTCTTAACCGCTGAATCACCAGGGCAAGTCACACAACCTTTAAAAGAATTATTGCTGTTGGGGATATACCAAGATCTGGTCAGAACTGATTCTATCCAAGATGGTGGAAGAGTCAACCTCGAGTGGAACTTGAGCCTCATTCTATGCTCATTGTAATTCGTTAGCTAAGTGACATGCCCACAGGTGCCGTGACAGGTGGAACAGTGTTGGTTGCTTGTGCGTGTCAGACTTTTTGTGACCCCATGCACTGCAGCTCACCAGGCTCCCCTGTCCATGGACTTTTCCAGTTGAGAATACTGGAGTGGGTAGCCATTCCCTTCTGTAGAGGATCTTCCTGACCCAGGTGGTGGCTCAATTTCTGGAAATCCCCGCCCCTTCCCCCAAATAGTTGGAATAATCCCCTCACTCATCAGTGACTAAGTCGTGTCTGACTCTGTGCAACCCCCTCTGTAGCCTGCCAGGCTCCTCTGTCCGTGGGATTCTCCAGGCAAGAATACTGGAGTGAGTTGCTGTGCCCTCCCCAGGGATCTTCCAGACCCAGGAATTGAACCACATCCACCTGCATTGGCAGGTGGATTCTTTACCACTGAGCCACCTGGGAAGCCAGCCCATTAAAAACTAACTACTGCATATTTTGGGGTCTCCCACCTTCTGAGAGTGGCCCCTGTAGAGTGTGCTTCTCCCAAGGTCACTTTTGCCTTTTGAGACAGACTGCATTCTGTCTCTGGAACATATCTCTCTCTAGATAAATCCACTTCTTATCTATCACTTTGCCTCTTGTTGAATTCCTTCTGCATGGAGACATAAAGAGCCTGAGCTTCATTAAGTCCTTACAGCAGGTAGGTGATTTTAATAAAAAGACAGTGGGTTCAAGTCCCAAATCTGAGTTTTGACTGGATTCAAATCCCAACCTGAGTTGTGAATTTTCATAACTGTTATTGAATTCTCTCATCTTAACTGTAACCACAAGGATACTTAACCTCTACCATCATCATCTTCAGAGTGACCCCAGATCCTCTGGCTTCTCTGAGCCATCCAGGAAGTTTCCTTTATTTAAAGACTCGACCCCAGGCCTTGCATCTAGCATATAGGATTACGGTTGTGAGGTTAAATATAGGATGCTCATTAAATCTGAATTTCAGGTAAACAATGAATACTTGTCAGTAGTATTGCACCAGCCATACACATATACTAAACAAATTGCGGCCCTGAGGACTGTAGCCTACCAGGTTCCTCTGTCCATGGGATTTTCCTGGCAAGAATACTGAAGTGGGTTGCCGTACCCTCCTCCAGGGAATCTTTCCGACCCAGGGATTGAACCCATGACTCCTAAGTCTCCTGCAGTACAGGCGGATTTTTACTATTGAGCCACCAGGAAAGCCTATATACTAAACACAATTTATTGTTTATCTGAAATTCAAATTTAACTTATTCTGGCAACCTCAACTAGAAACACTACAATCCTTCCCCCTGATGCTAAAAGCTTAGCCTCCCTGTAAAGTGAAGTCGCTCAGTCGTGTCCAACTCTTCACGACTCCATGGACTGCAGCCTACCAGGCTCCTCCGCCCATGGAATTTTCCAGGCAAGAGTACTGGAGTGGGTTGCCATTGCCTTCTCCAAGTGTACAGCCTCCCTGTACACTGGGGCCAAATCAAATCTCAGAGTTTTGGGTAAAGTGGAAAANTCCATGGACTGCAGCCTACCAGGCTCCTCCGCCCATGGAATTTTCCAGGCAAGAGTACTGGAGTGGGTTGCCATTGCCTTCTCCAAGTGTACAGCCTCCCTGTACACTGGGGCCAAATCAAATCTCAGAGTTTTGGGTAAAGTGGAAAAGAATAGCTTTATCGCTTTGCCAGGCAGAGAGAGACACAGCAGATTCTTGCTCTGGAAAATGATGTGTCTCAGCCCAGGAGAGTTTGGTGAGGAGTTTAGGGGGAGATCGCTGACAAGATCAGGGTGTGTGCAGGGTCTCAGGTGGTGGGCCTCCTAATCTTGATGAGCTTCTCTGGTCCCTTTAATCCTGCCTCCAGGGATTTCTTGGCTGCTCCTCTCCCTGCTGGGCTTCCTAGGTAAAGAACCCGAGTGCCAATGTTGTTAGTCGCTAAGTCGTGACTCATTGAGACCCCATGGACTGCAGCACGCCAGGCTTCTCTGTCCTTCTCCATCTCTCGGAGTTTGCTCAGATTCATGTCTATTGAGTTGATGATGCCATCCAGCCATCTCATCCTCTGTCACTGCCTTCTCCTCCTGCCCTCAATCTTTCCCAGCATCAGGGGCTTTTCCAGTGAGTTGGCTCTTCACATCAGGTGGCCAAACTAGGAGGCACAAGAGATAGGAGTTCAGTTCCTGGGTCAGGAAGATGCCCTGGAGATGGAAATGGTAACCGACTCCAGTATTCTTGCCCAGAGAATCCCATGGGCAGAGGAGCCTGGCAGGCTACAGTCCACGGGGTGGCAAAGAGTCAGACATGACTGAATGACTTAGCATGTACGCCTCTCTTGATTAGCAGCCGTTTGAATCTGCCCTTTGGGATTCAAGGAAGGTCATGGAAGCTGGAATCTTGCCTACAAGAAACCGGGGACCTAAAAGGCCTCCCAGCCGAGGGGCCCCACAAGGCCCCACTTGGTTTCACCCTTTTCCTGAGAGATGCTCTGGAGGGATGAGGTGAACAGCCTGGATCCACACCCCCATCTCTATACTTCAGAAGGAAAAGTCACCTATAGCTTTTCGGTTATTCTCTTGTCACTGAGCCTGGGTGGGGATGTTGTTGCTTGCTTGCCAGCCATTCATAGTTAGCTTTCCGTTTCCCCTCCTGAGCTCTGATAACCTCATTGAGAGGAGTTAAGGAGGGAAAAAAATCCTTAGCTGGGGAAAAGAAGGGAGAATCTGCGGGCACTCAAGAATTAAATTTTCTTGATGTTATCTTTCCCCTTAGCATTTAAGTGACTTGTCAGTTTCCTCTTGAGCCAAGATAATTGTAGGAGGGTTGAGTCAGGCAGAGGCAGAGCCATACCTGCTTGAATGAGATAGCGGCTGAGTGGCTGCAGAGCCTGACTCCAGAGGCAGCCTTGGTGGGGGTGGCAGGGGATGCAGACAGATGGGAGGCCTCGGGACTGCAGTTTTAGGCCTCACCATCCCATCAAAGTATGCATCTCCAGAAACTTCACTGGTGGTCAGGGGCTAAGACTCCACCCCTCCACTTCAGGGATCGGGGGTTCGATCGCTGGTCAGGGAACTAGAATCCACATGCCACAAACAAAATGTCTGCATGCTGCAACTAAATATGCTGTATGCTGCAGCTAAGACCAAGCGCAGCCAAATAAGTAATAACATTTGAAATATATATATATATATATATATATATATTTTTTTTTTTTTAAACTATGCATCTTCAGGGCTTCCCAGGTGGCCTTAGTGGTAAAGAACCCACCTGCCAGTGCAGGTAGACATGAGAGATGAAGGTTCAATCCCTGGGCCAGGAAGATCCCCTGGAGGAGGGCATGGCCGCACACTCCAGTATTCTTGCCAGAGAATCCTATGGACAGAGGGGCCTGGTGGGCTATAGTCCATAGGGTCTCAAAGAGTCGGACACGACTAAAGCAACTTAGCATGCACGCACAGGCATCTTCAGAGTCTCCGGTGCAGAGCTTCTGTCTTGGGAACTCGGCGTTCTGTCTACAGTGTTATCCATTTGTTGTGCCTGGGGAGACTTACTGGTTTTCCCTGCTGTTTGCATCTTCAGGTCCTTGGTGCCTATGTGTTCATCTGTCCTAATCCATCAGTTCCCAGCTAGGGTTCCATTCCAGTCTGTTTTCTCAGCTGCTTAGTGATATCATGGCTTCCCTAAGAGCTCAGCTGGTAAAGAATCCGCCTGCAATGCGGGAGACCCCAACTGGACTCCTGGGTAGGGAAGATCTCCTGGAGAAGGGAGAGGCTACCCACTCCAATATTCTTGGGCTTCCCTTGTGGCTCAGCTGGTAAAGAATCTGCCTCCAATGCAGGAGACCTTGGGTTGGGAAGATCCCCTGGAGAAGGGAAAGGCGACCCACTCCACTATTCTAGCCTGGAGAATTCCATGGACTGTACAGTCTGTGGGGTCCCAAAGAGTTGGACCTGACTGAGCAACTTTCACTTTCACTTAGTGATATCATAATCTTTTGGCCTTTGACCCTGTCCACCACACCCATTCCCAGTTCAGTTTGTCTCTCTTATCTACCTCTCTACCCACCTCCTAGGCTATTGAGAGTGATCCAGGAAACTCCTGGATGATATAAAGTTGGTGCTTACTGATGCTAAAATTTTGGCCTCTGTGCACTGGTGCCAAATCAAATCTCGGTGATAGTTTTGGGTGAAGTGAAAAAGTAGAAAAAAAAAAAAAAGTAGGAAAGCCAACAAAGGTCTGTACGGTCAAAGCTGTGATTTTTCTAGTAATCATGTACCAATGTGAGACCTGGACTATAAAGAAGGCTGAGCACAAAGGAATTGGTGTTTTCGAACTGAGGTACTGGAGAAGACTCTTAAGAGTCCCTTAGACTGCGAGGAGATCAAACCAGTCAGTCCTAAAGGAAATAAACTCTGTACATTCATTGGTAGGATTGATGCTAAAGCTGAAGCTCCAGTACTTTGGCTACCTGATGGGAAGAGCTGACTCACTGGAAAAGACCCTGCTGCTGGGAAAGATTGAAGGCAGGAGAAGGGGCCGACAGAGGGCGAGATGGTTGGATGGGATCACCGACTCAAGGGACATAAGTTTGAGCAAATTCTGGAAGATGGTGAAAGACGAGGAAGCTTGGCATGCTGCAGTCCATGGGGTCCCAAAGAGTCAGGCATGACTTAGCGACTGAACAACAAGAAGGAAATAGTAGCTTTATTGCTTTGCCAGGCAAATGGAGACAGAGTGGGCTCTTGCCCTGAAAACTTGTGTGTCCTGTAGTAAGTAGTAAGTAGTAGTAAGTAGTAGTAAAGTCACTCCAGTATTCTTGCCTGGAGAATCCCATGGACGGAGGAGCCTGGTAGGTTACAGTCCACGGGGTTGCAAAGAGTCAGACATGACTGAGCGACTTCACTTTCACTTTCTTTCACTTGAGGTGGAACCAGGACCCCACCCCCAGGCTGGATGGACTACCATTTCTTGGCTATTCCTCCCTTGACTGTGCATCCCTTCTCTTCTCTGATTAGCAACTGTTGGAATCAGCCCTTTGGAACTCAGTGAAGGTCCTGGAGGCTGAACAGAAAGGATCTCCATGCCCACAAGCCCCACAGGGTCCTGTTTGGTGTCATTATTTGACTTTATCTGGCTACCAGTGTTACTTGTGTTACCAGTATTGCAACAGGAGTCCTACTGTTGATGTTCCACTGGAGAAGGGAATGGCAAACCACTTCAGTATTCTTGCCTTGAGAACCCCATGAACAGTATGAAAAGGCAAAATGATAGGATACTGAAAGAGGAACTCCCCATGATAGGATACTGAAAGAGGAACTCCCCAGGTCAGTAGGTGCCCAATATGCTACTAGAGGTCAGTGGAGAAATAACTCCAGAAAGAATGAAGGGCTGGAGCCAAAGCATAAACAATACCCAGCTGTGGATTACTGGTGATAGAAGCAAGGTCTGATGCTATAAAGAGCAATATTGCTTAGGAACCTGGAATGTCAGGTCCATGAATCAAGGCAAATTGGAAGTGGTCAAACATGAGATGGCAAGAGTGAACGTGGACATTCTAGGAATCAGCGAACTAAAATGGACTGGAATGGGTGAATTTAACTCAGATGACCATTATATCTACTACTGTGGGCAGGAATCCCTCAGAAGAAATGGAGTAGCCATCATGGTCAACAAAAGAGTCCGAAATGCAGAACTTGGATGCAATCTCAAAAACGACAGAATGATCTCTGTTCATTTCCAAGGCAAACCATTCAATATCACAGTAATCCAAGTCTATGCCCCAACCAGTAATGCTGAAGAAGCTGAAGTTGAACGGTTNGAACCCCTCAGAAGAAATGGAGTAGCCATCATGGTCAACAAGAGTCCGAAATGCAGTACTTGGATGCAATCTCAAAAATGACAGAATGATCTCTGTTTGTTTCCAAGACAAACCATTCAATATCACAGTTATCCAAGTCTATGCCCCAACCAGTAACACTGAAGAAGCTGAAGTTGAACAGTTCTATGAAGACCTCCAAGACCTTTTAGAACTAACACCCAAAAAAGATGTCCTTTTCATTATAGGGGCCTGGAATGCTAAAGTAGGAAGTCAAGAAACACCTGGAGTAACAGACAAACTTGGCCTTGGAATGCGGAATGAAGCAGGGCAAAGACTAATAGAGTTTTGCCAAGAAAATGCACTGATCATAGCAAACACCCTCTTCCAACAACACAAGAGAAGACTCTACACATTGACATCACCAGATGGTCAACACCGAAATCAGATTGATTATATTCTATGCAGCCAAAGATGGAGAAGCTCTATACAGTCAACAAAAACAAGACCAGGAACTGACTGTGGCTCAGATCATGAACTCCTTATTACCAAATTCAGACTTAAATTGAAGAAAGTAAGGAAAACCGCTAGAGCATTCAGGTATGACCTAAATCAAATCCCTTATGATTATACAGTAAGTGAGAAATAGATTTAAGGGCCTAGATCTGATAGATAGAGTGCCTGATGAACCATGGAATGAGGTTCATGACATTGTACAGGAGACAGGGATCAAGACCATCCCCATGGAAAAGAAATGCAAAAAACCAAAATGGCTGTCTGGGGAGGCTTTACAAATAGCTGTGAAAAGAAGAGAGGTGAAAAACAAAGGAGAAAAGGAAAGTTTTAAGCAACTGAATGCAGAGTTCCAAAGAATAGCAAGAAGAGATAAGAAAGCCTTCTTCAGCAATCAATGCAAAGTTTTTCCTTAAGTTCTATACTAATTATTATATAGCAACAATGTATCTTGCTTGAGGACACGTTTCTCCTTTTTAACAAGAACCTTCTGGCTAATCCTGTTATCCTAAAATGTATGTTATGGGAGTGGGTCTAGTAAGACTTTTAAAACCTTGAAACATTATTTTATTCTATTGTTACTAACCAATTGATAAGGTATATAAAGCCCCATCCCAACTAGTGAGTGGGGTGCTCCCTGCCTGCTTTTGATGTCTATGTCAGGAGTTTTCTCTATCTCTTTTTCACTGTAATGAATCTTTTGCAAAGCTCTGAGTAACTGGAGCCATGTCTTCGGTCCTGAAGTGAAATCCTCTCCTTCGGAGATCATGAATCCGAGACGGCTCACCGTAAGCTGTCACCTCCATCCATCAGTTCTTTCAACAATTATAATTTGAGCACCTTCCCTGAATCACAAAGGGCTTTAGTTGCCAGAGAAGCCGTGGGACTCTGTGGAGTTGACCTGTGATCTTGAGGAGCCACAGTCCAGCCAGGAGGACAGATCTCAAGCAAATCCTTCCCCAATGTCCAACCAATTACAAAGGAGAATGAGTGCTCTGGGGAGACAGGTGGGTACCAGGACTTAACAGGCACATATCAGCTTTAGATGGGGTGAGGCTGGTCTGGGAAGACTGCGGTAGGAGCTCAGAGGGAGCATGGTGAGGGTCCGGCAGGTTTGAGCTTAGAGCCTTCCAGGGGCTGAGGGAGGGGCACTAGGGCTGAGACTTGCAGGATGAGCAGGTGAGGTTGTATCATAAGGGCAGCGGGAAGCCTTTGTTGGGTGGGGGTTCACGCAAGGACAGGACGTTATCTGATTTTCATTCTAAGAGGACAGCAGCTGAGCCCAAAGGCTTGGCAGTGGTCCTTGTGGGACAGAATAATGGCCAGATGAGCAGAACAAGGGAGATGGAGGGCTGAGGAGGTGGGTCAGAGCAAGAACTGCAGGACTGTGAATCCTTGGGTAGTTAGGGTCGGAAGTGAGGGTGTTTGGGAAAGAGATGCAGGAGGAGCAGAGGGCTGGGGCCTGGGGCTGTCTCAGGAACCCATTTCTGATCTGTACCAACTAGAGGAAGGTGAGGGATCCGTTGAATTAAGCTTCCTTCTCTGTATCTGGGGGTTACGTGGGGCGAAGGGTTCTGGGAGGCTGGAGGGCAGGGTTTAAACCTCCACCCTGCTGTGTGACCTAAGGCTGACATCTGCCCTGTCCGGGCCCAGGCTCACCATCTCTACAGGGAGAGGATAGATCTGAGAGTCTCCAGGATCCCTTGTGGCTCATCCTCCTGGCTTCCTCTTTGCTTGGGTCCCCCTCATGCCGCCTGCCTGGAATTGACGGGCCCTGCTTGCTCCCTGTCTTGTCCTGTGGGCACCTGCCCTGTTCAGGCAGAAACAGCCACTGTCCACACTGGGCCACTCTCCTTGCCTTCATCTTACCTCCCTCCAATGTGGAGGCTGGGGAGCGTGCCCTCTGGTGGCAACACAGGGAGAGGATAGATCTGAGAGTCTCCAGGATCCCTTGTGGCTCATCCTCCTGGCTTCCTCTTTGCTTAGGTTCCCCTCATGCCACCTGCCTGGAATTGACGGGCCCTGCTTGCTTCCGCATCTTGTCCTGTGGGCACCTGGATCTCCCAAGGAGAAAGAGGCCACTGTCCACTTTGGGCCACTCTCCTTGCTTACATCTCACCTTCCTGCTCCAGTGTAGAGGCTGGGAAGAGGCACACATCGCCCTCTAGTGGTAACTTTTGGGCTCATACTTGGTGGGGGTTTTTTTTGTTTTGTTTTGTTTTTGTATTTATTATTTGGAGAATGCCAGACCTTAGCTGAGGCAGAAGGGATCTTCCTGTGTCATGCCAGATCTTTCCTTGTGACACATGGACTCTCTAGTTGCCGCATGCCGGCTTAGTTTTACTGCAGCCTTGTTCAGTTGCTAAGTCATGTTCAACTCTTTGCAATCCCGTGGATTACAGCATGCCAGGCTTCCCTGTCCGTCACCATCTCCCGGAGCTTGCTCAAACTCATGTCCATTGGTAATGTCATTCAACCACCTCATCCTGTTGTCCCCTTCTCCTCCTGCCTTCAATCTTTCCCAGCATCAAGATCTTTTCTAATGAGTCAGCTCTTCACATCAGTACTGGAGCTTCAGCTTCAGCATCAGTTCTTCCAATGAATATTCAGGGCTGATTTCCTTTAGGATTGACTGGTTGGATATCTTTGTAGTCCATGGAACTCTCAAGAGTCTTCTCCAACCAGGGAAGTCCTTAAAGCAATTACTGAGCACCCTTTGTGTGCAAAGTACTGANGGAGCTTCAGCTTCAGCATCAGTTCTTCCAATGAATATTCAGGGCTGATTTCCTTTAGGATTGACTGGTTGGATATCTTTGTAGTCCATGGAACTCTCAAGAGTCTTCTCCAACCAGGGAAGTCCTTAAAGCAATTACTGAGCACCCTTTGTGTGCAAAGTACTGAGGCTATACTCTGCACTAGAGGGGATTGGAGGATCCAAAGAGACCACCAGCCTGGTCAGGGGGCATGCAACTAGGTACCTTTCTGGGCCCTGCTCCACACTCAGGCCAGATGCCCTCTGGTGGGGCCAGTGAGGCTCAGGAGGGGAAGCTTGTGGGCCTCATTTCTGGGACAGGGTCTGGGTGGGACAGAATGATGGGAGGGAATGAGCCTTTTGGTGTAGCCCTGGGGTGGAATCCCAGCTCTGTTTCTTCTGCAATGTGACATTGGGTGGGTTCATGGCTTAGAGCCTTGGTCTCCTCACCTGAGTAATGAGACAACATGTGCTCCCAGCCCCTGCTGCTGGCAGATTAGATGAGCTGGTGCACGTGAAACGCTGGCACAGCGTGGCTTAGTCCCCATTTCCCCACCCCACCCCTTACTCAAGAATTGCTAGGAGGTTTTGTTACGAGGTGATCAGCACAGTTTACTGGGCTCCAGGCAGTGTGACTTGGCTCAGATTCCACAGCTGCCTCTTATCAGCTGTGTGACCTTGGGTAATTTGCTTCACCTCTCTGCACCTCAATTTCTCTTCTGAAAATGGGAATAATGAGTGTATCTCCAGTAGATACCCTGATCACCATAGTTAAAGATTTGAAATAGAGCCTGGCATAGAGGAACTGTAACAGGAGGGAAAGGGCAGGGCACAATTTTTGAAAGAATGACATAGCCCAAGGACACAACATAAGCACGTTTGACTAAGAATCAAATCGGCCCAAGATGGCAGACAAGTGGACTTTGATTAGACCTTGATCCTCAATCAGCAAGCTAAACGACATAACAAGAGACCCCTGACAGTTTCAAGAAACTGTCAAAAGAGCAAGGTGGTGGCCCAGTTCCTGAAAATCCCCACCCTTTCCCCAAGACAGTTGGAATAATCCTCCCACTCATTAGCGTATGAAATTACCCGGTCTATAAAAACCAACCAGGCCACATTTCCCTGCCACTTTACAGTGGCCCATACCCTGTCTGTGGAGTGTGTGTCTCTGTGAGTCTGAATAAATCCACCTCATACCTATCACTTCGTCTCTCACTGAATTCTTTCTGTGATGAGACACAAAGAACCTGAGCCTTAGTAAGTCCAGACATCAGGTGAGTGATTCTAATTAAAAGATCCAGGTGGGTTCAAGTTCCAACCTGGGTTTTGGCTGGGTTCCAGTCCTGGCCACGTGGGTTCAAGTCCTAACCTGAGGTTAATGGTTTCGAAACATTTAGACAAATGGTTTTGGTATGGGTGAGTGAGCAGCCAGGTAAAGAGGATGTGTTCAGTCACTCGGTCGTGGCCAACTCTTTGCGACCCAACGGACTGTAACCCGCCAGGCTCCTCTGTCCGTGGAACTTTCCAGGCAAAAATACTGATTTGGATTGCCATTTCCTTCTCCAGGGGATCTTCCTGACCCAGGGATCTAACCTGAGTCTGTGAGCTCTAATTCCATCTCTGTGCTGGCCTCTCTATGTGGATGTAAGCAGGTCTTCCCTCCTTCCGGGCCTTATTTCCTCCAACTTTTCAATAAGGGTTGGGCCCACTCAGACAGTCCTTTCAGCAATGACATGGGGTCCTGAATCTCCAGAGGAAAGGAAAGAGCATGTGTGGGCCAGAGGGACTGCGATAGGAAGGAAAGGGGCAGGGCACAACTTTGACACAGCCCAAGGACACAACTTAAACTAATTAGAATCAAATGGGTCCAAGATGGCAGACAAATGGACTTCATTAGACCTTGATCTTCAGTCAGCAAGCTAAATGACACACCCAGAGCAAAAGACCAAGGAGTGGGCTGTGGCCCAGTTCCTGGAAACCTGCTTCCCCAAAATGGTTGGAATAATCCTCCCACTCATTTACATATGAAATTACCCAGTCCATAAAAACTAACCACACCACACTTCCTGTCTGCACTCGCCTTCTGAGATGGCCTACACTTATTCCTGAGACATCAAGACCCTGAGCTTCATTAGGGCCTAAACACAGGTACTGTGGATTTTGACTGGATTTGAGTCCTGGTCACGTGGGTATGAGTCCCAGCTGAGGTAAATGATGTCAGAACCAGCAGGCGCAAGGGCCCTGAGGCTGGCATGGGGGGGAGCCGATGGGCGCACCTCGGGAGGGCAGAGCCCAGCCTGTCTCTTGGGGGGTGGGGGGGAGAGGAGGTGGCTGGCTGCTCACTCGTGCCCTCTCCCCTTCTTCCTCCATCCAGGGCTCCCTTCCCCAGCCCCTGCCCGTGGATGTGATGGCAGCTCCGGCTCTGTCCTGCTGTCTGTCCCTCCTCATCCTCCTCTTGCCCCTGGCCATCCCTCCGGCATCTAGGGAGGCCTGGCGTGCTGCAATTCATGGGGTCGCGAAGAGTCGGACACGACTGAGCGACTGAACTGAACCCAACTGTTGATGTTGTTCAGTTGCTAAGTCATGTCTGACTCTCTGTGACCCCATGGACTGCACCATGCCAGGCTTCCCTGTCCTTCACTGTCTCCTGGAGTTTGCTCAGATTCATGTCCATTGAGTCGGTGGTGCTGTCCAACAATCTCATCTTCAGGTACCCTTTTCTCCTCCTGCCTTCAATCTTTCCCAGCATCAGGGTCTTTTTCAGTGAGTCGGGCCTTCGCATCAGGTGGCCAAAGTATTGGAGCTTCAGCTTTAGCATCAGTCCTTCCAAAAAAAAATAAAGGGTTGGTTCTCTTCAGGACTGGCTGGTTTGATCTCCTTGCTGTCCAAAGGACTCTCAAGAGTCTTCTCCAGAACCACAATTCAAAGGCATCAATTCTTCAGCCTTCTTTATGATCCGACACTCACATCCATATATGCTGCTGCTGCTGCTAAGTCGCTTCAGTCGTGTTCGACTCAGTGCGACCCCGTAGACAGCAGCCCACCAGGCTCCCCATCCCTGGGATTCTCTATATATGACTACTGGAAAAAGATTAGCTTTGACTACATGGATTTTGTTGGCAAAATGACATCTTTGCTTTTGAATATGCTGTGTATGTCTATGTTTGAGAATCCCTTGGACAGCAAGGGACAGCAAGTAAATCCTAAAGGAAATCAACTCTGAATATTCACTGGAAGGATTGATGCTGAAGTTGAAACTTCAATACTTTGGCCACCTGACGCGAAGAGCTGACTCATTGGAAAAAACCCTGATGTTGGGAAAGATTGAGAGCAAGAGGAGAAGGGGGCCACAGAGGATGAGACAGTTGGATGGCATCATCGACTCAATGGACATGAGTGAGCAAATTCCAGGGATAGTGAAGGACAGGGAAGCCTGGCGTGTTGCAGTGTTGGACATGACTGAGTGATTGAACAGCAGCAACAATGTTTGTCATAGGTTTCCAAGGAACAGCTGTCTTTTAATTTCATGACTGCAGTCACCATCCACAGTGATTTTGGAGTCCAAGAAAATAAAATCTGTCTTATTATACTCACCTCTTGTAACACCCTACACATTACCCCACAGTTCTATTCAGCTTATCTTTAAATTTGAGGCAATATCCAGAAGTGGGCATTGATCTTTCAGCAATTTGCAAGAGGGAAATGATTTGTTCTAGTGGAATTAACACTCCAATGAGTGGGGAAGGGGAGATGACACAAGATAACTTCAGATGCTAAGTAATATCACATCACACTGATGTGATAATGTAATATCTCACATGTTGATCACGTGAGCTGGGTTGGTTATGAAAGATCTATCTGGGAATGTAAAATTGAACTGAATGACAGGGAAGATCCTTCTTTGCAAAGCCTAAAGGAAGAAACTTCTAGTGCAAAGTCTTGGACACAAGAACAAGTCTGGTGTGCTCCAGGGACAGAGAGAGCCAGCAAGCATGAAGCTGGTGCAGGTAGGGGAGGGCAGTTGGAAGAGATGGAGAGGTTGTTAGTGGAGGAGGGGCTCATGGAGGGGAGAATGGTGGTCAAGAAATTAATTTTTATTCTGACCACAATGGCACGCACTGAAAAATTTTAAGCAGGAAGGAATGTGTGTATTGTGTGTGTGCTCAGTTGCTTCAGTCATGTCCAACTCTTTGCAACCCCATGGACTATAGCCCGCCAGCTTCCTCTGTCCAGGGGATTCTCCAGGCAAGAATACTGGAGTGGTTTGCCATTTCCTTCTCCAGGGGATCTTCCCAAACCCAGGATCGAACCTGTGACTCTTGCACGTCATGCATCGGCAGGCGGATTCTTAACCACTTGTGCTACCTGGGAAGCCCCAAAGAGACATTGTCTGGCTTTCCCCCCGCTAAAGATCAGGAGAGTTAAACTAGGTTAGAGGTTCCTGGAATGGAACACCCCCTCACCCCTACTCTGTTAAAATTTCTTGCAGTGTTCCTGGGAAGAAAGGATGGTGGCCTTGGACTTGGACTAAGTAATGGGATGGCCAGGCACAGACTGCACCTTGGGTTGCTTTCAGCAGGAACTGCTGATAGGTTGGGTCTGGGGTATGAAGGGAAAAGAGAGGAACAAGTGTTATGCCTGCATTTTTTAAATTTGGGGTATAGTTGTTTTACGATGTGTTAGTTTCTGCTGAGCAACAAAGTGAATCAGCTATATGTATACATATATCCCTTCCCTCCTTAAGCCTCCCTCCCACCCACTCCCATTCAACCCCTCTGCTGCTGCTAAGTCACTTCGGTCGTGTCCGACTCTGTGTGACCCCATAGATGGCAGCCCACCAGGCTCCCCCATCCCTGGGATTCTCCAGGCAAGAATATTGGAGTGGGTTGCCATTTCCTTCTCCAATGCATGAAAGAGAAAAGTGAAAGTGAAGTCGCTCAGTCTGTCCGACTGTTAGCGACCCCATGGACTGCAGCCCACCAGGCTACTCCGTCCATTGGATTTTCCAGGCAAGAGTACTGGGGTGGGGTGCCATTGCCTTCCCCGTAGGCCGTCACAAAGCTCCCAGCTGTTTCCTGTTATGCCTACATTTTGGCTTGAGCTATTGGGTAGTAAAGCCATGTATGGAGCTGAGGAAGATTAGGGAAGAGGCAGGTTTGGGAGGGGAGTAACCAAGTTCTATTTTGGGGATGGAGGTCTTTGTTAGGTCTTCCTGTGGAGAGGACACCTTCTTTTCTGCTTCCTTTTCTGCTCATTCTTTCATTTATGCAAGCAGGCTCTCATCCCCATCATTTCCTTAAGATTCTCGTCCCAGAGATTCCTGTGGCTTCTTGAACCCAAATCTAAATGGACTATGTTGAATTGCCTACTCTTTGGACTCTAGCCAGTATTTCAGAGTTGTTCACCTTCTTTATTGCAACATTTCTGTCCTTGAATGTTTGATTTTTCCTCTCCCTTAGCTTCCATATTTCTCTGTCTTGATCTCCCTTTCCTCTTGCCCCCACCTGGAATTCAAGATCTTTGTGTTCTGGATTCACAGATCTTTCAGCCTTATACCTCTTAATCTTCCTTCATGGATCTTTGGTTTTAGCCAGAAAACAAATATTATTCAAGTTCAACAAATATTGAACTTCTTTGCTTTTTGTCATTTGCTTCATCTCTGAGCTTCCATGGCGGGGGGTAGGGGGGCGGTCAATGACCCTCAGTCTAAAAAACACTCTGTGAAATTGCTTGGAATGTGGGTCTGCTGTTGAGACCTCCCTCAACATTTGTCTCTATCTGCATCATTAATATTAGACCATGTTTTCTCAGGGTAGAGAAATATAGTTAGACATTTAGTTTGTTTTCCAGCACTTTCAGTTCAGTTCAACTGCTCAATCATGTCCAGCTCTTTGAAACCCACGGACTGCAGCACATCAGGCTTCCCTGTCCATCACCAACACTTTGACGATATCAATTCACCTCTTTTAGGTTTCTGCTAATGCTGTTGTGAAATGTTAATTTTTTCCCTTTGGGGGACTTCAGTTAGACCTTCTCAATGTAGTCTCTCTTTTCTGCATTATTTTTTTTAAGTTAAAAAAATTATGTATTTATTTGGCTGTGCTGGGTCTTGGTTGTGATATGCAAGATCTTTGATCTTCATTGCTGTATTCGGGATCTTTATTGTGGCATGCGAACTCTTAGCTGTGGCATGTGGGATCTTAGTTCCCTGAACAGCGATCGAACCTCAGCACCCTGCATTGGAAGCATGGAATCATAGCCACTGGACCACCAGGAGGGTCCCTGTCTTATTTCTTTTTTATCTCTATGACTTCTTTGTGGACCCTCTGACCAATCTTCCACTTCACCAATTCTTTCATTTCCCTAAAAAAACTTTATTGAATATAGTTTATGTCCACTATAATGCATGTGTTTTTAAAAAATTATAGTTGATTTATAATGTGTTAATGTCAGGTGTACACCAAAGTGATTCAGTTATATTACCTATTCTTTTTCATATTCTTTTCCCTTATAGATTATTACAAAACATTGAGTATAAGTTCCCTGTGTTATACAGTAGATCCTTGTTGGCTATCTATTTTATATATAGTAGTGTTTATAAGTTAGTCCCAAACTCATAATTTATCCTTTCCCCTCTTTTCTCCTTTAGTAACTATGTTTGTTTTTTATGTCTGTGGCCTATTTTTGTTTTATATATAAGTTCATATGTATCGTGTTTTTTTAGATTCTACATGTAAGTGATGTTGTATGATATTTGTCTCTCTTTGTCTGGCTACTTCACTTAGATATTCTTTAGGTCTATCTGTGTTCCTGCAAATGTAATGCATATGTTTAAAGTGAACAGTTTTATGAGTTGTCACCCCTGTAAACACCCATGAATCCATGACTATGATTAAAGCAATGAACATTTTCATCACCTCCCAAAGTTTCCTCGTGCCCTTTTATAAGCTACCTCTCTCTTTGCTCCTATCCCCAGGCAACCACAAATCCACTGTCTGTCAATATAGGTTAGTTTGTGTTTTCTCAAATTCTATGTATGATATCATATAGTTTGCTCCAAAGTTATCATCCTGTATCTTCTCTATATTATCACTGCAAGAAGACCCTTTTCCTCTCTCCACTGTTGACATTTTTGTTTCTTGATCCTGTTTCCTATTTCTTGTTTTATTCTATTCTTTTCATGGAAAAATATTCCTGCCAGTTTTTTAATTTTTTGAGAACTTGGATGCTCTTATCTTACCTTTATATTTGATGGCAGTTTGATAGTAGATAGTTTGGTGGAGGATAAAAGTCTAATTGTAAATTTTTTTTCCTCAGAATTTTGAAAGCATTGTTTTAATATCTTTCGTTTCCAGTATTGCTGACTATAAGACTGATTCTATGCTAGTTCCTGAGGCTTTGTAAATCTCTTTTTTTCCCCATTTGGAAACACTTTTTAGTTCTGGTGCTCTGAAATTCCATGATGATGTACCTTGTCTGGGACCTTAAAAACTGCTGTGCTATGCCTCAGTGAGCGCTTTTAACCAGGAAACTTTTTTCAGCCACATGTTGTGTCGTGCGGGATCTCAGTTCCCTGACCAGGGATCAAACCCACATCCCCTTCAGTGGAAACCTGGAGTCTTAACTATTGGACCACAAGTGAAGTCCCCAACCAGGTAACATCTGTCCATCATTTCTGGAAATTTTTATTTGATTATTTGATAGCTTAATTCCATTGATTTTCTTGGTTTGTTCTTACTGGAGCTTAGTGTTTTGTGAGGTTGGACCTCTTGGACTGATTCCCTCTTTTTTTTTTT
>SJYX01003322.1:4941-35541 GCA_006410675.1 Oreotragus oreotragus | reverse complement strand
CTCCCACCCCACATCATCCCTCTGGATCATCCCCATGCCAGCCCCAAGCATCCTGCATCGAACACAGACTGGCGATTCGTCTCCTACATGATAGTATACATATCTCAAAGCCACCCCCCCAAATCATCCCACCCTCTAACCACCCTCTACCTCTCCCTCTCCCTCAGAGTCCAAAAATCCACTCTACACATCTGTATCTCTTTTACTGTCTTGCATACAGGGTCCTCATTACCATCTTTCTAAATTCCATATATATGTGTCAGTATACTGTATTGGTGTTTTTCTTTCTGGCTTACTTCACTCTGTATAGAAAGAGATACATGTACCCCAATGTTCATCGCAGCACTGTTTATAATAGCCAAGACATGGAAACAACCTAGATGCCCATCAGCAGATGAATGGATAAGAAAGCTGTGGTACATATACACAATGGAGTATTACTCAGCCATTAAAAAGAATACATTTGAATCAGTTCTAATGAGATGGATGAAACTGGAACCGATTATACAGAGTGATTTAACTATTTTTTATGTAAACTATCACCACCCTTGTCCAGCCTTCAGTTCCTGAACCACTTCTGGATCCTGGAGCACAAACCTGCACACTTTCCAGTAGTCTTCCCACACCCCGTGGGCATTTAGCAAAGGGGATAAAGCTGTAGCCTAAGTCACTTCCAAGGGCCCCTCCAGGTTGCATCTTCCAAAATTTTGTTGACATCTTTTGTCTGATGTCATCTCTTCTCCCATTCATTTTGTCCATGTGCATTTGTACCTGTTTAATTTCTTTATCATCATTTTATTGGGATTTTTGGAGGGAGGAAAGACAGACTTTGTGTTCTGTCAGTTTTCAATCTAAGTCCCTTTGTACCAAACAATGTTATGGTACTTCTCCATTTGGGGAAAGGCTTCCCTGACACCTCAGTTGGTAAAGAATCTGCCTGCAATGCAGAAGACCCCAGTTCGATTCCTGGGTTGGGAAGATCCTCTGGAGAAGGGAAAGTCTACCCACTCCAGTATTCTTGGGCTTCCCTTGTGGCTCAGCTGGTAAGGAATCCACACGCAATGTGGGAGACCTGGGTCCGATCACTGGGTTTGGAAGATTGCCTGGAGAAGGGAAAGGCTACCCACTCCAGTATTCTGACCTGGAGAATTCCATGGAGTGTATACTCCATGGGGTCACAAAGAGTCGGACACTGAGTGACTTTCACTTTCACTTTCAGGCTCTTCATTGCGGCCTGAGTGTTTCTGCAGTTGTGGCCCTCAGGCTTTTCTCTAGTTGTTGCTGCAGACTCTATCTAGAGCAGGAAGGCTCAGTACTTGCAGTGCCCAGGCGCTCTGGTTGTGGTACACAAGCTCTGGAGTGTGGGCTCAATACTTATGGTGTGTCAGCTTAGTTGCCCTGGGTTATGTGGGATTGAACCTGTGTCCCCTGAACTGCAAGGTGGTATTTTTTTAGCTACTGGGCCACTAGGGAAGTCTCTGTAATTTCCTTGAAGCAAGTGTATTTTGTGTCTACATTTCCAACAGCATTGTGTGCTTGGCATATAAGAAGTGCTTAAGGCACAAATATGTGTTTAACTTGTGCTAAACTAGGAGGAGCGGAGGAGCTGGAAACAAAAGATGATGGAGATGGAGAAGCAGAGACATGTTTTCACCCACTGAAAGAGTGACAGAGTTCAGATGGGAGTGCCAGGGACCCCCAGGAGCAGGACAATGCCAAGGAAAGCCCTCAGTCCCTCTGAATTGGGGCAGACCAGCCCCCTCCCAGCATCCTTGATCTCAGGAGGTTCATGGCTCTGCAATTTGGTTGCTGTCCATCTCCCTTTCCATCCAGTGGGAATCCCAGGAAGAGACAGGCCCAGGGAGTAGTTGTCACTGAGGGTGGTTGAGTTGAGTGGACACCACGCTTGACAACAGGGTCAGGCTAGGCTTGGAGAAATGGCTCCTTTTAAATGAAATGCCAGTTTCAAATAAAGACCTCTGGGGTTTGTTTGTTTGTTTTGGCTTTTTTGTTTCTTTTGTTTTAATTTGTTTTTACTTTCCCTTCCAAATGTTAAGAAGTTTATTATCCAACGATACCAGCAGCCCAAAGTCAAGCAGTAATGAAAGTGGATGGTCCACCACTCCACTACATCAGCAAGGAGGGAAGCTCTTTGTTGCCTCCTTCTGCTCTTGGGAATAGTTCTTGCTTAGACTGAATGCTCTTATGGTACCTAGATGGCTGCTGAAGGTCAGTGTAGAAAAATTAGTATTGTTATGGTTATTCAGACATTCAGTCGTGTTTGACTCTTTGCGATCCCATGGACTGCAGCACACCAGGCTTCCATGTCCTTCACCATCTCCTGAAGCTTGCTCAAAATCATGTCCATTGAGTCAGTGATGCCATCCAGCCATCTCATCCTCTGTCGTCCCCTTCTCCTCCTGCCTTCAATCTTTCTCAGCATCAGAGTCTTTTCCAATGGCTGTTCACATCAGGTGGCCAAAGTATTGGAGTATCTTCTCTTACAAAATTACCAGAAGTTCTTGAAGGGAGGGGACTGGGGAGTTGTTTTTTGGGTACAGAAGTTCAGTGTAGATAGATGGAAAGTGTTCTGGAGATGGGCTGCATACAATGTGACTGTACTTACCACTACAAAAGGATGCACTTATACCTGGTTAAGGTGGTAAATTGTACGCTATGTATATATTACCACAATTTTTAAATCTTTATGGAATCTTGACCGCTTACCTTTGGGTGGCTTTTGAATCCAGACGCCTTACTTCTTTCTCTTTTTAATCACTTCACTGACTGCTTTATTTGGCTGTGCTGCGTCTTTGTTGCGGCACAAGCTTTTCTTTAGTTGCAGTGAGCAGGGGCTACTGTTTAGCTGCGGTGCACGGCTCCTTGTTGCAGTGGCTTCCCTTGTTGCAGGGCACAGACTCTAGATCACGGGCTCGGTAGCTGTGGCCTGCACCTTTAGTTGCCCCGTGGTATGTGAGATCTTCCTGGACCAGGGATCAAACCTGTGTCTCCTTCATTGGCAGACAGATTCTTTACCACTGACCTACCAGGGAAGCCCCAGAGGCCTTACTTCTAATCTCACTGTCACCTAGAAAGCTGAGCGGAAAGGCAGAAATGCTACCTGTCTGTCAGGTGCCGAAAGTTCTGGAGCCCAGCAGAGTCCCCACTGCTTAAAGCCACACCTGACACGTGGTGAGGGCTTGTAGCCTGCATCTCTGAATGGGTTTTCAAGTTGAGGGAAGCACAGCTTCATCTGTAGATAGCTGGTGGCTGAGGCCTTAGTTCCTCGGTGTTAAAGCTAAAGACGCTTCTAGAAAGGCCGGAGCAGTTTTCCACCTCGGTGCTAAGAACATTTACTGCCGTGGGTCTATTCTGTGCCCCCATGGCATGCTAAGTAGCATTCCAGCCTCCCCCCGCTAGATGTCAGTGGTACCGTTCCCCAGCTGGGACAACCCAAAACGTCTCCAGACATGGCCAAAATCCCCCTGGGGGACACAATCGCCAGGTTGAGAACTGTTCGGCCAGAGGTGATGATGTTATTCACAAACTATAGAATCTCAGTGCCCATTTTTCATTGCTGATGGTGGCTTCTCCTATTATGTCATATACGGAATACTGACCGTGTGCCAGACATTGTGGCAAGGAATTCACTATCTCATTGAGTCTTTTGGAAAACTTGCTGATGTATTGGGTTGGCTAAAAAGTTCATTTGGGCTTTTCCATAAAACGTTACAGAAAAATCCGAATGACCCTTTTGCCAACTTTGTAAGTATTGTTGCTGTAGTTGTTCAGTTGCTAAGTTGTGTTTAATTCTTTGCTACCCTATGAACTGCAGCATGCCAGGCTTCCCTGTCCTTCACTGTCTCCAGGAGTTTGCTCAAACTCGTGTCCATTGAGTCAGTATTGGTGGCTCAGACGGTAAAGAATTTGCCTGCAATGCAGGAGATGCAGGTTCGATCACTGGATCAGGAAGATCTCCCAGAGAAGAGAATGGCAACCCACTCCAGTATTCTTGTCTGGAGAATCCCACGGACAGAGGAACTTGGTGGGCTACCAAGAGTCAGACACAAGTGGCTAACCCTTTCAGTTAGCAGCCTCATTTTACAGATGAGGAAACTAGGTTGAGATCTGCTTTTTCCAGCTTGTGGAACTAGTACATTGTGAAACCAGGGTTCCACCGAAGGTCTGTCTCCTTTTAAGAAGGCCTTTACTTTTTGTTTTTCTCTTTCCGTTCAATTTATCTAGTGATGTTTCAGATATATGGTGTGGGAAGTTGCCCACCCAAGAGCTCTGACTCTGAGATAAAGTCTCAATGAAACAGAGGGGGAGGGGTAAATTAGGAAATTGGGATTGACACATACATGCTGCTATATATAAAACAGACAAACAACAAGGACCCGCGGTATCGCACAGGGAAGACTACTCAGTATTCTGTAAGGGCCTATATGGGAGAAAATCTAAAGACGAGCGGATCAAGACTTCCCTGGTGGCCAAGTTGTTAAGGATCTGCCTTGCAATGCAGGGGACTCAGGTTCCATCCCTGGTTGGGGAAGCTAAGATCGTGCATGCCTTGGAGCAACTAAGCCTACATCCTGCAGCTCCTGAGCCCACACACTCTGGAGCCCATGTACCACAGCTAGAGAGTCCACACGCTGCCACAAAAAATTCTGTGGACCACAACGAAGATCCCTCGCTATCTAATAAATAAATATTGAAAAAAAAAAAGAGGACTTCTCATGATGGTCCAGCGGTTAGGAATTTCCTTGCAATGCAGAGGGAGCTGGTTCAATCCCAGGTCTGGGAAGATTCCACATGCCACAGGGTGCTACAGGGCAACTAAGCCTGTGTGCTACAACCACCGAAGCCTGTTCACCTGAGCCCGTGCTCCACAACAAGAGAAGCCACCCCAGTGAGAAGCCTGTGCATGTCAGCTAGAGAGTAGCCCCCGCTTGCTGCAACTAGAGAAAGCCCCTGCACAGCAACAAAGACCCAGGGCACCCAAAAGCAAATACATACATAAATAAAATTTCAAAACAAACCAAAGTGAAAGAAAAAGAATGGCTATATGTCGATGTGTAACTGATGCTGGGAAAGCCTGAAGCAAAAGAAAAAGGGGCCGGCAGAAGATGAGATGGTTGGATGGCATCACTGGCTCAATGGATATGAATTTGAGCAAACGCAGGGAGAGTACGGAGGACAGAGCCGCCTGGGGGGCTTCAATCCATGGGATCACGAAGAGTCGGGAACATGATAATTATTTTTTAACAGTCTCTATGAGTTAGGAGATTCAGCACATTTCTGCATCTCTGGCAAGGCAGCTGGGAAATTGGCCCAACAGCTATCCCCTTTCCAGTTGTAACGATGCTAGACTGTCCCTTCACCAGCAGAGGGCAGACCTGTGGTCCCGATCGACAGAAGCGGGCAAAGCAAACTGTTCGTGAAGGTTTAGAGCAGAGAGGGAGAAGATTTCAGGAAACTGGTCCTGTCATCACTTCCTTGTCCAGAGGTGGGGCCATTTGTGGACAATATGTTTAATTGTCCTATTCTTTTAAAAACACACAACCTCCTTCCCCATGCTTTAGGGCGCGTGGGCTCAGTAGATGTAACACAAGACTCAGTTGCTCCATGGCGTGTGGGATCTTCCCAGACCAGGATCAAACCCATGTCCCCTGCACTGGCAGGCATAATCAACGGATCACCAGGCAAGTCCCGATGTTTCATTTTTCTGTAACTGTGATAGAAGCAAAAACTGTTTCTATTGTGAAATATTATTGAGAAGGAGAGGGTTTTCTCTGCATTTTCCTTTCTCTGGAGCTCCATGCCATGACTGCCACATGGGGCCATGTGTTCACATCCCTGCATGCTACCAAGGCAAGGTGCTGAATCCTTGCCTTAGTGATGGATGGAGTGAAGAGGGTAGTCACAGCTGTCTTTATTCACAGAGCAGAGAATCATCCACAGAACCTTCAGCCAAAATTCTGTCCAGAATGAAACTCTGATGCGTTTACTAAAATCATCCCTCTTACATGCCTACCTGCATGAAAATCCCAGGAAGGGTGAACAAAAAAGACAGGGTGTCTCCAAGAAATAGGCTTTCACCTGCTGCCTGGCCCTTCTGCCAGCTCCTGGAACATGTTCTGTGCCTGGCAGAGCGTATCCATCTTGATACACGATTGATACTGAGGATTTTCCTCTTCTGTCTGTGTTACCCCTGGCCTTTTCTCTCTCTCTCTCTCTCTTTTTGGCTATGCCCCACATCATGTGGGGTTTTAGTTCCCCGACCAGGGACTGAACCTGCAGCCTCTGCCTTGGAAGCATGGAGTCTTAATCACTGGACAGCCAGGGAAGTCCAAAGACCAGCATTTTCAAAGTCTCTTCTGAGCTGGAGTGGTGGAGGGCACTAAGTATGGGAGGTACTTCGCTCCCCTCTTGCCAAATGTGTCTGATTTTGAGTTTAAGGTTACTGCTAAGGCTAGGACAATGGTCATTCGGGAAGATCCAAGGGATGTCACAGATTCTGTTTGTTTGATGAGAGGGAAGTTCCCACCCTGAGCAACGGTTTTTCTCCAGAAACAGCCCATCTCTTTGATTTGTGAGTTTCATGTGATGGTAGAGCAATTAGTTCCTTTACAAAAGGACAAAAGTTTCAAGGTTTGGAATCGCCATGGCAACGCCTCAGATTCCCTGTGATGGCAGGTCTCAGGGTGATAGAAACTGGTCTTGCCGTGCCTCTGAAATTGGTCAAAGCCTCAGGACTCACGGCATCACTTTATTGGTGCACAGAGTGAATTTTTGCAGCTCCCAGGGCAGAGTCTCCTGTGATGTGGGGGTAGTGGTCCCCCCAGATGCACGTTCAGGTCGTAATCTTTGGAATCTGTGAATGCAACTCATTTGGGGAGAGGGTCTCTGCATATTTAAAAATCTCAAGTCGACATTCTCCTGGATTTTGACTGGGCCCTAAATCCAAAGACAGGCGTCCTTATAAGAAGAAGGCAAAGGAGATTTGAGACACAGACACAGGGAAGGCATTCACGTCAACAGAGGAGCAGGGATTGGAGCAATGCTGCCAGAAGCCAGAGGGTGCCAAGAGACACCAGGGACACCAGTCAGCAGGGACCAGGAAGGATCCTGCCCTAGGCCTTCAGAGGAAGTGTGGTTCTGCTGACACTCCAATTTCAGGCTTCTGGCTTTCAGAACTGTGAAATAATAGATGTCTGCTTTTTTTTTTAAACTTGTTTATATTGGGCTGTGCTGGGTCTTCTTTCTCTAGTTGCGGCATCTGGGGCTACTCTCTAAATGCGGTGCACCGGCTTCTCATTGCGGAGGCTTCTCTTGTCATGGGGCACGGGCTCTAGAGAATGTGGACTTCCGCAGTCGTGGCTTCTGGACTCTGGTGCCGTAGGCTTGCTAGTTGTGGCCCGTGGCCTTAGTTGCTCTGTGCCACGTGGGCTCTTCCCAGATCAGCGATCGAACTAGCGTCTCCCGCACTGTCAGGCGGGTTCTTTACCACCAGGGTAGCCCCACATGTCTGCTTTTTAAGTCCTCCAGTTTGTGGCACTTTATGTGGCACAAACTGACACCACAGGTCACTTCTACTCTCCCATCCCATGCCTCTCCTTATAGCAGAGAGCTGTTGGCTGAAGAATGTGTTGTTTTTCTTAAGAAAACAAAAATAAAGCAGTTTTGGACTTCCCCAATGGTACAGGGGATGGGAGTCCACTTGCCACAGCAGAGGCCAGAGGTTCGATCCATGGTCCAGGATGATTCCACACGCGGTGGAGCAACCTAAGTCCGTGCGCCACAACTCCTGAGCCCTCAAGCCCTGGAGCACGTGCTCTGCAACAAGAGAAGCCACGGTAATGAGAAGCACGTGCGTGGCAGCTAGAGAAAGCCTGTGCGTAGCCACAAAGACCTAGTGCAGCCAAAAGTAAATAAATAAATGTAAAAAAATAAAAGCCGTTTTGGGTGAACCACCCAGCCACCTAGATGATCAGAATCAGCTCAGGGGTCAGCAGGCTCTGCTTGGGCTGCAGGTTCTCATTCTGGGTGTCTTGAGAGCACTACTCTCCCTAACAATAGCTTTAGCCATCTGCAGCTCCTCTTGGTTTTCTCCTGTCCTTCCCTTTACCAGAAGCTTATCTGAAAGCAAGTTTCATCGCTACTACTCCTTTCTCACTCTGGTCTCTTTTTGTAGCCTCATACATGGTTTCCATGGAAATGAGAGGTTGAGCTAGAACCATGCCAACGTGCATATAAACTTCAGAATTAAACAAGGGCTATTGTTTTTGCCTGCCACGGGGTTTCACTCATTGCGAAGGTGTCAGAGGGGATTTTGGAATGCATGCCCTTAACTTCCTGCTTGTCTACCATATTCCAGCCCACCTAGTGAAGGAAGCATGGAGTGGCTTGGGAACACCCCAGATCTTCTCATCCCTCATTCTTCAGGCTTTCTTTTAGTTTTGGCACGTAAATGTAAACAGGTAAAATGAGATTGGTAAACAGGTGAAGTGAGATTTGCTGTAAATAAGCAGATGGTGGCCCCAGGGTAGGCTATGGGAGAGAGGAGCGTTCTAGCAGGAGATGTCAGAGGCAGGGCCTTTACGAGTCTAAACTCGTCCTTTGTCAGGGTATCAGAACCAGTGAGTGAAAGAGACAAGGGGACACAAGGCTATGTGCCTGTCCTTGTGACCCTTAGCACAGGGGCCCAGAGTTCACACCTGCTTCCAGCCGGTCCCAAAGGCACAGCCTTGGACATACACAGATTTCTCCAGGATGGTTTAGTCATGGGGAGAAGCAGACCATAACCAGTCCTCTAAATGGCTCCCAGTAATGAGCTGAGTGTCTGGTGGGGCAGCCCGGGTAAGGATTCTGAGTCACTGCAGCTCTGCATATTCCCTTCATGGGAGATGCCGCCTGGTAACTCTTACTTCAGAGTAGATGGGGTGTAGGTGGGGTGTAGGTGGGGTGACTATATTATCACCCACACTGGAGCACTTTTCAGAGTGGAAGGAGCCACTATTAATTATCCAAGGACCATAAGCACAGTTGAAACTGTCCCTGGCAAAGAGGGTAACAGCTCGAGGCAGACTGTACTCAGCTCTGCCATAGATCTCAGTGTTAAAGTGCCCTCTGCCTCCGGGCATGGACCTCTGCTGCTTCTTTTTTTTTTTTTTAATTTATATGTCTGTGCTGGGCCTTAGTCATGGCATGCAGGATCTTTTGTTGTGGCATTTGAACTCTTAGCTGTGGCATGTGGAATCTAGCTCCCCAACCAGGGCTTGAATCCTGGCCCCCTGCATTGGGAACACAGAGTCTTAGCCACTGGACGACCAGGGAAGTCGAATCTTCTTTTTTATATCTTCCATATTCCTAACCAGTGCTGTCCAGTGGAGTTTTATGTGATGCTGGGGATGTTCTGGATCTGTGCTGTCCAATACAATAGCCACTAATCACATGTGTTTAGCAAGTACCTGAAATGTGGCTAAGGAATTAGTTTTATTTAATTTTAATTAATATAAAGGTAAATGACCATACGTGGCCTGAGGCTACTCTCTTGAATGACACAGACCTAGATGATTTCAGCCAGTGTCATGACTTTAAATATCATTTGTAGGGGACTTCCCTGGTGGTCCAGTGGCTAAAACTTTGAACTCTCAATGCAGGGGGCACCAGTTCGATCCCTTGACGGGGAGTTAGATCCCATATGCTGCAACTAAGACCTGGCACAGCCAAATAAATGAATGCTGCTACGTCGCTTCAGTCGTGTCCGACTCTGTGCGACCCCAGAGACGGCAGCCTACCAGGCTCCCCCGTCCCTGGGATTCTACAGGCAAGAACACTGGAGTGGGTTGCCATTTCCTTCTCCAATGCATGAAAGTGAAAAGTGAAATTGAAGTTGCTCAGTCGTGTCCAACTCTTCACGACGCCATGGACTGCAGCCTACCAGGTTCTTCCATCCATGGGATTTTTCAGGCAAGAGTACTGGAGTGGGGTGCCATTGCCTTCTCTGAAATAAATGAATAAATATTAATAAATAAATAAACTCCATTGGTAAGCTTTGATTCCCAAATTGGTGTAGCTGGTGTACCTTTCTGCTAAAATCCAAATTGAAGATGTGGAGAAATTGGAACCCTTGTGCATTGCATATAGGGATGTAAAATGGTGCAGCTGTAGCAAGAAATGGCAGGACAGTTCTTTGAAAACTTAAGCAGAATTACCGTATGATTCAGTAACTCTACTCCTAAATATATATCCAGAACTGACAACAGGAACTCAAATAGATACTTGTCCACCGAAGTTCATAGCAGTGTTACTTGCAGTAACCAATGAGTGGAGGCAACCCAAGTGTCCATCAATGGATGAATGGAGAATTAAAATGTGATACCTACTCACACTTGGAATATTATTCAGCTTTAAAAAGGAAGGGAATGTTGACATGCTTCAATGTGGCTGAGGCTTGATGACATTATATTAGGTGAAATAAGCCAGTCACAAAAGGACAAATCCTATATGATTCCTCTTACATGAGATTCTAGACTAGTCCAATTCATAGAGACAAAGTATCAATAGAATGGTGATTGCTAGGAGCTGGGGAGAAGTGGGTGGGGTAATAGGTACAGAGCATCAGCTGGAGAAGCTATAAAAGTACCAGAGATGGATGGTGGTGATGGTTGTACAACAATGAATGAATTCAATGACACAGAACTCTATACTTTAAAATGGTTAAAGTGGTAAATTTTGTTTTTTATATTTACTACATTAAAAAACCTTAATCCTCTGATAATCCCTCCAAACACACTCCTTCTTCAGATTTCCCATCTCATTTTTTTTAATTAAAGACACTTCGGATTAGCACATTAAAATTTTTTTTTGAAAATTGATTTATTTATTATTTTTGGCCGTGCTGGGTCTTTGTTGCTGGACGGGCTTGTCTCTAGCTGTGGCCAGAGGGGCCTGCTCTGTAGCTGAGGCGCTCGGCTTCTCGCTGCAGGGCTTCTCTTATTGTGGAGCACACGGGCTCTAGAGCGCAGGCTCAGTAGATGTGGCACATGGGCTTAGTTGCTCTGAGGCACGCGGAATCTTTCTGGATCAGGGATGGAACCTATGTCTCCTGCATTGGCTGGCAAATTCTTTACCACTGAGCCACCAGGGAAGCCCCACCCCTACACTCCCAATCTCAATTAATACTGACTGTTTTTCCATTAGTCAAAGTCAAAGACTGATTCTCCGTTCAGCACATCGGTAAGTCTTCTTGGCGGTACCTTCAAATACATGCATTTAGAATCTCACCACGTCTCACACCACCCAACACACTGGTCCACGTTCATCCCTCCGCACATATCTCCACTGGCTTTTCACATCATTCGGAGTGATGGCATGCCTTTACTTGGACCACAAACCCTGTATCATCTGTACCCTGAGGTTGCCTCCCTGACTTCCCCTCCTACCACTCTCTCTGTTCCACAAGCCTCCTGATGTCCAGACACCTTGGGAATATCTCTGCCTCAGGGCCTTTGCCCCTGCCCTCCCCTCTGCCTACATGACCTCTGCCCAAATTTCCCTGGCTTGCCCCCATTTCTGAGACTTGCATCCACGTTTCAGTGAGCCCTTCCTAGGCCACTCTGGAAAAATTTCAGCATCCTCCCAACACTTCCTACCTTCCTTGCCAGCTTTAGTTTTTTTTTTGCATTCACATGTAGCATTATTTACCATACTATGCTTGACCCTTGAAGAACGTGGAGATTCGGGGTGCCAATCTTCACAGTCAAAATCCACGTGTGACTTATGGTTGGCCTTCTAATACACATGGTTTCTCTGTATCCCCACTTGGGAATCTGCAGATTTAGCCTACTGGGACTCCTGTGGGACTGTACTATTAAAAAAATCTGCATGTAAGGGGACCCATGCAGTTTGAAACTGTGTTGCTGGAGGGCCAACTGCATCTATTTGATTTACCTCATATTTTTGGTCTTCCTTGCTGAAATAGATGGTGTGTTTTGTTTGTTTGCTTGCTTGTTTTTGGTCAAGCTACGTGGCTTGCAGAAACTTAGTTTCCTGACCAGGGATCAAACCCATGCACCCTGCAGTAGAAGCATGGAGTCCTAACCACTGGACTGCCAGGGAATCCCCTGAAACACATGATGTTTAAGGCAGAGGTTTCAAGTCAGTGTGGTTGTCTATTTTTCTCCCAGTGCTCAGATCAGCCCAGTACCTGATATATAGTTGGCACTCAATAAATAATCGTTGAATAAATGAAAGAAAATCCAGATGTTAAGGGAGCTGCTTAGGATTCATATCTTTTAGGAAACCTTTGATTTATGCATATCAATGGCACCCCACCCCAGTACTCTTGCCTGGAAAATCCAATGGACGGAGTAGCCTGGTGGGCTGCAGTCCATGGGGTCGCTAACAGTCGGACAGACTGAGCGTCTTCACTTTCACTTTTCTCTTTCATGCATTGGAGAAGGAAATGGCAACCCACTCCAGTATTCTTGCCTGGAGAATCCCAGGGATGGGGGAGCCTGGTGGGCTGCCGTCTATGAGGTCACACAGAGTCAGACACGACTGAAGTGACTTAGCAGCAGCAGCAGCAACCTAACCTCTTTATATGCATTCAACCTACTGTGCACGCTCAGTTGCTTAGTCATGTCCGATTTTTTGCAACCCTGTGGACTATTGCTCACCAGGCTCCTCTGTGGGGATTTTCCAGGCAAGAATACTAGAGCGAGTTGCAATTTCCTCCTCCAGGGGAATCTTCCTGACCCAGGGATCCAACACGTGGCACCTTTATAAGCTTGGCTTTCATTTCATTTAAGCCAGTGATTCTCAACCAGGGGTAATTGTGCCCAGTCAGGGGTCTTTTTGGCAATATCTAGAGACAGCCTGTCACAAGGGTGGAGGAGTGTTCTGGCGTCTGTAATTGGCAGGGGCAAGAGATCTTGCTAAACCTCTTCCAGTGCCCAGGACGGCTCCCCACAGTGAAGAATTGTCCGGACAAAATGTCATATATGCCAAGATTGAGAAACCCTGATGTAACCTAACCATGTTAGGAGTTATCTAGTCTGTACTTAGTAAGAGGTCAGTTCCTTGAGGGCTGTTACAGCTTAAATCGTGTCTTCTAAAAAAAAGATACGTTAGAGTCCTAAACCCTAGTATTTTACAATATGCTCGTCTCTGGAAATGTGGAACGCCAGTGATTGCTGGAAGCCTCCAAAGCTGGATAAAGCCAGGAAGGATTCTCCTTGGGAGCCCTTAGGGAGGGCATGGCCCTGCCAACACCTTGATTTCGGAGCTAGTCCACCCAAATTTCTGTTGTTTTATTATTGTTACTGTTGTTTTTTTGGGTATATTGACTCTTCCTTGTGGCATAGGCTTCTCTAGCTGTGGCATGCAAGCTTAGATGCTCTGGGCGTGTGGGATCTTAGTTCCCTGACCTGAGATCAAACTCGAGTCCCTTGCATTGGAAGGCAGATTCTTAACCACTGGGCCACTGGGGAAGTCCCTTGTTGTTTTAAGACATCCAGTTTTTGGTATTGTGTTAAGGCAGCCCTAGGAAACTACTACAAGGGCAGACCCAGTGCTAAACCCAAACCTGATCTGAGTGGGACAATCAAATTAGTTTCTTGAAAAATGAGAGACTGACAGGATGGACTTGACATCCTACTGAGGAAGGAGAGACAAGATGTCCAGTCTCTTGCATACTTATGGGTCACCTGACCAAGGGCACATGTATAATATGAGTTCAAATCCACCAGCCACCAAAGCCTTTCTCGGGAAAATTACCCCAGCACAAAACGGTTTTTTTTTGGCTAATGTTAACTTTGGTTCTCTGTCAGACCCGTGAGTGTAAAAACAAGGAGATCCCATAAATCCCACTGAGCTTGTCATAGCTGCCACACTGTTGTTCGTTGCTCGGTCGTGTCTGACTCTGCGACCCCATGGACTGTAGCCTGACAGGCTCCTCTCTGTCCATGGGATTCTCTAGGCGAGGATACTGGAAAGAAAGTGAAAGTGAAAGTTGCTCAGTCGCGTCCGACTCTTTGCGACCCCATGGACTATATAGTTCATGGAATTCTCCAGGCCAGAAAACTGGCATGGGTAGCCTTTCCCTTCTCCAGGGGATCTTCCCAACCCAGGGATCGAACCCAGGTCTCAGATTCTTTACCAGCTGAGCTACTAGGGAAGCCCAAGAATTTTGGAGTGGGTAGCCTATCCCTTCTCCAGCGGATCTTCCTGACCCAGACATCAAACTGGGTCTCCTGCATTGCAGATGGGTTCTTTACCAGCTGAGCTACCAGGGAAGCCCTAAGTATGCTGGAGTGGGTTGCTGTTTTCTCCTCCAGGAGATCTTCTGGACCCAGGGACAGAATCCACTTCTTCTGCACTGGAGGCAGATTCTTTACCATTGAGCCACCAGAGAAGCCCGGCTGCCACATTATGTCCTGACGAAACTTCCGGTGGCTAAAGTTATGGCTCTTTACCCATGGGTGGGAGGGACTTTCTGAAGGGCGCTGGCCCACTGTGGAGACACTTGTCATGGGGCGTTTTCTGAAGGCTTGTTGGTGCTAATGAAGGGTGAAGCTTTCTATATGATTATTTCTTTTAAAAAAATGGGAATAATTTTTAAATAAACAAAGGTCTGGATTTAAGGGCTGCTTACTGTCGCAGGACCAAGATGAATGGTGAGTGGCAAGTTTTCGTGAAGGTCTTCTGTAGCCCGATTAGCCATGCTGGGATTCCAGAGAGATAATGTCTTTTCACATAGAAAACATCCTATTGATTTCCTGTTAGTATTATCCCGAAAATGTGCAGTGTAGCTATGGAGCAGAGACAATCTTCCATCAGTTGCTTTATGGGAAGAGAATGGTTATTGTATCTCTTCCCATAAAATATAATCTCTTTTTCTCTTCCAAAAATCTACCCGTCCCTCTGGGAATTACCAGTTGTAATCTGTGGAAGTGAATTGATTTTTCTTTTCTTTTCTTCTGCATGTGCTGGTATTTTTATATTTGGCTTTTCTACATTTTCTCATTGTTCTCTGGAGTCTGGCTTTTTGAGATTGTTATTTGAGCTTGTCTAAAAATTCTTTCTGAAAAATCAGTCCCATTGAAACACACTCAGGGTGAGGGTACTAGCAACTGTGTGACTTGCTCAGATGGGAGGCGCCCCTCCCCCATGCTCCACTGGGGGCTGATGTTTGCCTAGTTGGGATTTAGGGACTCAGAGAGGTTGTCTAGTGTATTCCAACAGGATAAAAATGCAAAACCCCAAGTCATCGAAGGAAGCAAGTGCTCTTTCAGCATCGAATCTGGGCATCTCATCAGGATCAGTTAAGATGCGAAGGCAAAGTCCTTCATATTTAATTTATTATTATTATTAGTTTTTACTTTCTCGGCTGCGCTGGGTCTTAGTTGCAGCATGCAGGATCTTTTAGTTGCAGCATGTGGGATCTAGTTCCCTGAGCAGGGATCAAACCTGGACCCTCTGCGTTTTGAATGAAAGTCTTAGCCACTGGACCACCAGGGAAGTCCCCAGCCCTTCAAATTTAAATATCGTGCTCTGAGCAGCACAGCCTAACCTAGTGAATGTGGCCCAGAAGCCCCCAGAAGTGCAATCTTGTCCAGACTTTACAGATGGAGGTCTGCAAACGCTGGTTCCAGCTGCAAAGCCTGTACTTGGGTTCTTTCTTCACCTCTTTTTAAATGAAGACCCTCGTTCAACTCAGATTGTAAAGAATCTGCCTAAATTTTAGGAGACCCGGGTTCGATCCCTGGGTTGGGAAGATCCCCTGGTGAAGGGAATGGCAATGCACTCCAGTGTTCTTGCCCGGAGAATCCCATGGACAGAGCAGCCTAGTGGGCTACAGTACACGGAGTTGCAAAGAGTCGGACATGACTGAGCCACTAACACTTTCACTTTTTCACTCCCTCAGCTCTCCTATCTGAAATCCACCCCTTGAGATGTGAGCCCTCCACAAGCCCCACAGAACTCCCATGGTATTACAGTTGCTTCTTATTCCTTTCTTACTGCATGTGCACTATTTTACGGCTCTGCAGTGGGCCGTGTCTTCAGGCTTTTCTCTTTTCTCACTCTCTCCACTTTTGCACTATGCCTGGAGCCAACCAATTTATTTTGCCCTATTGCCAGATGAATTTTTTTAAGCCTGAAAATATGTATTTATATATGTATGATATAAATATAAATCTCATTGTTATGGGCTGAAAGATATCCCTTCCAAATTTGTTTGGTGAAGTCTTAACTCCTGGTACATAAGAATATGACTGCATTTAAAGTGGGTCTTCCTAATCTGATATGATTTGTGTCCCTAAAATGAGGCGATTAGGACACACACACAGAGGGAGGACCGTATGAAGACCCAGAGAGAAGGTGGCTGTCTATTAGCCAGGGAGAGAAGCTTCAGAAGAAAGCAACCTGCCTACATCCTGATCTTGAACTTCTAGTTTCTAGAAATGTGATTTAGAGATTTTCTTGACGGTCCAGTGGTTAATTAAGACCACCTTCCAATGCAGGGGGTGCAGGTTCGATCCCTGGTCAGAAAGCTATGACCCTACATGCCTCATGGCCAAAAACCCCAAACCATAAAACAGAAGCAATATTGTAACAAGTTCAATGACATCTTTAAAAATGGTCCACATAAGACTTCCCTGGTGGTACAGTGGATAAGAATCTACCTACCAATATAGGGGACATGAGTTTGATCCCCAGTCAGGAAAGATCCTTCAAGCCTCAGAGCAACTAAGCCCCTGCTTGACAGCTAGTGAAACCCACGTGCCTAAAGCCTGTGCTCCACAGTAAGAGAAGGCACTGCAATGAGAAGCCCGTGCACCGCAAGGGAGAGTAACCCCAGCTTGCCGCAACCAGGAAAAGTCCATGTGTGGCAACGAAGACCCAGTGCAATCAAAGACAAAATAACCACAGTCCACAAAAAAAGAAAATCTTAAAGAAAAGTTTCTGTATTACAGGCCCCCCAGTCCGTGACTCTTTGTCACGGCAGTGATACCATCAATTAGTCAGAAGACAAAGGTCAAATTTCTTAACTTGATGTTCAAGACCTGCTGTGTCCTTGTCCCACCTCACTTTCCAGTCTCTCTTCTTTCTGTCCCATCTCTGTCCTCCTTTTCCCCATCGGCTCCTAGGCTCCTCCCATCCCAGACTCCATCCCACCCCTCCCCCTTCGCCTTAGCACACTGTCTTCCCAGGCAGTGCTCACCTCCCTCTCTAGTTATACAGACCCACACAAGGGCCAAGCCAAGTCCAGCCCTTCCCCGAAGCTTCAGCGACACTCTGTTAACTAGGAAAGAGGCGTGGAGGCGTGGAGGTTTACTCTGGATCACGCAGTGGTTTTCAAACTGTGCCCCCAGGACCCTCTCTCGGGGGCTTCCGTGCGTAATGGGAGATGATAGAAGTCAGGCTTCCCTTGGCATCCACTGACCAGAGCTTTGGACTTTGTCCTGTGTGATTCTCTTGTCCTTCCATACATTATTCAGAAACTGGTCTGTGGGGGTGAAAATGATGCCTGAGATCTCCGCTGAAAACCCTACCCAGGATGGAATGACAACAAAATGTCCAAAAAAATCGTAGGAAGCTAATGGTCCTGCTCAGGAAACACTTAGGCAAACAAAGCCCGTAACGCTTTTTATCTAGATTTCCTAGAACTGTACTCATTGTGAGAGATAAACTCAATTATCAAAACTCATTGACTCTGAAAATGTAGCTTCCATATACACTTCTGCCCGTTGCAATTCATCAGACAGGCAGCTGTGACACCGTTAATGCAATCATCGCTTGCCATGTTATTAATCTGTTTTCTAAGTATGAGAGGAGGGCAGTTTGGATTCTCTGATACAGATGTGGACACTGGCCAGGTCACCTCTGGCTAGGGGTTTGCAGCACGATGACTTCATGAAGAAATCAATTTCTGTTCCCGCTGGCTGACCTTAGGACCTTCTTCTCAGGCTTGCTTGTCTCCATTGTAATATAAAAATTAAATTTCAGTCTTTATGATTTATGCAGTGCTATTTGTTTCAAAAGTTTAATGGCACATTTTGTATGTTAGTGAGGTCCCAGTGAGGCAGGGAAGGGGTGGGCTGTAATTATTTCTCTCTGAGCATTAAGCTAAGGTTCTTCTCCAAAGTTTAGACCAAATTTCCTTGGAGGTTTTTTTTTTTCTTAATTTTTTTGCTTTCTTAAACATTTTTGATTGATAGCATGTTAATTTCTACTCAGCAAAGTGATTATATATATATATATATGTATACACATGAATTCTTTTTCATATTCTTTTCCATTCTGGTGTATCACGGGACATTGACTATAACTCCCTGTGCTATACAGTAGGATGGGCTTCAGTGGTGGCTCAGGAGTAAAAAAATCCACCTGCAATCCTGGAGACTCAGGTCTGAGGGTTCAATCCCTGGGTCAAGAAGATTCCTTGGAAAAGGAAATGGCAACACACTCCAGTACTCTTGCCTGGGAAATCCTATGGACAGAGGAGCTTGGCAGGCTACTGTCCATGGGGTCGTAAGAGTCAGACAGGACTTAGCGACTGAATTATTACCACTTACAGTAGCACTTTGTTGGGAGCTTGGGATAAGCAGATGCAAACTAGTATATATAGGATGGTTAAACAACAGGGTCCTTGGACCTTTTTGCTCCAGAGACCTGGCCAGATTTCCCACCTGTAGGATTTAGTGCTTTCTTAAAGTAGCCTTTCAGTTTGAAGCGTCAAGCTGTGAATTTGCAGTGGGTTTATTGAATGACCATGAGTCATGAAAGAGTGGTTAGATACTCCCCAGAGAAATACACAAGTTTTCCCTCATTCTCTGCTCCCCTGAAACCCCACCCCACCAATAAACATACAGCTTGCTTTTGAGTCTCAAATCCCTGGACTTCTTCAGAGAAATGGACAATTCCCTTGGAATCAAGGTGAGGTTATTTACTCTGATGCAGATGGATGTTTGTTGATGTGTGAACCCCTTCTTCTCTCTGAAGGTATAATTCCTTTTCTCATAAAATTTCATAACTGGGTTCATAAGTCAGTATCATCTACTCTGATTACTCTGTTTCCTCAGCAGTTCCTAGGCCATAGATTTCCTATGTTTCTGATCAGTTACCATGGATATGCTTTGGTTATCACGGTTCTTAGTAACCAGCAGCTGCACTTTTGTGGACTTCAGTCCATTGTCGGAACCAACCTGCGCAAAGCTCTCAGGATCAACCTTGTTTGTTTGTTTTTAATTCTTTTTTCATGCGAGTGGAAGAATTACAGATACAGGGAAACAGTGGGGAGGAGGAGGGAAGCAAATCCGCCATATGCTTGTTTATTACCAAACATTTGCCTTCTCGTCTTCTCGGAGCAAACATTTCGAATGCGGTTTAAGCTTCAGAGGCAATTCCCTCTGAGGTGGCTGAGTTTGGGGGACCATTTCCACCACTGCCTTCCTCTCTTGGTCATGCTCATCACAGCACAGCCTAATTACTTGTTTACCTGTCTGTCTTCTCCCTTCCCCCAACCTAGCTGTGTTGTTCCTGAGTGTGTGTGTGTTAATCGCTCAGTCGTGTCCGACTCTTTGCGACCCCGTGGACTGCAGCCCTCCAGGCTACTCTGTCCTTGGAATTCTCCAGGCAAGAATAGTGGAATGGGTAGCCATTTCCTTCTCCAGGGAATCTTTCCAACTCAGGGCTCGAACCCGGGTCTCCTGCATTGCAGGCAGAGTCTTTACTGTCTGAGCCACCAAGGAAGCCCATTGCTAATATTCCCAAAGGAGTATGGGGTACAAGGTTCTCAGTATGAATGAACGAGTGGATGGATGAATGAATGGCTATTTTCTTGTATTCCTCGTCTCTCACTCAGCTGACAAGCGCAGTTAGAAATCTAAGATCCCTTGCTTGAGACGGGGCTCCTCTGGTTGTTAAAAAAACACAGAAACACTCAAAGAACGGTGGTGGGAGAGGAAGGGGAGGGCTAGGCGCAGGTAAGGCGTCCAGGAAACGCTGGGTATGCAGACTCAGAAATTCCAGCAGCTAGAGGGCTGTTCTGATTCAGGGCTGCCCTGGTGATCAACTGCTCACAGAAGCAGTTTGTACGTTTTACTCTGGCTACTGCCATTAACACAAGTCAGCTTCTCAAAGCCTCTCTGCTCCCCTCGCCTGCTTCTCAGTCTTTACTCAACATGTTTTCTGTCCTCTAGAGCTTGAGCTTGTCCACTCTTTCTTCTTCCTCATGACTTCAGGTGCACAAGACCCCCTGTGACCTCTCTGACTTCTTTCTACATTGCTATGTTTAAACTTCAACTTTGCATACTGACTGCCTTCTTCTCTCAGCCCTGTAGCTTCTTCTTTTTTAAAAAAATATTAAAATGTAGTTGATTCACAATGCTGTGTTAATTTCTGCTGTAAAGGAAAATGATTCACTTATATATATATATATATTCTTTTTCATATTCTCTGCCATTATGGTTTATCACAGTGTATTGAACATAGTTCCCTGTGCTATGCAATAGGACCTTGTTGTCTATCCATTCTATATATACTAGCATCTGCTAATCCCAAACTCCCAATCCATCTCTCCCCCACCTGCCTCCTCCTTGGCAGCAAGTCTGTTCTCTATGTCTGTGAATTTGTTTCTGTTTTGTAGGTAAGTTCATTTGTGTCATATTTTAGATTCCACGTGTACATCATATCATATAGCATTCGTCTTTCTCTTTCTGACTTACTTCACTTGGTACGATGATCTCTAGTTCCATCCATGTTGCTGCCAATGGTATTATTTTGTCCTGTTTTATTATTGAGTAGTATTCCATCATCTGTATGTACTGCACCATCTTTGTCAATTCATCTGTTGGTGGACCAGTCTTATAATTTCTTCTTCAAATGCTCAGAGCAACAATCTGGCCCAGTTCATCTTTCTCTGCTTTGTACGGCCAATGGATTGGAGGTTCCCAGATCAGAATACCCATGGTCCAATCAGATGTAGCTGGAGGTCAATGCAATGTGCTAGAAAACATGGCTGCCCATGGCAGCTGTCACCAAGGGGTGTGGGCGCTGTCTCTGTAGCACCCTGTACTGTGGAGTAGCCATGTGTGCAAGGGCTGGACCTCAGCTGGATCAGGAAAGGGCTGCTGAAGTCAACTGAGGTAAGTTCACTTTTCTGGCTGTTGCCAGGTCTTGGTCAAAGGACCCCAGGTTGGGCCAGCACACAGCATTCCTCCATGCGGGGATTGGTCTGGTGATGGGTTTATCAGTCAGACTGATATTTCACAGGGGAGATAAGCAGAGCACTGCTGGGCTAGAAAGGTCTTTGTTCTCAGGGGAGAGCCATGGAGGAAGGAGGTTTCTCTTCTTTGGGACACTGTGTTGCACAGTGGGGAGGTCCAGAGCTTATGCAGCCATCCTTGCTTCTGGCTGGGGGATGACATCACCGCCCAAGTGAACAGAACCCAGGGCAGGCCAGGGAAACATCCAGAGACCATGGCCCATGTAGGTCCTGAAGCCCACCCTCTCTCTTGACTGCTAGTCACGTGATCAATACATTTCCTTATTGTGTGGGCTGTGTGTTTGTAATTTGCAGCTGCTTTACACACACACACATATACAGATTACCTTGTTTTTTATTTAATTTTTATTTTTATTGGACTATTGTGTTAATTTCAGATGTACAGCAAAGTGATTCAGTTATACATATATACATATTTTTCTTTTTCAGATACTTTCCCATGTATCTTATTACAGAATTATTACAGAGTAGAGTTCCCTGTGCTATACAGTTGTTTAGTTGCCAAGTCATGTCCGACTCTTTTGCAGACCCCATGGACTGTAGCCCTCCAGGCTCTTCTGTCCATGGGATTTCCCAGGCAAGAATACTGGAGTGGATTGTCATTTCCTTTTCTGGGGTATCTTCCCGATCCAGGGATCGAACTTGTGTCTCCCACATTGATAGGCTAGTTCTTTACCACCGAGCCACTAGGGAAGCCTGTGCCATACAGTAGGTCCTTGCTTTTTAAAACATTTTATTTATTTTTGGCTGCACTGGGTCTTCGTTGCTGCTTGTGGGCTTTCTCAAGTTGCAGAGAGTGGGGGCTCCTCTCTAGTTGTCGTGCCCAGGGGCTTCTCATTGTGGAGGCTTCTCTTTTTGCAAAGCACAGGCTCTAGAGCTTGGGCTCAGTAGTTGCAGTGCCCCAGCCCAGTTGTCCCATGTCATGTGGGACCAGGGATGGAATCTGTGTCTCCTGCATTGGGAGCTGGATTCTTAACCACTGGACCACCAGGGAAGTCCCAGTAGGTCCTTGTTGATCAGTCTTGTGTATATGCTCATCCTCAAACTCCTAATTTATCCCACTTCACATGGATTACTTCATTTCCCTGAATTAAATCCACTACCTTGTTTTCATTCTTCTTCTGCTCCTCAGGGACCTGTCTTCAACCCGTGGGCCAAACTGTTCTACCTTTATCCCTCACACGTGTGTGTGTGTGTCTTAGGTGGAAAGAACGACTGTCTGGTTCAGCCTGTCCTTTCATCTTGCTAATGTTGTTACTGAGTGAGTGTTACTTTGGAGATAATTAATGTGTTCCATTTTGGTGCAAAAATATACCTTGTCCTGGGTCACATGACAAATGTAACCATAAAAAGCTTAAAATGCTATTATTTAAAATTTATTTTCTCATAAAAAAGGTTCCTGAAATGATCATAATTTGAATAACTTAGTATATAGTTATAATACATTATGACCTGGCCTAGGGCCAGGTCTGGAAATCCTGGAGCCTCGCGAGATCGCTGTCAGAGCGAGAACTCTGCAGCCCAGAAACCATCGTCTCTGTTAGCAAGTCCGTGCCAGTTTGCATTAACCTGAAACTCCAGCTGCACAATGTCCATTTTATATTCTTGCCTCCTTGCTCCTAAAACAGCATATCTTTGTGATGTTACTGTGGAGATATAGAGGTTCTTAAAAAGTGGGTTTATTTCTTAGCTAAAGGAAATGCCTGATGTGGCTGGAATCCTCTGTCTAGCATCCCCTTTGTGCTTCACCAGTGATTCCAAATCTTTGCTTTGGGGACCCTCTTCCCCCAAGCTTGTCTGACCTCAGAGTCATCTGGAGTGCTTGGGAGTGGGAAGTCTTGGTCATCATTTAGTGATGAACAGGGATCCCAGAAACCTTCAGTGTTCCTAGTGCAGGGTGAAGGTGGCAGTCATCACCTGCCAAGGCTGCATCCCTGCTAATGACCGCAGGAAAGCCTGGGGGTTCCTGCTGTGTACCTGCTAACAGGTGCAGCTCACCTGGTACCGGGCACTGTATGTTGTTCATAAATCTTTACAACCGTCCTGTGGGAAAGTGTATTTGTTTCCTATAACTGCTGTAACTGGTTACCACAAATTTAGTGACCCGCCACCCCCCAAGCAGCACAAAGGTGGCGCTGCTGATAAAGATCCTGCTTGCCAATGCAGGAGAGGCAGATTTGATCCCTGGGTCAGGAAGATCCCCTGGAGGAGGGCATGGCAACCCACTCCAATATTCTTGCCTGGAGAATCCCGTGGACAGAGGAGCCTGGAGGGCCATGGTCTGTAGGGCCTCAAAGAGTTGGACACGACTGAAGCAACTTAGCACGCAAACAACACAATTTCATTATCTTACAATTCTGGAGGAAACGGGTCATCTGGAGTTAAAACCAAGGTGTGGGAAGACTTGTTTCCTTCCGCTCCTTCCAAGGCTCTAGGGGAGAATCTGGTTCCTCACCTTTTCCGGCTTCTAGAGACGCCCATAGTCCTTGGTCTGTAGTCCCTTCCTCCCAGCAGTTCAGTTCAGTTGCTCAGTCATGTCCGACCCTTTGCGACCCCATGAATCGCAGCACCCATAGCACCTTCAAATCTCTCTGTCTAACCTTTGCTTCATCCTCACATCTTCCTGCCTTGTTCTGATCTTCTTATCTCCCTTTTTTTAAAAAAAATTAATTCTTCTGGCCACACTGTGACATGTGGGAGTCTTAGTTCCCTGAAGAAGAATCAAACCTGTGCTCCCTGAAGGAAAAGCATGAGATCTCAACCACTGGACCACCATGAAAGTCCCCCTATCTCCCTCTTATAAACACTCTTGTGATTAATTGGGCCCACCCTATGCCCGTAATCCAGGAGAATCTCTAACCCAGGATGTTTAATTTAATCACACCTGTATAAGACCCTTTGGCTACATAAAGACACACAGTCTCAGGTTCTGAGGATAATGATGTATACTTCTTTGGGGGTCATTATTCTGTCTACCATGGAAAGTACCATTATTCATCCCACTTTACAAATAAGGAAATTGAGGATCAGAATGACTTACCCAAGGTCACACAGCTGGTGTGGAACATTTGGGACTTGGACCCCATCTGTCAATGTTTGGTGTGTCTGACTCCCTGGCTTACATGTTTGGGTCAACGTGTACCCTTTCTGCAATGACTCACAGTCCACTAGTGGTGAGTGGGTCCCTGTAGCCCCCAAACTCACAAGGGGTCCTGGGCAGTGCCTGTGCTGAGTCAAATTCCCTCATGTGGTGGATTCAAAATCATGGGCTGTTGGTTTCCATGCTGAGCTGCGTGGCAAAGCCAAGCTGAGAAACTGTCATACTGAGTGAAGTATGGTTTCAGAGGGTTCAAGCTAAACCTTGTGCACAGCAGGACCCAGAGACCCCACAGCAACTGAGCCAGACCTGCCTTTGAGTGTTTGAGTGTCTCCTGTGGAGGCACAGGTCAACAGTGGCCTGGCTGCAACAGACCTGGGACACACAGCATGTGGCATGAACCCTCTTGGAGGAGGTTGCCATTAGTGCCACCATAGAACCACTGAGCAGAAGACGCACAAACTGCAGAATAGTTATACCAAAGAAATTCATGCACTGGTAAGAAAGTTCTAGGACCCACAACAGACTTCCCCACCTGGGGGTCTGGCAAAGAGACTGAGAACCTCCAGGGTATTTGATTTCGGAGGCCAGTGGGACTTGATTACAGAACTTACACAGCACTGGGGAAACAGACTCTTGGAAGGCACAAACAAAACTTTGTGTGCACCAGGAGCCAGGAGAAAGGAGCAGTGTCCCCACAAGAGACTGAGCCAGACTTGCCTGTGAGTGTCCAGGAGTCTGTGGTAGAGTCATGGGTTGACAGTGGCCTGCTGTGGGGTCAGGGGCACTGAATACAACAGGGCATGCACAAGTCCTTTTGAAGGAGGTTGCCATTACCGCCATTACCCCTACCACAGTTTGGCCCCAGGCTAAACAACAGGGAGGGAACACAGCCCTGCCCATCAACAGGAAATTGGATTAAAAATTTACTGAGCATGGCCCCACCCATAAGAACAAGACCCAGATTCCCCCTGTCAGTCTCTCCCATCAGGAAGCTTCCACAATCCCCTTATCCTTATCCATCAGAGGGCAGACAGAATGAAAACCAGAATCACAGAAAACTAACCAAACTGATCACATGGATCACAGCCTTGTCTAACTCAGTGAAACTATGAGCCATGCTCTGTAGGGCCACCCAAGATGGACAGGTCATGGTGGAGAGTTCTGACAAAACATGGTCCCCTGGAGAAGGGAATGGCAAACCACTTCAGTTTTCTTGCTTTGAGAACTCCATGAACAGTCTGAAGAAGCAAAAAGATATGAATGACACTGAAAGACGAACTCCTCAGGTCAGTAGGTGCCCAATATAGCTACTGGAGAAGAGTGGAGAAATAACTCCAGAAAGAGTGAGGAAGAATGGATATATGTATATATATGGCTGAGTCCCTTTGCAGTCCACCTGAAACTAACACATTGTTAATCATCTGTATCCCAATACAAAATAAGGAGTTAAAAAAAGAAAATGTTCTCCATCCTCCAAACCAGGAGCTTTCCACAGCTGAGCTGCCTTTTGCCTCACCCACATCCCCATCCTTATTTGCTCTGTGTGTCTGATGGGTTTTTGTCTCACTCCTTGTCCATGGACCGGCAGCATCTGCCTACCAGAGCACTTGTTAGAGAGGCAGAATCTCTGGCCCTACCCAGACCTGCTGAACCTGAAACTGCACTTGAACCAGATGTCAGGTGATGCATTTGCACCTTGAAGTGTGAGAAGCAGGGTCTGGAGGACTGAGCTCCATCTGGGCTGTTCGCCTTCTCTCCCGCCCCCTCTGCAGGTGTCTGGGGTTCTGGCTCCAGCAGTTTGGGAGAAAGCATCGGGGAGATGTCTATGTTGCTCTTTCTGTCTTGGCTTCTGTGAGTTGGCACAAGAAGAGTCTTTGTCTGGCAGGACTCGGTGAGCCCTGCAGCTGGTGGGGGCAGCAAGTCCGTGGCTGGTGTGCCCAGGGGCCCTGCCAGTTCCTCCTGCTCCCGCCTCTCTCCTGGGCAGTGGCTGGACAGCTGGCCAGTGCAGTGCTGGGCACCTGGTCCCTCCTCTGTGCACCAGCCTGGAGAGAGGCAAGGGCTGTGAAATGGCTTTGACCTTGGTGTTTGGTCCGGTTCCCCTTGCTCTGAGAGTGCTTCAACGTGTTGGCCTAGTACGTTCTGAGTGCTGTGGAGTTTTGGCAGAGTGGCCGATAAGTATTTTTAGTTTCTTCCTTCTTAATGTTTGCCAGAAAACCACAGTCATTACTCACAAGCAGGGCAAGCTTCCTCCCTCCTGGTCTCTAGGAGAGTTGGATTTGCCCTCAGATGCCCACTTAGGGCCCCTGCCTTGTCTCTGGAAACAGTATAACACTTACACCTACAACAAAGCACAGTGTTGGATTTTTAAACAGCATAAGTCCTAAAGCTTTCAAAAACCAACTTAGTTTTTGAATCGTGGATGGGACTGTATATTTGAGAGCTGCAGGATCCTTGCATGTCATTGGGTTCACCCCCACCCCGGTATGACGGTGGGGACACAGGTCCCAAGGGTGGAAGGGACAGGCCCAGGAGGGACGATGAAGGAGGCATCTTGGGTTTGCCTGCCTGGACCCCTGAGGTTTGGAGAAGTTGGTCTTTGGTGGGAAGTGACTGCTGAGAATCCACCTGGGCACCTCCCTCCACCCCCTTGCTTTCTGGGTGGTGCAGTGATAAAGAACCTGCCTGCCAATGCAGGAGGTGCAAGAGACACAGGTTTGGTCCCTAGGTTGGGAAGATCTCCTGGAGAAGGGAAAGGCTACCCACTCCAGTATTCTTACCTGGAGAATTCCATGGACAGAGGAGTCTGGCGGGTTACAGTCCATGAGGCTGTGAAGAGTCAGACACGAGTGAACACACACACTTCATATAAAAGGTAAAACTGGCCATTTAACAATTATAAGGATGGTTCACATTGTTGTGCAACCATCCCCACTGTCCTTCTCCAGAATTTTACCATCTTCCCAAACTCAACTCTGTTCCCTTAAACACTAACTCCACATCCTTACCCACCCCCCGTCTTTGGTAAACACCATCCTATTACTGTTTCTATGAATATGACTCCTCTAGAGGCCAGCAGGGCAAAGGCTAACAGAGTTTTGCCAAGAGAACACACTGGTCATAGCAAACACCCTTTTCCAACAACGCAAGAGACAACTCTACACATGGACATTCCTAGTTGGTCAATACTGAAATCAGATTGATTATATTCCTTGCAGCTGAAGAGAGAGACGCTCTACACAGTTAGTAAAAACAAGACTGGGAGCTGACTGTGGCTCAGATTATCAGCTCTTTATTGCAAAATTCAGGCTTAAATTGAAGAAAGTAGGGAAGATCTAAACCAAATCCCTTATGATTATATAACGGAGGTGATGATTAGATTCAAGGAATTAGATCTGGTGGTAGAGTGCCTGAAGAACTATGAACACAGATTTGTAACATTGTATAGGAAGTGGTGACCAAAACCACTCCAAAGAAAAAGAAATGGAAGAAGGCAAAGTGGTTGTATGAGGAGGGCTTACAAATAGCTGAGAAAAGAAGAGAAGCAAAAGGCCAAGGAGAAAGGGAAAGGTATTTCCATCTGAATGCAGAGTTCCAGAGATTAGCAAGGAGAGAAAAGAAAGCTTTCGTAAGTGCACAATGTAAAGGAGTAGAGGAAAACTATAGCATGGGAAAGCCTAGAGATCTCTTCAAGAGAATTGGAGATACCAAGGGAACATTCATGAAGGATGAGCACAGTAAAGGACAGAAATGGTATGGACCTAACAAAAGCAGAAGAGATTAGGAAGAGGTGGCAAGAATACACAGAACTATACAAAAAAAGCCTTAATGACCTGGGTAACCACCATGAAATTAAAAGACACTCCTTGGAAGGAAAGTTATGACCGACCTAGGCAGCATATTCAAAAGCAGAGACATTACTTTGCCGACTAAGGTCTGTCTAGTCAAGGCTATGGTTTTTCCTGTGGTCATGTATGGATGTGAGAGTTGGACTCTGAAGAAGGCTGAGCACTGAAGAATTGATGCCTTTGNGCGTGCTAAGATTCATGGGGTCGCAAAGAGTTGGACATGACTGAGTAACTGAACTGAACTGAACTGAACCTAGACAGCATATTAAAAAGCAGAGACATTACTTTGCCAACAAAGGTCTGTCTAGTCAAGCTATGGTTTTTCTGGTAGTCATGTATGGATGTGAGAGTTGGACCATGAAGAAAGCTGAGCACTGAAGAATTAATGCTTTTGAAATGTGGTGCTGGAGAAGACTTTTGAGGGCCTTGGAGAGTGAGGAGATCAAACCAGTCAATCTTAAAGGAAATCAGTCCTGAATATTCATTGGAAGGACTGTTGCTGAGGCTGAAACTCCAATACTTTCACCTCCTGATGTGAAGAACTGACTCATTGGAAAAGACCCTGATGCTGGGAAAGATTGAAAGCAGGAAGAAAAGGGGACGACAGAAGATGAGATGGTTGGATGGCATCACAGACTCGATGGACATGAGTTTGAGCAAGCTCCAGGAATTGGTGATGGATAGGGAGTCCTGGCATACTGCTGTCCGTGGGGTTGCAGAGTTGGACACGACTGAGAGACTGAATTAAACTGAACTGCTATTTGTAGTCTACTAAGTGTACAACCATATTATGTCTAAAAATATATACATACTGCAGTTTAAAAATACCCCTAATTTTAATTCCTTTGCTATTTGCATTACATCTATAGTTACCTCCTCCACTGAATTCTTAAACCTTTGAAAGTCTTCCATGAGGACTGGAATTACTTGCCTCCAAACTCCTGTCAATGTTGATATTTTGCCCTCTTTCCATGAATCACAAACCCATTCCAGTGTTCTTTCCTGGAGAATCCCAGGGACGGGGGAGCCTGGTGGGCTGCCATCTATGGAGTCNCTCCACTGAATTCTTAAACCTTTGAAAGTCTTCCATGAGGACTGGAATTACTTGCCTCCAAACTCCTGTCAATGTTGATATTTTGCCCTCTTTCCATGAATCACAAACCCATTCCAGTGTTCTTTCCTGGAGAATCCCAGGGACGGGGGAGCCTGGTGGGCTGCCATCTATGGAGTCGCACAGAGTCGGACACGACTGAAGCGACTTAGCAGCAGCAGCAGCATGAATCACAAATATTCTTCCTGGCATGTAGAATGGCACTCATTATCCAAAAGCTCTGAAATGTACAGCCAGATAAATGTTTCCTGTCTGCTAATATAACATCCATTCTATAACCCATGGATCAAGGAGTAATTTCAATTTTCCCAATTTATTATTTAAGAAGCACATTTTGTGAGGCTATAACTTACCGTAGATGCTGATTCCTCTGATGGAATCTGGGCAAAGTAAATTGAAAACCTTCTGGAAAATATTCACCATCCAAGATTCTAGAATTAGAAGTGGCGCCTAAAGATGTGGCTGAATGCTACAACTCGTGACAAAACTCCAATGAATGAGGAGTTGCTTCTTATGAATGAAGAAAGTGGTTTCTTGAGATAGAATCTCTCCTAGTGAAGATTCTGTGAAGACCGTTGAAATGACAACAAAGAATTTAGAACAGTACATACATTTAGTTGATAAAGCACTGGCAGGGTTTGAGAGAATTGACTTCAGTTTTGAAAGCATTTCTACTGTGAGTAAAATGTCATCTAACAGCATTGTATGCTACAGAGAAATCATTTGTAAAAGGAAGAGTCAATCAATGTGGCAAAATTCACTGTTGTCTTATTTTAAGAAATTATCACAGCCACTACCCTCATCAGTCAGCAATCACCATCACATTTGGGCAAACCCCTCCACTTGTCCAAATGTGACTATGACTTGCTGAAGGCTCAGATGATGGTTGGTATTTTTTAGCAATAAAGTATTTTTAAATTAAGGTATGTCCATTGTTTTTAAAGACATGCACACTTAAGAGTATACAGTATAGTGTAAAAAATAACTTTTATATACACTGGGAAACCAAGAAAAAAAATATGGATTTGCTTTACTGTAACTTTTTAGTTCAGTGTTCTGCAACTGCAGTCACAATATCTTTGAGGTATGCTTGTATCTGAAAGAAACCGTCATTATCTGAAAGAGGTAGCTACACCCCCATGTTCATTGCAGCATTGCTCACAGTAGCCAAGATATGGAAACAAACTATGTGTCTGTCAACAGATGAATGGATAAAGATGTGATCTCTCTCTCTCTCTCTCTCTCTCTC
>SJYX01003321.1:26056-61204 GCA_006410675.1 Oreotragus oreotragus | reverse complement strand
CTCTTGCCCAGCTGCAGCCGCAGCCTTAATCCTCTGATTAGCGCCACAACCAGAATGAGCTGATATGATCAATTATGTAGGCAGAATAAGACCCCTCACTCCTGGTGGGTCTTGAATGACCTTGCTGCTGAAGGTAGAGTTTGACAGGGTAGGGGTGTTTGTCTTGGCACTCCACTGGGTGGGCAATGTTTTGGGCTGCCCCCCTCTCCACAGCTTCCCTGATAGCTCAGTTGGTAATCGACCTGCATTGCAGGAGACCCCGGGTCAGGAGGATAGGATCCGCTGGAGAAGGGATAGGCTACCCACTCCAGTATTCAGAATCTGCCTGCAATGCAGGAGACCTGGGTTCCATCCCTGGGTTGGGAAGATCCCCTGAAAAAGGAAAAGGCTACCCACTCCAGTACTCTGGCCTGGAGAATTCCGTGGACTGTATATGGGGTCGCAAATAGTTAGACAGGATGGAGCGACTTTCACTCTCACCACGAGTCTGGGTCAGACTCCCCACTCCCACAGACCCTGTGCTTTTGCTTGTCAGAGCACATTGCACTGGACTGGGATTCTTGGTGTTCAGTAGTATCCCCAGAGAAGTCCGGGATGGGAATAGGAGTGTCTGCCTCCTGCACCTCTGACCCTTAGCTCCTGCCAGGCAAGGACTGGGCACACACCAATCTAGCATTTGCTGGATGATGAGTGACTTGAAAATGGCCGCTTGTCAAGCAGTTCCGCACCAGCCCCTCTGCTGGTGCTTGCCCTAGTTCAGTCAGTACAGCCGCGTAGGCACCACTAGCCCTCTCCTGTGGATGAGAGACAAGCGTTCACAGATGCTGCGGGGTTTTCCCAAAGTCACCCAGATAGTCAGACGCAAGGCCCGGGTTCCAGCTCAGATGTGGCTCAGGTACGACTTGGATTCAGCAGAGCACAGGGTGATACAATCAAGGGTTCTCTGGTGCCTGGGGACAGAAGCCTCTCTGAGGAGGAGAGCTGGACCAGAGCTGGTAACTGTCAGAGCAAAGGCCTTTCAGCCATCCAGACTCAAGCAGGGGAAAGCCCAGCATCCCCTGGGACCTAACAAAATGAAGGTCAGGTTTGATTCTAAATGGAACTGAGAGTCATGGAGGGTTCTGAGCAAGGACTGTCATGTTGGATGCATGTTTTTGAGAAAACTCTGGCTGTTATATTGAGAATGGATGTCAGGGGAGCAAGATTAGAGGCTGGGACACCCCTGAAGGGCACCCAGCAGATGGAGAGGGTGCTCCTGGCAAACAGAATTTACAAACAAAAGTCATAAAGAAGTGGTTCTCAGCTTTCATTTTCCATAGTCTACCCCTAAGGAAAAATTAAGATATTAAGGAGAAAATACTAAGGAACAAAATTTTGTCTGGTAGACTTGAACTTTGGGAGGGCCACAAACCATTGTAATATCTAAGATTTCTTAAGAATCAGCTTTCACCCCTCGAGAGATGTGTTAGTGAGTGTTCTCCAGAGAAACAGAACCAATACGAAACACGTAGATTTATTGTAAGGAATTGGCTCATAAAATGATGGAGGCAAGTCCTGAGACCTTCAGTCAGCAAACTGGAGAACCAGTGGTGCAGTCCAAGTCCAAAAGCCTGAGGACCAGGAGGGCCAATGGAGGTATTCTAGTCTGAAAGCCAGCCAGGTGTGAGACCCAGGAAGAGCTGATGTTTCAGTGTGATCCAAAAGGTAGGGAAAAAATGATCCAGCTCAGGGGCACTCAGGCAACAGGAGCTGTCTTTTTCTTCTACGCCGGCCTTCAACTGATGGGATGAGGCCCACCCACACTGAGGAGGGCAATCTGCTTTACTCAGTCGACCAATGCAGACGTTAATCTCATCCCAAAACACACTCTCAACAGACACCAAATATCTGGGCACCCTGGGACCCGCTCATGCTGACCTAAAATAACCGTCACAAGGGAGAATGCAGGACGGAGGGTCAGGAGGGTCTCTGTATACTCTTCAAAGCAGAAGCAGCTTGGTGTGGCAGGAGCACAGGTGGCCACGGGGAGGCACAGACAGTGGCGGAGGGTCAGGAGGGTCTCTGTATACTCTTCAAAGCAGAAGCAGCTTGGTGTGGCAGGAGCACAGGTGGCCACGGGGAGGCACAGACAGTGGCCATGGAGAGGCCTCGGGCATGGAGGCGGCCGCTCAAAGCACCCAGCTGATTCGGGGATCTCTTAGAACCACTTGCAGGACAAGGTGGCATGTGCTGGGTATTTTTGTAAAAGGCAAGTTTTATTATTTTCATGTGTACTATTAATGAAGATATGAGTATGTACTAATTGCACAAGACGATCTTGTGTAAGAGAAGTTAGGTGAGTTCATTGTCTCACAATTCATAATCAGGGAGCATTACGCAATAATGAATCATTACCTCGAAAGCCTTTTCTAATTTGTGGCTTTATTGAGTCTACAGAAAGAGAAGCTGAGCACCCCTGCTCAGGCCATTTCCTTGCCCCAGGCGGAACTCGGGGCAGTGAGCTCTCACCGCCAGGCAGAGCACAGGACACGCTCTACGGAAACTGCACAGTGTAAGAGTGGCCATGGGCACGTCAACGCTTGGCGACCCCAAAGAGCCAGGCAGGTCCTGCGGATCACCCAGAATCGAAGCCCGCCGGCCAGAAGCTCCGCCCACACGGAGCGTCCAGTCAGCTTCTAACCACATTGCTCGTAAGCATGAAGGAACGGTGAAAGATCACCAGTCATTTAAGAAATGGCTCAAGTGTGAATATGAAAAAATGTGTGGGCAGGGTGGGCAGGCAAAGAAACTTAATGGAGGGAATCAAAAAATGTTTTCAAAAACTGCTAATAGCCTCAGAGATGTTTAAGAAAAGAGTCTTTTAAAATTATAGCCAACATTGTAAAAGAAATTCAATTGAAGGGCTACAAGATAAAGGTAAGGAAGTTATTCAGGAAGTAGAACAAAAACAAAATTAGAAGGAAGTTATTCAGGAAGTAGAACAAAAAGACACAGAAAATTAGAAATGACTTAAAATCTCACTTCAGGAGTCTTAACAGCTTTCCCCTAAGAATTCTGGGGGAGGACTTCTCTTGTGGTCCAGTGGTTAAGGACCCACTTTCCCATTCAGGGCACATGGTTCAATTCTTGGTCAGGGAACCAGATCCTACAAGCTGCATTCAGGGCAGCTGAGCCCCACCCCCACCCCCGGCTGCAGTGACTGAGCTTGCCCGCTCAGCAGAGTTTGCACTACAAATAGAGAAAGCCCTCACACCTGCAGTAAAGAACCAAATAACAACAACTTGAGGGGGAACGATGGAGGGAAATCTTTTAAAAGAAGGAATGTGGGACTTGTCTGGTGGTCCAGTGACTCAGACCCTGCACTCCCAATGTAGGGGCCCAGTTTCGATCCCAGGTCAGGGAAGTAGATCCTGCGTGCTGCAACTAAAGATCCCACTTGCTGCAACTAACACAGGTGCGCCCAAACAAGTATTTTTTTTTTAATTAAAAAATAATAGTAATTTACCAGAAATGAAGACTTGAATGTAGAGACCGGAAGGCAGCTGTGCTCCTCAGTATACCATCAACGTGAAGGTTCAGATTGAAAGAGCCTGCCAAGGAAGATTAACTGTAGTAAATCAGAGATTAAAAAAAAAAGAACTTAAAAACATTCAGAAGGAAAATCAACTTCATCTAAAAAAAAAAAAAGGAAAAAAGAACTTCACTAAACCTCTTAATTAGTAACATTCAATGCTAAACTGATGCAGGGCCTTCAAAATTCTGAAAAAAAAAATCACATTTAAGTAGAATTGTATAGCCAGCCAAACTGTCAATCATGTATGGAGACAAAAAACAATTGTGGACATACATATTGGGAGAAGACATTTCCAAATGATGTGACCAATAGGGATTAGTCTCCAAAATTTACAAACAGCTCATGACGATTAACAGCATCAAAACAAACAACCCACTCAAAAAATGAAGAGAAGGCCTAGACATTTCTCCAAAGCAGACAGAGATGGCCAATAAGCACATGGAAAGATGTTCAACATCACTAATTATTAGGGAAACGCAAATCACAACTACAATGTGATATCACCTCACACCAGCCAGAATGCCTATCACCAAAAAGCCACTAACAGTAAATGCTGGAGAGGGTGTGGAGAAAAGGGAACCCTCCTACACTGGTGGTGGGAATGTACATTGGCGCAGCCACTATGGAGAACAGTATGGAACTTCCTTGAAAACTAAAAATAGAGCAACCACATGACCCTGCACTCCCATTACCGGGCATATATCCAGAGAGAAACACGGCCCGGAAAGATGCATGAACCCAGTGTGCACAGCAGCACTGTTTGCAATAGCCAAGGCATGGAAGCAACCTAAGTGTCCATCTCCAGAGGAAAGAACAGAGAAGATGTGCTCCATTTATACGATGGGATATTATTCAGCCATCAAAAAGAGAGAAATAATGACGTTGGCAGCAACATGGATGGCCCTCAAGAGGGTCATACTGAGTGAAGTAAATCACACAGAGAAGGAGAAATAGCTCATGATATCCCTTATGAACTTACTCACAAAACGGAAACGGGCCTGCCTTCAAGAGAACAAGCTTACAGTTACAGGGGTGGGGAAAGGATGGGGGTACGGGATAGTTAGGGAGTTTGGGATGGACATGTACACACTGTTCTAGTTAAAACAGATAACCAACAAGGACCTACTGTATAGCACATGAAATTTTGCTCAACGTAATCTGCCAACCTGAGTGAGGGGGAGTTTGGGAGAAAATGGATACATGGATGGCTGAGACCCTACTGCTGTTCACCTGAAACTATCATTGTTTATTAATTGGCTAAGAAGAAGGCAGAGTGCCGAAGAACTGATGCTTTTGACTGGTGATGGACAGGGAGGCCTGGCGTGCTGCGATTCATGGGGTCGCAGAGTCGGACACGACTGAGCAACTGAACTGAACTGAAGTGATGTTGTTCAGTCGCTCAGTCACGCCCAACTCTCTAAGATCTCGTGGACTCTAGCATGCCAGGCTTCCCTGTCCTTTACTATCTCCCANCAGGGAGGCCTGGCGTGCTGCGATTCATGGGGTCGCAGAGTCGGACACGACTGAGCAACTGAACTGAACTGAAGTGATGTTGTTCAGTCGCTCAGTCACGCCCAACTCTCTAAGATCTCGTGGACTCTAGCATGCCAGGCTTCCCTGTCCTTTACTATCTCCCAGAGTTTGCTCAAACTCATGTCCCTTGAACTGGTGATGCCATCCAACCATCTCATCTCTGTCACCCCCAGTCAGCTACACCCCCAATACAAAATTCTTTTTGTAATTGTGGACATTCAAACTATATTTTTCAGGTAAGCAGACTATAACATAGTAACAAATCCTAAAATACCAGTAGGTCTATTTCTCACTTATGGCCTGAGGCTGTGAAGTGACTCTGCTCCATCGTGAACCATGAACTTCCAGATGTTCAAGCTGGATTTAAAAACGCGGAAGAACCAGAGATCAAACTGCCAACATCCATTGGATCATCAAAAAGCAAGAGAGTTCAAAAAACCATCTGCTTTATTGACTAAGCCAAAGCCTTTGACTGTGTGAATCACAGCAAACTCTGGAAAAGAGACGGTAATACCAGACCACCTTACCTGCCTTCTGAGAAATCTGTATGCAGGTCAAGAAGCAACAGTTAGAACTTGACTTGGAACAACAGATTTGTTCCAAATGGGGAAAGGAGTATGTTAAGGCTGCATACTGTCACCCTGCTTAATTTAAATTACATGCAGAGCACATCACGTGAAATGCAGGCTGGATGAAGCACAGGCTGGAATCAAGATTGCTGGGAGAACCACACTTATGGCAGAAAGCAAAGAACTAAAGAGCCCCCTGATGAAAGTGAAAGAGGAGAGTGAAAAAGTTGGCTTAAAACTCAACATTCAGAAAACTAAGATCACGGAATCTGGTCCCATCAGTTCAGTTCACTTGTTCAGTTGTGTCCGACTCTTTGTGACCCCATGAATTGCAGCACGCCAGGCCCCCCTGTCCATCACCAACTCCCGGAGCTCACTCAGACTCAAGTCCATCAGGTTGGTGATGCCATCCAGCCATCTCATCCTCTGTCGTCCCCTTCTCCACCTGCCCCCAATCCCTCCCAGCATCAGAGTCTTTTCAAATGAGTCAGCTCTTTGCATCGGGTGGCCAAAGTACTGGAGTTTCAGCTGCAGCATCAGTCCTTCCAATGAACACCCAGGACTGATCTCCTTTAGAATGGACAGGTTGGATCTCCTTGCAGTCCAAGGGACTCTCAAGAGTCTTCTCCAACACCACAGTTCAAAAGCATCAATTTTTCAGCACTCAGCTTTCTTTATAGTCCATCTCTCACATCCATACATGACTACTGGAAAAATCATAGGTTTGACTAGATGAACCTTTGTCAGCAAAGTAATATCTCTGCTTTTTAATATGCTGTCTAGGTTGGTCCTAACTTTTCTTCCAAGGAGTAAGCGTCTTTTAATTTCATCACTGCAGTCACCATCTGCAGTGATTTTGCAGCCCAAGAAAATAAACTGCCACTGTTTCCACTGTTTCCCCATTATTTCCCATGAAGTGCTGGGACCGGATGCCATGATCTTCGTTTTCTGAATGTTGAGCTTTAAGCCAACTTTTTGACTCTACACTTTCACTTTCATCAAGAGGCTTTTTAGCTCCTCTTCACTTTCTGCCATAAGGGTGGTGTCATCTGCATATCTGAGGTTTTTGATATTTAAATGGCAATCCACTCCAGTATTCTTGCCTAGAGAATCCCATGGAAGGAGAAGCCTAGTAGGTTACAGTCCACGGGGTCACAAAGAGTCGGACTCGACTGAGTGACTTCACCTCCGGCAATCTTGATTCCAGCTTGTGTTTCTTCCAGTCCAGCGTTTTTCATGATGTACTCTGCATATAAGTTAAATAAGCAGAGTGACAATATACAGCCTTGACATACTCCTTTTCCTATTTGAAACCTTCGTCCAAGGTAAGAAGCAGCGGCTGAGCTTTGCTGGAGCAGCCGTGAGGAGATACCCCATGCCCAAGGTAAGAGAAACCCAAGTAAGATGGTAGATGTTGCAAGAGGGCATCAGAGGGCAGACACACTGAAACCATGCTCACAGAAAACTAGTCAATCTAATCACACTAGGACCACAGCCTTGTGTAACTCAATGAAACCAAGCCATGCCTGCGGAGCAACCCGAGACAGGCGGGTCATGGTGGAGAGGTCTGACAGAATGTGGTCCACTGGAGAAGAGAATGGCAAGCCACTTCAGTATTCTTGCCTTGAAAACCCCATGAACAGTATGAAAAGGCAAAATGCTAGGATACCAAAAGAGAATCTCCCCAGGTCAGTAGGTGCCCAACACGCTCCTGGAGATCAGTGCAGAAACAACTCCAGAAAGATTGAAGGGATGGAGCCAAAGGAAAAACAACACCCAGCTGTGCATGTGACTGGTGATAGAAGCAAGGTCCGATGCTGTAAAGAGCAATATCGCAAAGGAACCTGGAATGTCAGGTCCATGAATCAAGGCAAATTGGAAGCGGTCAAACAAGAGATGGCAAGGGTGAACGTCGACATTCTAGGAATCAGTGAACTAAAATGGACTGGAATGGGTGAATTTAACTCAGATGACCATTATATCTACTACTGCGGGCAGGAATCCCTCAGAAGAAATGGAGTAGCCATCATGGTCAACAAAAGAGTCCGAAATGCAGTACTTGGATGCAATCTCAAAAACGACAGAATGATCTCTGTTCGTTTCCAAGGCAAACCATTCAATATCACAGTTATCCAAGTCTATGCCCCAACCAGTAATGCTGAAGAAGCTGAAGTTGAACGGTTTTATGAAGACCTACAAGACCTTGTAGAACTAACACCCAAAAAAGATGTCCTTTTCATTATAGGGGACTGGAATGCTAAAGTAGGAAGTCAAGAAACACCTGGAGTAACAGGCAAATTTGGCCTTGGAATGCGGAATGAAGCAGGGCAAAGACTAATAGAGTTTTGCCAAGAAAATGCACTGGTCATAGCAAACACCCTCTTCCAGCAACACAAGAGAAGACTCTACACATGGACATCACCAGATGGTCAACACCGAAATCAGATTGATTATATTCTTTGCAGCCAAAGATGGAGAAGCTCTATACAGTCAACAAAAACAAGACCAGGAGCTGACTGTGGCTCAGATCATGAACTCCTTATTTCCAAATTCAGACTTAAATTGAAGAAAGTAGGGAAAACCGCTAGACCATTCAGGTATGACCTAAATCAAATCCCTTATGATTATACAGTGGAAGTGAGAAATAGATTTAAGGGCCTAGATCTGATAGACAGAGTTCCTGATGAACTATGGAATGAGGTTCGTGACATTGTACAGGAGACAGGGATCAAGACCATCCCCATGGAAAAGAAATGCAAAAAAGCAAAATGGCTGTCTGGAGAAGCCTTACAAATAGCACTGAAAAGAAGAGAGGCGAAAAGCAAAGGAGAAAAGAAAAGATATAAGCATCTGAATGCAGAGTTCCAAAGAATAGCAAGAAGAGATAAGAAAGCCTTCTTCAGCAATCAATGCAAAGAGATAGAGGAAAACAACAGAATGGGAAAGACTAGAGATCTCTTCAAGAGAATTGGAGATACCAAGGGAACATTTCATGCAAAGATGGGCTCGATAAAGGATAGAAATGGTATGGACCTAACAGAAGCAGAAGATATTAAGAAGAGGTGGCAAGAACACACAGAAGAACTGTACAGAAAAGATCTTCACGACCCAGATAATCACGATGGCGTGATCACTCATCTAGAGCCAGACATCCTGGAATGTGAAGTCAAGTGGGCCTTAGAAAGCATCACTACGAACAAAGCTAGTGGAAGTGATGGAATTCCAGTTGAGCCATTTCAAATTCTGAAAGATGATGCTGTGAAAGTGCTGCACTCAATATGCCAGCAAATTTGGAAAACTCAGCAGTGGCCACAGGACTGGAAAAGGTCAGTTTTCATTCCAATCCCAAAGGCAATGCCAAAGAATGCTCAAACTACCGCATAATTGTACTCAACTCACATGCTAGTAAAGTAATGCTCAAATTACTCCAAGCCAGGCTTCAGGAATCTGTGAACCGTGAACTCCCTGATGTTCCAGCTGGTTTTAGAAAAGGCAGAGGAACCAGAGATCAAATTGCCAACATCCGCTGGATCATAGAAAAAGGAAGAGAGTTCCAGAAAAACCTTTATTTCTGCTTTATTGACTATCCCAAAGCCTTTGTCTGTGTGGATCACAATAAACTGTGGAAAATTCTGAAAGAGATGGGAATACCAGACCACCTGACCTGCCTCTTGAGAAATCTGTATGCAGGTCAGGAAGCAACAGTTAGAACTGGGCATAGAACAACAGACTGGTACCATCACTTCATGGCAAATAGATGGAGAAACAGTGGAAAATGTGACTGACTTTATTTTGGGGGGCTTCAAAATCACTGCAGATGGTGACTGCAGCCATGAAATTAAAAGACGTTTGCTCCTTGGATGAAAATCTATGACCAACCTAGACACCATATTAAAAAGCAGAGACATTACTTTGCCAACAAAGGTCCAGTCCAGTCAAAACTAGGTTTTTCCAATAGTCATGTATAGATGTGAGTTGGACCATAAGGAAAGCTGAGTGCTAAAGAATTGATGCTTTTGAACTGTGGTGTTGAAGACTCTTGAGAGTCCCTTGGACTGCAAGGAGATCCAACGAGTCCATCCTAAAGGAGATCAGTCCTGGGTAGGACTGATGTTGAAGCTGAAACTCCAATACTTTGGCCACCTAATGAGAAGAGCTGACTCATTGGAAAATACCCTGATGCTGGGAAAGATTGAGGGCAGGAGGAGAAGGGGACAACAGAGGATGAGATGGTTGGATGGCATCACCGACTCAATGGACATGGGTTTGGGTGGACTCCGGGAGTTGGTGATGGACAGGGAGGCCTGGTGTACTGCGGTTCATCGGGCTGCAAAGAGTCGGAGACAACTGAGCGACTGAACAATCCTTTTCCAGAATGTTTCACCATCTGAAACAAACTGTACCCAGTGACTATCCCAAGGCCATGTTAACCTCTACTCTCCTTTCTGTATCTATGAATTTGTCTGTTCTAAGTACATCATGTAAGGGGAATCGTGGTAGTTTTACATGTAGCTTATTTCATTTAGCATGATATCATCGTTAGTCCATGTTGAAAGTATGCATCCGAATTTCATTCTTTCCTCAGGCTGAATACTATTCCATTGTGTGGATATACCACACTTTATCCATTCATATGTGGACGGATACTTAGGTTTTTTTCTACCTTTTGGCTGTGAATGATGTTGCTATGAACACTGATATACAAATATCTTAGTCCATGTTCAATTCCTTTGGGTATTAATCTAGGAGTGAAAATTTTGTATCATATAGTAATTCTATATGTAACTTTTTCAGGAACCAGCAAACTGTTTTCTAGATCAGCTTTATAGCTTTATATTTCTAGCAGCCATGCACAAGAGCTGCAGTTTCTGCTCATCCTCCCCACACTTGTTTTCTGTATTCTTGAAAACAGCCCTCCAATGGGTGTGACGCAGCATCTGTAGTTTTGATGAACATTTTACTCATGACTAATGATTTTGAGCTCATGGGCTTATTGGTTATTTGTATGTCTTCTTTGGAGAAACATCTATTTTAGTCCTTTACCAATTTTTGAATTAGGCCGATTTTTTGTTCTTATTGAGTTGTAGGAACACTTTATTTATTCTGATTATTTGACCCCAATCAGATAGATGAATTCCAAATATTTCCTCTTGTTCTGTGGGTTGCCTTTTCAATCTCCTAATAGTATCCTTTGATGCACAAGTTTTAAATTTTAATGAAGTCTAATTTATTTTTCCTTTAGTTGCCTCTTTTTGATGTTGTATATGAGAAAGCTTTGCCAGATCCAAACTCATGAATATTTGCATTTATATTTTCTAAGAGTTTTTATAGTTTTAGTTCTTCAATCCAGGTATTTGATCCACTTTTAAATTAATTTTTACTTATGGTTTAAAGACCCAGCTTCATTGTTTGCACACGTTCAGTCCTTCAGTCATGTCCAACTCTTTGCAACCCCATGGACTGTAGCCCACCAGACTCCTCTGTTCATGGAACTTTCCAGGCAAGAACACTGGAGTGGGTGGCCATCTCCTACTCCAATTCTTCAGTTCAGTTCAGTCGCTCAGTCGTGCCCGACTCTTTGCGACCCCATGAATCGCAGCACGCCAGGCCTCCCTGTTCATCAACATCTCTCGAAGTTCACTCAGACTCACGTCCATCGAGGCCGTGATGCCATCCAGTAATATCATCCTCGGTCGTCCCCTTCTCCTCCTGCCCCCAATCCCTCCCAGCATCAGAGTCTTTTCCAATGAGTCAACTCTTCGCATGAGGTGGCCAAAGTACTGGAGTTTCAGATTTAGCATCATTCCTTCCAAAGAAANTCACTCAGACTCACGTCCATCGAGGCCGTGATGCCATCCAGTAATATCATCCTCGGTCGTCCCCTTCTCCTCCTGCCCCCAATCCCTCCCAGCATCAGAGTCTTTTCCAATGAGTCAACTCTTCGCATGAGGTGGCCAAAGTACTGGAGTTTCAGATTTAGCATCATTCCTTCCAAAGAAATCCCAGGGTTGATCTTCAGAATGGACTGGTTGGATCTCCTTGCAGTCCAAGGGACTCTCAAGAGTCTTCTCCAACACCACAGTTCAAAAGTATCAGTTCTATGCATGAGAATAAACAATTTTCCAAGCACCGTTTATCAGAGAGATCTTTCTCCTCCATTGCACGATCTTCAAACCCTTATGCAAGTCGCGTGGCCATTGGCACGTGGGTTTGCTGCTGGGCTCAGCCTCACTCCGCTGGGCTCTGTCTGTCCCGAAGCCAGCACCGCAAGGTTTTGATCTCTGTACTTTTACAATGTTTTTTGAATCAGGAAGTGAGTCTTCCAAATTCTTCCATTTCAGGATTAGTTTATTTGTCCTCAGTCCTTTAAAATTCCATAGGTTTCTATAAAGCCTGCCATTGGGTTTGGTAAGGATTGCACTGATTCTGTGTTATATTGTTTTGGGTAGTATTGCCAACTTAACAACACTGTCTTCCAATCCACCAGCATGGGACGTCTATTTATTTAAATGTTTCTTTCAGCAATGTTCTGTGGTGTTGTTATAGTAAAGTCTCAGTGTACAAATTTTATACCTACTTGGTTAAGTGTTTTATTCTTTTTTGATGCTATGGGAAACCTAATTTCCCTTTCAGATTATTAACTGATAGGGTATAGAAATAAAATTGATTTGTGAATTTGTATCCCACAACTTTGCTAAATTCATACTGTATGTATTGTGTATTATTTAGGAAACTCTACGTGTAACTTTGTGTTCCTAGGAGTTTGCCCATCTCATCAACATTATCCAATTTGTTGGGATGAAGGTGTTCATAGTCTTATAATCCTCTGTGTTACTGTAAAGTTCAGTAGTATCCTCTCTTTCATTGTTTTAAGCAGTTTGAGTCTTCTCTCTTGCTCTTAATCTACAGGTTGGTGAAAAAGTAATTACGGTTTCAGACCATGAATTTTAAATCATTATAAATAGGCACCATTACAATCACCATATTTTTGCCAACAAGAAATCAGTCTGTTTATTCCTGTAGCATAAAAACCCAGGCTTTGGGATTCAGAGAACTCTTGGAAAGCATTTTCTGCCTCCTGCCGGTTGTGACAGCATCTTCAGTGCAGACAGTTGTCAAGGTAGTTGAAGTGGTGGTACTATCAGCAAAAGACCAGGCGAATGTGGTGGACAAGACAAAACCCCACAGCCCACTTCACTCAATCTTTGAAGCGTCGGCCGTGTGACGTGCAGTTTGTTGTGGAGAAGAGTGGGGCCCATTCTGTTGATCACTGCTCGCTGCAAGTGCTGCAGTCTCGGTGCATGTCAGACTTGCCGAGATCTCAGCGCTTGCTGAGGCCCACTGCGCCTGTGCCTCTCAGATGGCGTGGCTCCCAGGATTCGGAAAGCTGTAGCGGCTCAGTCGGGCAGCACACCACCAGACAGTGGTCACCGTTCTGGGTGCAAGTTTGGCTTCAGAAAGCGCGCTCTGGAGCCTCTTCTCCGTCCAGCCACTGAGCTGGTCGTCGGCGGCTGTCATGTACAATCCACTTCTTTTCGTCACACATCACAATCCAGTCAAATGGCTCATTGTTATGTGTAGAATAAGAGAAGACAACACTTCAAAATGATGATTTTTTTTTTTTCGGTCCCTCGTGAGGCACCCCACTTACCCAGCTTTGTCACCTTCCCATTTGTTCACATGCCCGATCACCATACAGTGGTTGGTGTTGAGTTCTTTGGCAAAGATCGGCTTCCATAATCCTCTCAATAGGTCATTGTCAACTTCTGATGGCCGACAACACAACCGCGTGCCTTGTCTTTAAGGCTCTCTTCTTTGCAAAACTTGAAACAGCACTGCACAGTAGGTTTGTTAGCAGTTCCAAGGCCAAATGCACTGTTGATGTCACAAATTGTCTCCGCTGCTTTAGACCCATTTTGAACTTGAATAAGAAAATCACTCAAATTTGCTTTTTGTCTAACATCATTTTCCTAGTCTAAGATAAATATAAAAAGTAATGTCTAGCAAAAAAACAGAAAGCGACAAATCTGCATTAAAATGATGTAGTCGGACACGACTGAGCGACTGAACTAAATTGAACTGAACTGATAACATAACCACACTTAAGAATGTATTCCAATATCAAAGAGCAAAGCCCAACAATGCAAAACTGCAATTACTTTTGTATCAACCTAGCTGAAGGTTTTTTACTTTGTCATTTTTATTATTATTTTTGCCTAATATACATTTTATTGAAGTATAGTTGACTTTACGCTTCAGGTGCACAGAGAGGTGATTCACTTGTACATATACACACATTTTTCAGATAATAGAAAATATAGGTTATTACAAGATAATCGACTATAGTTCCCTGTATAATATAGTAAAACTTTTGTTGCATATCTATTTTTCTTAACTAGAAATCTAGGATTCTATTTATACTAAGTCAAATAAGTGGAATCAACCACTTGTTAGGCAAAAGCTGGTAAGTTTTCTAAAACATATATATTATACATACTATTTTTATAGATGTATACAAAAGCTTTTCTACTACACTTGATAAAGACTTGAGGAAAAAACATTAAAAAAAGAGATGGAGAAATTAGAAAACATAAACTAAATGGAATGGGAGCGCTGAATGTGAAAAAGTGAAACTAGATTAAGGATCATCATAGAGTCCAGTTGCTTTTAAACATGACTGCTCATCAGAAACATCTGGAGCTCTGGAGAAAAAAAAGCAATACTTGAGCATTTGTATTTTTCTAAAATTGCAAGATCATTCTGATACCCATTTGGATTTTAAAAAGTGGTTACCAGTTTTCCTATTAAATGGTAGTTTCGGTGATACAGAATTCTGTTATTTTCTGTTGACCAATCATGATACAATGGTATTAAGTGAGTAATAGTTACATAATCACAGTAGTAAAAGATGTAAAGATGTTTATCAGTTTTCACAGTCAATAGCCAGACAAAAAATAAAAGATAATTACAACTGCAAGCTATCATGGGAACAAGATTACCCTAACAATACACACTAGCTACATGCAATCTGGGGGTCAAGCAGAGTTATGTGGTAGGTGGAAGTACACACATGCATATTTTCATCCACATGGCCGTCTGTCTTTTGGTTGGTGCATTTAAGGTCATTATCAATATGTATGATCCTATTACCATTTTCTTAATTGGGGGTTATTTTCCAGTGGCTCAGAGGTTAAAGCGTCTGCCTGGAATGCGGGAGACCCAGGTTCGATTCCTGGGTTGGGAAGATCCCCTGGAGAAGGAAATGGCAACCCACTCCAGTACTCTTGCCTGGAGAATCCCATGGACGGAGGAGCCTGGTGGGCTACAGTCCATGGGGTCGCAAAGAGTCGGACACGACTGAGCAACTTCACTTTCACTTTCTATTTTCTGTAGGCCTTTTCCTTCTCACATGCTTCCTGCCTAGAAAAGTTAGCTCCTTTAGCCATTTGTTGTAAAGTTGGTTTGGTGGTGCTGACTTCTCTTACCTTTTGCTTCTCTGGAGAGCTTTTGATTTCTCCATCAAATTGGAAGGAGTCTTGCCGGTCGAGTATTCTTGGTTTTAGGTTCTTCCCTTTCATCCCTTTTGATTGCCATGTGTTGGTGTGTTCCTCCTTGGGTTTATCTTGCCTGGGACTCTGTGCTTCCTGGACTTGGCTGATTATTTCCTTTCCCATGTTTGGGAAGTTTTCAGCAATTCTCTCTTCAAATGACTTCTCAGGATCTCTTTCCTCTCCTCCTGGGGCCCCAAGATGCTCATGTTGGTGTGTTCATTGTCATCCCAGCCGTCTCTCAGGCTGTCTTCGTTTTCTTTTCGTTCTTGTTTCTATATTCTGTCCTGTGGCAGTGATTTTCACCGTTCGGTCCTCCAGGTCGTTTATCAGTTCTTATACCTCAGTTATTCTGTTGATTGGTTCCTTCCAGTGTATCTTTCGCCTCTGGTTTGTTCTTTAGTTCTTCTAGGTCTTTGGTAAACATTTCTTGCATCTCCTCCACTGTTTTCCCCAAGATCCTGGATCATCTTCACTATCATTATTCTGAATTTGTTTTCCAGAACATTGCCTGCCTCCACCTCGTTTAGTTGTCTTCCTGGGATTTTACCCTGTGCCTTCATCTGGGACATAACTTTCATCTTGATTAATGTTCTGTAACACGGTTTTTGTTTTTGTCACTGTGGGATTGTGCGTCCTCTTCTGTCTGCCCTCTGACAGGTGAGGCTGAGAGGCTTTTGTAGGCTTCCTGATGGGAGGGACGGGCTGTGGGAAAAACTGGCTCTTGCTCTGGTGGGCAGGGCCTTGCTCAACTTTCACTATCTGTTCTTCCCTCTATTGCTTCCGAGTCTCAATTTCCTACCTCTGCTTCCTTCTCTCCTGTTGCTTTCCATCTGTTAGCTTTAGGTTTAGCTTGTTCTTTTTCTAGTTCCTTAAGGCATCCAATTAGATTATTGATCTTGCAATGTAGAAATTTATAGCTATGAATATCCCTCTGAGGAGATCAAAAAGCAACAGTTAGAACCGAACATGGAACAAAGAACTGGTTGAAAATTGGGAAAGGAGTACGTCAAGGCTGCATACTGTCACTCCGCTTATTTACCATATTCGCAGAGTGCATCATGCAAAATGCCAGACTGGATGAGTCACAACCTGAAATCAAGACTCTGGGAGAAATATCAACAACCTCGGACATGGCTATGACACCACTCTAATGGCAGAAAGCAAAGAGGAACTGAACAGTCTTGATGAGGGTGAAACAGTGAAAAGGCTGGCTTGAAACTCAACATTACAAAATGTTGGGAGAGGACAGGAAGGGGCTTCTAAGGTGTTCATTAATAGTTGCAGCTGGTTGTTTCATGAACACTTGCTTTATGGTAATTCACTAAACTGTACTTTTTAAGTGACTCCATGAAACACGCTTTTGAGACTTGTTGAGTCTAACTGTGGCTGCACCGCGTCTTTGCTGCTGCGTGCGGACTTTCTCTAGTTGTGGCAGGCAGCTGTCTCTGGCTGCAGTGCGGGGGCTTCTCATTGCAGTCGTTTCTCTCATGGAGCAGGCTCAGCCGTTGAGGCCCATGGGCTCTGCTGCTCCCCAGCATGTGGAAGCTTCCCCAGCCAGCGAATGAACCTGGGTCCCCTCCCCTGGCAAGCGGATTCTTAACCACTGGACGACCAGGGAAGTCTAAGGCGTGCTTTTTGTTTCACAGCGCAGGCTAAGCTGTTTCAGTGGTGTCTGACTCTGTGCAACCCCGATGGACTGGAGCCTGCCAGGCTCCACTGTCCACGGATCCTCCAGCAAAGAATACTGGAGTGGGTTGCCATGGCTTTCCCCAGGGGATCTTCCAGATCCAGCAATCAAACCCGCATCTCTTATGAATTCTGCATTGGCAGGCTGGTTTTTTTTTTTTAACCACTAGTGCCACCTAGGAAGTCCATATTTCACAGTATAAAAGGCAAATAAACACGGCAGCCTTGAGTTGGTAACAACCTTAAACATTTCATAAAAGCAAGGGTTAAAAACAAGGAGGGAGGTTCAAAGGGAAGGGGAGATACATATATATATATATATACACACACACCCCTACGGCTGATTCATGTTGAAGTTTGACAGAAAACAACAAAATTCTGTAAAGCAATTATCTTTCAACACAAAAAGAAAAAGAAAAAAGGAGTTAAAAACAAAAAAAAGCAAGGATTAATACTTTCTGGAAGAATCCACCTTCAATCCACCAAGTTAAATGTGTTCAATGTAAGGAAGAAAAAAGTTCACAAAACGTATCAAGAAGGATGTCACTATTAGAGCCAGCAGAAGTAAAAGGCCTCAGGATTAGACCCACAAAAACCGTGGGCACTGGAATTAACATAACTGTGGAACTGACAAACCTCTAAGGAGACTTAGTAAAAATAAAGGAGAAGCATAGATTGGCATTAATGGTAAAAAGGTGCTGCAGAAACTAATTAGCGTGCAAGAGAAGATTTTGAACTTTATACCAAAATCTTACAAAAAGATGAAATACACAACTCGTAGAAACCTGAAACTGATTTTAAATATGAATAACTCTGAAACATTAAAAAAAAAATCGGGTCTTCACTGTGGTCCAGTGGTTACGACTCCATGCTCCCAATGCAGCTGTGATAGCTGGTTAGGGAACGAGAGCCTGCACGCTGCAACGAAGACACAGCACAGGCAGAAAGGAAAAAAACCTGCATTTTAAATTTTTTCCTTGATAGGTCAATGCAACTTGTGAACATGTATTTTTAAAAACCCTAAACCAAACATTTGGATCATAGAAAAAGCAAGAGAATTCCAGAAAAACACCGACTTCTGCTTCACTGAAGTTGGTCAGTCGTGTCCAACTCTGTGACCCCATGAACTACACAGTCCATGGAATTCTCCAGGCCAGAATACGGGAGGGGGTTGCCATGCCCTTCTCCAGTGGATCTTCCCAACCCAGGGATCAAACCCAGGTCTCGCGAATTGCAGGCAGATTCTTTACCAGCTGAGCCACCAGGGAAGCCAGTAGTCTGCCTGCAATGCAGAAGACCTGAGTTTGACTCCTAGGTCCAGAAGGTCCCCTGGAGAAGGAAATGACAACCCACTGCAGTATCCTTGCCTGGAGAATCCCACGGATGGAGACTGGCAGACCACAGTCCACAGGGTTGCAAAGAGTCAGACACAACTGAACGGCTACACTTCTTTCTGGTTCACTGCCTACACTAAAGCCTCTTGACTGTGGATCACAAGGTGTGGAAAATTCTTAAAGAGATGGGAATACCTGCCTCCTGCGGAATCTATGCAAGTCAGGAAGCAACAGTTAGAACTGGACATGGAACAACAGACTGCTTCCAAATTGGGAAACGAGTATGTCAAGAGTGTATACTGTCACCCTGCTTATTTAACTTATATGCAGAGTATATCATGCAAAATGCCGGGCTGGATGAAGCACAAGCTGGAATAAAGATTGCTGGGACAAATATCAATAACCTCAGATACACAGATGACACCACCCTTAAGGCAGAAAGTGAAGAGGAACTAAAGAGCCTCTTGATTAAAGTGAAAGAAAGTGAAAAAGCTGGTTTAAAACTCAACATTCAAGAAACGAAGATCACGGCATCGGGTCCCATTGCTTCACGGCAAACAGATGGAGAAACGATGGGAACAGTGAAAGACTTTATTTTCTTGGGCTCCAAAATCACTACAGATGGTGACTGCAGCCATGAAATTAAGACGCTTGCTCCTTGGAAGAAAAGCTATGACCAACATAGATAGCTTATTAAAAAGCAGAGACATCACTTTGCTAACCGAGGTCCAAATAGTCAAGGCTATGGTTTTTCCAGTGCTCATGTATGAATGTGAGAGTTGGACTGTGAAGAAGGCTGAGCGCCGAAGAATTGATGCTTTTGAACTGTGGTGTTGGAGAAGACTCTTGAGAGTCCCTTGGACTGCAAGGAGATCCAACCAGTTCATCCTAAAAGAGATCAGTCCTGAATATTTATTGGAAGGAATTATGCTGAAGCTGAAGCTCCGATACCCTGGCCACTTGATGCGAAGAACTGACTCATTGGAAAAGACCCTGATGCTGGGAAAGGTTGAAGGCGGGAGGAAAAGGGGACAAAGGATGAGATGGTTGGATGGCATTACTGACTCAATGGACATGAGTCTGAGCAAGCTCCCAGAGTTGGTGATGGACAGGGAAGCCTGGGGTGCTGCAGTCCACGGGGTCACAGAGTCAGACAGGACTGAGCGACTGAACAAAACCAAATAGTGGCAAAACAAAGAAATATGTAAGTCAATAAATCATGAACAAAGTGGATTTACCAAAGAAATGCAAAGCTGGTATACACTGAAAGAAAAGTCAATGTGAAACATAGTATTAACTGATCTCAAGGGGGAAAAATCCTATACACCAGTAGAGAAAAAGGATCAATAAGGACATACGTCCATTGTGGACAAAACAAAACAGAAACAAGACAAACTCTTACCTCATGGTTGGAAAAGGAACCTTCCTTTCCTGCTAATTATCTTACAAGTCCAGCAAGAAAAAGAATGTTCCTAGAACAAGTTGGACGGTGAAGAAAGCGGAGCGCTGAAGAATCGATGCTTTTGAACTGTGGTGTTGGAGAAGACTCTTGAGAGTCCCTTGGACTGCAAGGAGATCCAACCAGTCCATTCTGAAGGAGATCAGCCCTGGGATTTCTTTGGAAGGACTGATGCTAAAGCTGAAACTCCAGTACTTTGGCCACCTCATGCGAAGAGTTGACTCACTGGAAAAGACTCTGATGGTGGGAGGGATTGGGGGCAGAAGGGGACGACCGAGGATGAGATGGCTGGATGGCATCACAGCCTCGATGGACGTGAGTCTGAGTGAACTCCGGGAGTTGGTGATGGACAGGGAGGCCTGGCGTGCTGCGATTCATGGGGTCGCAAAGAGTTGGGACATGATTGGGCAACTGAACTGAACTGAACTGAACTGAACTGAAGATGACATGGCTGTGAATGTAAAGGATTCAACAAAACCCAGAGTCTTACCAGAATAGAGCTTTGGCAAGGATGCTTACAAAATGCACAGAAACCACTATGTGCAAACAACAGAAAAATTTCAGAAGCAGCCTAGAAACAAGCCCCTTCAGTAGCCAGCTTTGCGGGCCCCACTGCTGTTAACCCTCTCACCGGACGCTCCTCCCCTCCTGGGGCCTGCCGGGGACGGAGGCCTCCTGGATCCGGGCTTCAGGACCACCGCTGGGCTGCAGTGGCTGCCTAGGAGGTGTGGGGTCAGTCACAGCCCCAGGCCTCAGGAAGCCCGTACCCGGGAGGGCGCTGGGCCCGAGCTCTGCACAGGAGCTGCTCCTCTTCACCCTGCCTAGACTACGCGACTGAGTTTTTGTCTCCGGTGGTCTCCCGTGAAGGGCAGGCCTCTGAAGCTCACCAGTCATGTGCCCGAGCCCCAGGCCTCGAGCCCGTGAGCCTGCTCCATCTCGGGAACCCCAGACAGGAATGGAGAGAGGCGCACAGGCAGCCAGCTCTGCACTCACTTCTCTGGAGACCTCAGGCCCATCCGTCTTTCCAGCTTTCCCAAGGCACTAACAGGCACGCCACGCCCTCCTGCGCCCCTTTCCCACACGGAGGACAGACCGCCTATGGTGTTTGGTGCGCCAAGTCCACGCTGCTCAGAGCTCTACTCCTGAGCTGGCACTGGCAAGATGGAGCAGACAGCCCCCAGGCAGCCTCACTTCTTAGGGGGCGAAGTTAAAATTCTGATCGACTAGGGATTCCAGGGCCTGGACTCGCAGCTCCGCCCAAGAGTAACCCTCTTACCCGCTGGCTTCTAAGCTGGTACATGACCAAGCCACCTTCCCACACGTGTGCCCCAAGATACACAAAGCTGGAGGCAGACAGGAATCACGCACCTTGGGCAAGGGTGCAGGGTGAGAGGTGAAATGGATCCCGATGAGTAAATGAACACACGGAAAACATACCTGGTTCAAGTTAATGATTTATTTCCACCTGTAACACTAGAAGTCAAAAACAGACTGACAAACATGGATAAAGTTTTTAAACAAAACAAAGAAAGATGTGAACTATGTACACTCAGGGAGAGAAAGGGATTTTTCCGTATCAACGTTTCCTATTTTGCAATTTCTGAATAATAGAAACTAAACATTTCCCCCCAGTTTAGTATGAAGGAACACAACTTTTATGATCAACCATCTGTCCTTAAGCATAAAGTGTAAGAGATTTTGGCTGTGTAGTTGTCCTGGCTCCTGAAGACTGGGTATTGTTTTCCATGAAGCCCAGAAGGAACTCCATAAGGACACTGTGTCTACTTCAAGGGCAGACAGTGCCCGTCACAGAGACAAGGACTGATGTCCTGCCTTCCTCGACTGTAAGGAGAAAATAGTACTTTTATCAAACCAACTGGAAGTGAGCGAGTTATCAAAGTCGGAATGAAGCATGAATTTTCCTTTCACAGAGAAGGGACACTCCTTTGGCCCTGTTTAAAGTGAATTCTGTGCTGAGTCCCTGCTCCTCCAGAAGGAAAAACTGAAAGTCAGTTATTGCTAGCAACGCCAGAGGCGGCCCCCTTCCACCTTGAAGCTGTTTCACACGGAAGGCTGTGGGTCTGGCTTGAAGCCCTCTAAGGAGGGTGGAGGTGGAGGCAGCAGGCTCTGCAGGGCTTCTCTCCTGGAAGCCACCCCCAGGCCACCACGCCACCTCCTTGAGGACCAGAGGCTCTCACACCTGGAGTTGAGCAGAAGGGTGTTATCTGGGCCCCTGGGGAGGAAAAATCTAAGGAGCAATCGAAGCCCAAAGGATCAAGGCCCAAAGGCCAGAAGAGCAGCTTCTGAAATGAGTATCAGTTGCGGGGGTGGTGGTACCCAGCTTGAGTCTGGAGAGCCGAGCTTTGAATCATAGGTGGCTGTGACTTGGGCAACAGGATGGATGTGGGCAGCTGATAAGGCCACAATGACTGCCACCGCCACCTGGGTCTATGCTTGAGGAGACGTTAGGCAGTGGGAACTGAGGACCAGAGGGCCTATGGTAAACACAGGATGATTTTATCAGAAAAGAGGACACCCGACCACGTGCCTGCCCCACTGTGACTCCTGCGCCAGTGAGCTTAGGCGCGGGTCCAGTTCCTGAGAACAGGTGGTGAGCAGGACGGGGCGACCCAGGCACTGCTCCGCAGGTGGCACGAGGCCTCCCAAGGACACTGGGAGTGCTACATCTCCTGGGCTGCTGGAAAGGAGGCAGAGAACGGGCTTTATTGCACATTTCGTTCTTAGAAAACTAGGCATTGCCCTGCCGAGGCCTTGGTGATCTGCAGGAACCTCTGACATCGATGTAGGCGGAATCATGGGTGGCTTCTGAATCACAGGGGATGGAAAACAAAGTCCAGTGGTTGGTCTTTCCGGGGCCACACTTGCATCTGGGACCCTCAGACTGGATGGACCGTGTGTGGCTTGTCACTGCGGTGGGCAGACGCCTGGGACGAGGTAGCATGCCCAGGAGAGCTGAGCGGGCCTGCGTGCTCTCTGGCCAGGGCTGGTGCTCCATGACACCGCCAGGAGGAAGGTGGGGCAAACTCTCCAAACGGGGAAAACTTCTTGGCAAACGTGCAGCTTCTGAAAAAGGCTGTGTGCCTGACTCCCTCTCTCCTACCATGGAACCAAACTACCCAGGAAGATGTTGGCCAGCTGGGAGGGGCCTGGCTCCAGCTCCACGGCATCCAACTAGAGGTAACAAAAGGATCTAAGATGGGGTTGGAAACGAGAACAGTTTATATAGTGGACGTTGATTCCGAAATAGTCTTTTTGAGCTCAAGAAACTGGAGCCAGATGAGCTGCGTGCGGCTGCACGAGAGAGCCCAGCCAGGCTCTGTGCGGCCCCTCGCCTCTCCCGAGCACACTCAGCACCTCATATGTAAATGGGGTGGTACCGTTTGTGGCTCATCTTTTTCCTGCAAGTCGGGCAAGTGTTAGCATTCTTCAGGGAGTCGCGGAGGCACTGGCTACAGAAGATGTGGCCACACTCTGTAGAAACAATGAGACGCCCATTCTGCACAATCTGGAAAACAAACAGCCTTCACGTCATGCCCTGTACCGCGGCAGCCGGAGCCCCAGCGTCCACGGCCGCCTGTTCCTGAGGTGACGAACGAGCAGGGAGGGGCCAGGGGCTGCAGCAGGAAAGCAGGGAGGGGGTCTGGAGTACTGAGGATGCTCCTCTGAGGCTCAGGCAGGTGCGGGCGGCGTCTCTGAAGCTGAGGAACAGGCAGGACCCAATTTCGGGCAGCAAGAGCCCAAGTGGAAGCCCTGGGGCTCAAGGAACCCCAGGCACACAGGGGGGCAGAGCCAGAGGGCCCAGGGCCATGGGAAACACTAGCAGCTTCTGCTGAGGCCGGGCGGGGAACACACAGGACTGGCACTTGCACAGGGCAGTGCAGGGACCGAAGGGGCCAGAGTTCAAGACTGTGCAGCCCAAAGAGATGGCACGTCCTCCCTTCACAGATGTGCGCCAAGCCACGTGCCAGACCCGACATGACTGCAAGGCGGGTGCCAGAGCCCACCCGCGAGATTCCTGCCTGGAGCAGCCAGAGACCAGGACCAGGGGACACGCAGCCGAGCCTGCTTACCTCCGAGTACCCGTCCATGCAGATGGGGCAGCTGACAGTGCCCGAGGGCCTAGAAGCACAGAGCTCACGTCAGGAAAGCAAGCCGGACGGTCAGCTCCTAACGCTACGTGGCTCCATCTAAGCCGCCCATATCCCCTCCTCACAAGAGCCTCCTGCGGCCTGCCACAGCCCAGGCACTTGGGAGGCCGGCAGTCCCATGGTGCAGGGGCCCTCAGAGAAAGGGGGGCAGGGGCTGGCCGAGCACCGCCCTCCTCCAAGCATTCCTGCTGCAGGAGGCAGGGGTGCTGGGGCTCACCCCCAGCTACTCACACACACCCTGGCCGTGGCTGGTGCACCTGGTCAGGTCACAGGGGGAACAGCGGAGCCCAGCCTGGGACCCGCCTGCCACCCAGATGCTGCAGTAAGCCCTTCCTAAGCCCAGGGGTCGAAGCATTTGCCGAGGGGCCAGTATTTCTAACACCCTGCCTCCGCCCAACCTCTTCACTGGAAACTGGAGGAAGAAGGGATCCTCATTCCCGGGACAAGCGCCCATGTGTCCAGAGGCTGCCTGGCAGACAGCCTGCCCCCAGCACGGCCCCTGGTACCTGAAGCCCGCGGCTGCCTCCTCCCTGGCGCTCCTGGGGGAGTGGGTGGTCACATACACGTCCTTGTCCCGGGCCAGCTCCTCCTCGTCACTGCTCACCACACAGCTATCCGCATGGTCCTGGCGCAGCCGCCGGCCATTCCTCCTCGGCCGCCTCCTCTCTAAGGTGTGAGTCCTCGTTCAGGGAAGGGCCTCTCAGCCCCATCCCTTTCGGGACCAGCTGCCTTCCCAGCCGTCTTCCCAGGAGGAACCCCCAACCCTGCTGCGAGCAGGCCAGGGGTGAGTCCCTGCAGCAGGCAGGGCTGCCCCAGGGGGTATTCCCACCCACAGAGCAGGCGGGCCTGCAGCGCTGCCCTCGCCCAAACCCAAGGAAGGAGGGAAACCACTCACCTTCAACAATCTTGGAAACAGGAGAAAAACAGAAGAGAAAAACACAGTTAACTTGACATATGATATTCTGTACTCTTTAAAACTCTTCAACAATCAAGTTGACGCATTTGGGTCCCACGCGGGATCCTCAGAGGGGCAGCCAGGTCTCGAGCGGCTGAGCTTGGTGCCTGGTGCTGTGGAGTCCCAGGAGCTGGCACATCACTCACCCTCCTGGAGCTGCCCATGGCCTCTTCTGAAACAGAGGCTCCAGTGCTCACAGCGCCAGGCTGCTGCGAGGACCAGGCGAGACCACACGACGCCAAGGGCACCAGGGGCGGCTGAGCCCACCACCTGCCCCGCCTATCCCCACAGCCCACAGGCTACTGCCAGAGATGGGGCTTTACTGGAAGAAGGCTTTGCAGGGTTCATGCTTTACCAACCGGAGGTGGTCAGGCAGGGACCCTGAGAATAGCACATGCCACGCACGGAGACCAACCCAGCCCGGTGCTGGAGGCAGGCGGAGACCGGCAGGGAGGACCCTCCAGCCCAGGGCGGGGCTCCAGGCCAGAGGCCTCTTCACGCTGAGCGCACACACGGCGGCTCTTACACGCCGTAGTCCCCAGCAGCCCTGCTGCTCCCACTGTTCCCAACAGCATTTGCTCACTTCGTGTCTGTGTCACCGTCTAATAATTCTCACAACATTCAAACCTTTCCATTGTTGTCATATTCATTATGGCTCTATCTGATCAGTGATTTCTGATGCAGCTACCCTAATGGTTTTAGGGCACCACGAACCTCACCAATATAAGATGAGGAATCAAGTGATAAATACGTGTTCTGACTGTTCCATAGACCGGCTGTTCTATGACCCCTTCCCTCTGCTTGAGCCTCCCTACACCATAGACACAACAATACGAAATTAGGCCTAAAAGTGGACTCGCAGTGTTCAAGCGAAAGGAAGAGCTGCATATCTCACTTTAAATCCCAACCTAGAAATGACAAAGCTTAGAGAGGAAGGCACTTCAAAGGTTAGGACAGGCCAAAAGCTAGGCCTCCTGCCCCAGTTTGCTAGTTTGTAAATGCAAAGGAAAAGTAGTTCCTCAAGGAAATGAAGACATGCTCCTCCAGTGAATGCACAATGATAAGAAAGTGAACAGGCTTCCTGCTGCTGTGGAGAAAGTCAGAGTGGCCTGGACGGAAGATCCAACCAGCCAAAGAATTTCCATAAACCAAAGCTCAAGCCACAGCAAGGCCCCAACTCTCTTCAATTCTCTCAGACTTAGAGGGGCGAGGAAGCTGCAGAAAGTGTGAAGCTGGCGGGGTTGGTTCCCAAGGTCAAAGGTAAGATGCCGTCTCTGGCACATTAGAGTGTAAAGCTGAAGCCCCAAGTGCTGATGGAGAAGCTGCAACAACTTACCCGAAAGAGCCAGCCAAGATCACTAATGTGGGTGGCTACATTAAACAACAGGTTTTCAGTGTAGACAAAGCCTCTATTAGAAGGAGATGCCATCCAGGACTTTAATAGCTACAGAGAAGTCAATGCCTGGCTTCAAAGCTCAGACTGACTCCCTTGTCAGAGGCTTAACAGCTGGTGGAAGTCAATGCTTGCTCACCATTCCAGAAGCTGTACACCCCTAAGCATGGCGCTCCATTGAGCCCCTGCCTGTGCTGCACACGTGGAACACATCTGTGCGCCGCATGGTTACTGAGCATCTTGCCTGCTGACACACTGCTCAGAGAAGATTCCCTTCAGAACAGCCCCTCCCAGGGACAATGCGCCTGATCACCCGAGAGCTCTGATGGGGATGGACCACCAGACAAATGCTGTTTTCTTGCCGAGTAACACAACATCCTGCAGCCCATGGATCAAGGAAGCATTTCAACTTTCAAGTCTTGTAATTTAAGAAATGTATTTCTAACCCTACAGCTGCCATAAACAGTACTTTCTCTGATGGATCTGACCAAAGTAAACCAAAAACCTTCTGGAAAGCAGATATATCACTTTGCCAACAAAGGTCTGTATAATCAAAGCCATGGTTTTTCCAGTAATCATGTATGGATGTGAAAGTTGAACCATAAAGAAGGCTGAACGCCAAAGAATATGATGCTTTGGAACTGTGGTGTTGGAGAAGACTCTTCAAAGTCTCTTGGACTGCAAGGAGATCAAACCAGTCAATCCTAAAGGAAAACAGTTCTGAATATTCATTAGAAGGACTGATGCTGAAACTCCAATACTTTGGCCACTTAATGGAAAAGACTCTCATGCTGGGAAAGACTGAGGGCGAGAGGAGAAGAGGATGACAGAAGACGGAGGCTGGATGGCAGGAGCGACTCAGTGGACGAGTCTGAGCAAACGCAGGGGGAGAGGGGAGGACAGAGGAGCCTGGCGCGCTGCAGTCCGTGGGGGCGCTAAGAGCCGGGCACGGCTTAGGGACTGAGCAGCAAGCGCGTGCACGGCGGCCAGAGTCCCCTCGCTGGTGGCGACCGCGTCCCCACGCTCAGCAGGAGAGGAGCTCGGAGATGAGGCTTCTTGCCCAGAGCACAAACAGGAATGGACCCACACGGCCTGGCCTCCCAGCTCCAGGCGCCTCCTGTGACCTTGAGGCACCTCCTAGCAGATGGACAACAACATAATTTGTATGATAAAGCTAAAGATAATATGATCTTTAATTCATATATTAGAAAAGAAATGATGAAAATTAGCAAAATAACTCAAAGGAAAAGGCAATGAATGAAAACAAACGTATAAGAAAAAGGATACACAAAGCTAAAAGTTGGTTCTTTGAAAGATCTAATAAAACTCTGGTGATACTAATCTAAAAAAAAATAGAAAACACAAATAACCAGTATCAGAAATGAGACATCACTACAGATTCCACAGAACTGAAGACATTACAAATTTATGCCAATAAAAGTGAAAGTTTTAGATGAAACCAACAAATTCCTACAAAGTATAATTAACAAAGTGAAGTGAAAAGTGAAAGCTGCTCAGTCGTGTCCAACTCTTTGCGACCCCATGAACTGGATCCCAACAGGCTCCCTCTGTCAATGGGATTCCCCAGAAAAGGATACTGGAGTGGGTTGCCATTTCCTTCTCTAGGGGAATCTTCCTGACCCAGGGACTGAACCCACTACAGGCAGATTCTTTACCATCTGAGCCAACAGGGAAGCCCAATAATTACCAAAGCACGAACACACAGTTGTTCAGTCATATCCAACTCGTTTCGACGGCATGGACCGTAGCCCACCAGGTTCCTCTGTCCATGGGATTTTCCAGGCAAGGATACTGGAGTGGGGTGCCATGCCCTCCTCTAGGGGATCTTCCTGACTCAGGAATCAAAATTGGACCTCCTGCATTGCAGGCAGCATCTTTACCGTCTCAGCCACCAAAAAAGCCCCAATAATTATTCAACCCTACTAAAACTCTGCTGCTGCTGAAACTGTACTTCTGCTTTATTGACTGTGCCAAAGGCTTTGACTGTGTAGATAATAATCAACTGTGGAAAATTCTGAAAGAGATGGGAATATCAGTCCACCTTACCTGCCTCCTGAGAAATCTATATGCAGGTCAGGAAGCAACAGTCAGAACTGACATGGAACAACAGACTGGTTCCAAATTGGGAAAGGAGTACGTCAAGGCTGTATACTGTCATAGCGCTTATTCAACTTATATGCAGAGTACATCATGTGAAATGCCAGGCTGGATGACACACAAACTGGAAGCAAGATTGCTGGGAGAAATATCAATAACTTCAGATACGCAGATGACACCACCCTTATGGCAGAAAGCAAAGAAGAACTGAAGAGCCTTTTGATGAAAGTGAAAGAGGAGAGTGAAAAAGTTGGCTTAAAGCTCAACATTCAGAAAACTAAGATCATGGCATCCAGTCCCATCACTTCATGGCAAAAATTGACAGACTTTATTTTTGGGGGGGCTCCAAAATCACTGCAGATAGTGACTGCAGCCATGAAATTAAAAGACGCTTACTCCTTAGAAGAAAAGCTATGACAAACCTAGACAGCATATTAAAAAGCAGAGACATTACTTTGCTGACAAAGGTCCATCTAGTCAAAGTTACGGTTTTTCCAGTGCTCATGTATGGATGTGAGAGCTGGACTGTGAAGAAAGCTGAGCACCGAAGAATTGATGATTTTGAACGGTGGTGCTGGCGAAGACTCTTGAGAGTCCCTTGGACTGCAAGGAGATCCAACCAGTCCATCCCAAAGGAAATCAGTCCTGAATATTCATTGGAAGGACTGATGCTGAAGCTCAAACTCCAATACTTTGGCCACCTGATGCAAAGAGCTGACTCATTGGAATAGACCCTGATGGTGAGTCTTTTAGACTGAAGGTGGGAGGAGAAGGGGATGACAGAGGATGAGATGGTTAGATGGCATCACCGACTCAACAGACATGAATTTAAGCAAGCCCTGGGAGTTGGTGATGGACAGGGAAGCCTGGCGTGCTGCAGTCCATGGGGTAGTAAAGCGCTGGACACAACTGAGTGACTGAACTGAAGTACTTTCTCTGTAGAGTTCTACCAACTATCCAAGGAAGGAGTAGTCCCAATCTTACAAAATCTTCTGGAGAACAGAAAAAAAGGTGCCCAGTCACTTTGTAAAGATACCAAAACTCTGATACCAGAACTTTATAAAGAAAAATTACCAACCACCAATCTTACTCACAAAAATAGAGGCAAAAATTACATATAAAATATTAGCAAACTGAGTCTAGCAACATAGAAAAAAAAATTATGTTACAACCACAATGCTTAAGTAGTTTAAATCAATGTAATTCTCCACTTCAACATATGAAAGGGGAAAAAAAAAATCACTAGATTAGACTTAAATTTCAACCCTGACTCAGGATGAAACTTATAGCCAAACATGAAAAAAGAGAAACTTCTCTACTCTGGAAAGGGTATCAACAAACCCAAAACCTTACAGCAGAGGTCTTATTTAAGGGCAGAGCTGAAAGGGCTCTCTCAAGTTGTGAATGAAACAAGAATGCCCATGACTGCCACTGGTTTACTCAGCCAATAATGAACTTTTTAGCCAGTGTGTTAAGGCCAAGGGGGAAAAAAAAACAACAGAAGAACCAAAACCTGTTCTATGTACATAAAAACCAAAAGATTTACAGACTAAGAACTGTTAGACTAAAAAAAGAAAAATCAATTGCATTTCTTTATATTAGCAAATCAAAATAAAAAAGAAATGAAAATCTGAAACACCATTTATAGCATCCTAAAATACTACATACCTAGAAATAAATCTCCTAACAAGACATGCAAAATCACTCCAGGGTATAAAGTTTACTGTGAAGTATCTAATCTTGGTGTTCAGTTGCTCAATTGTGTCTGACTCTCTGTGACCCCACGGAGAGCAGCATGCCAGGCTTCCCTGTCCTTCACTATCTCCCAAAGCTTGCTCAAACTCACGCCTACTGAGTGCGTGATACGCTCCCACCATCTAATCTCATCTCAAACCATACACAAAACTCAATTCACATAGATTACAGACCGAAAAGTGAATCGTGAAACAGTAATACTTTTCCAACAGGAACAACTTTTTATGGTACAGGATTTTCATCAACAAAATTGATAAATTCAACTATATTAAAACTAAGACCCTTTGTATATAAACCAAAAAGAGAAAAACACAAGCGTGTGAACAGAAGATTCAATACACAACTAATGGCAGGCTCATATTCAGAACTTATTTTAAAAAATGAGACAAGGCAGGCAGTCACAAGGAAAAATGAGCAAAGATTCAATTTTAAAAATCCCAACAGGCAACACACCGAAGAGGAAAATGAGCCACCACTAAGCATGGAAAGGCATTTGACCCCAACAGTAACAGGGAAAAACACCCTGAAAGCATGTGGGAGACTCCAGGCAATACCAGACGGGCTAGAAGTGCAGTGGCGGGAGCCTGGGCGGGGACGGCCTCTCTGGAAGAAGAGGGTCACTGCCCAGCGCCTGCTGAAGGCACACGCGCAGACAGAGTCTGCAGAGCTTCTCCTTCGCTCTTCAGAGGGCTCACCAAAGCTCCACTGTGGCCCTGGGGTGTACAGATGCGAGCCACTCCCAGACGGGGTCCAAGTGGTACTTAGCCTACCCCCTGGATTCTGGGTGGCTGGTAAGATTATCCCAATCTAGGAAACAACACGATCGTTTCACTCTCCTGAACGTGGCATCGATGTAGCCCTAAACTTGTAACCCCTCTAGGACCCCTGCTTCTCAAGCTGGTCTCCCCCGCAACCTGCCCAGGCTCTCCACCTGTTCCCAGGACAGCCCCCAGTGCCAGCATCCCTGTCCCAGCGTCTCTCCACAGGCAGGGACACAGCAGGAGGCTAGAGCGCTCAGAAAGGCAGCGCACGGAGGGACGGCAGATGAACCATCAAAACAAAAACAGGGCGTAAAAGGGGCTATGACGACGCTGGCTAGTCACTCAGCAGCAGCCGCCGGCGTCCCCGTGAGGGCAGAATCCTGGCCACCCCTCCAGGGCCTGGCATGCTGCAGGTGGACACCAAGTGCTAGGCCAACAAGGACTGGCGGCCCTGTGAAGTGCTAATCAGCAACTGAGCTGCAGGCTTCAGCCCAGGTGCCAGACTCAGCCCAGGTGCCAGACTCTTCTCAGAACCTCAGGGAGCTTGCAAGGAACAGCAGCAAAGCTGGATGTATGCTCCTTAGAAAACACTCACAGGCCCAGCGGCGACCACTGACAGCTAAGCCACTGAGACTTATCTCCAGGGAAATGACTGCCTCTCGCTCAGGAGCGGTGTCCCCGAGCACTCAAGGATAATCTGCTGGGACAGCTGACAGGCTCAGCAGGAGCAACTGCCCGGCCTTTGGGGTGGGGTGGGGAGTGGGGCAGATGCGACGGACGGACACACAGCCCAGCGGTTTCAGACTGGGCCCAGAGCCCAAACCTCTTCACTTGTCAGGTCAGTCCTTGTCTTCACACACTTGCTTCTGAAGGCTCGAAGCTTCTCGGAGTAACCCTGAGGTTCTAAGCCAGGACAGCCCCAAGGCCATGGGCCCCTAGGCCGAGGGGAGACTCAGCTCCCAGCAACCTCCGCCGGCCCCAGCAAACCATCCTCAGCAGCACTGCCTCCCTCACAGGAGTCCCCCTCTGCTCTGCACACCTGCGCCCTCTATCAGCAGCATGCTGAGACACAAGCGCACGCTCAGGAAGCAGGCGGGCTGAGCAGACTCCTAGCCCAACCTGGGGAGGCACCCTGCTTGGTGGAGCTGGGCTGCAGGACTGGCTTCCCCATCCCCCAGCAGGTCTCCTTCCTAGAGGCCACGCAGGGGCAGGCGAGTGCCCCGGGGCAGCAGCCCCCAGGCTCCACCCTCTGGGAGCCATGGCACCGTTGGGCACCAGCAGGCAGTGCAGGGGGCCTGCCTGCTCCACGGCAGTGGCTTCTAGGCCTCAAGACCCGCCCTGGCAGCACTCAGCGAATGTCCCCATTCTCACCAGCCAAGAGGGTGTAAACTCACATTAACTGGGCACTACGTTGGGTGCCAGGCACTCAAATAAAGGATTCTTCCAATCCTCACAGTACCCTACTGACACGGATGGCATTATCCTCATTTTATGGACAAGCAAAGGAGGCTAAGTCACTTGCCCCAGGTCACACAGCTGCTGTTAAGGGTGGAATCAGGGACTAAAGAGAGATGGAGCCTCAAAGTTCTCCCCAACTTAGCAAAGGAGGCTCACTTGTGATTAATTAAAGCAATAAAGTTACAATAAATGATTGTCCTGAAACATTTTCCACCTTGAGTGCCTGTGACTAAGGCCTTCAGATGTGCCAGCCAGGGGCCCACCACTGAGAGCACCAACGCTCAGGCTCCCCCACTTACCACAACGGAGTCATTGTGAGTCAGGTCGACGACCACAGGCTCTAAAGATTCACAGGTGAGGTCCACTATTTCATCTCCAGCTTCAAAATAAAGCATTTTAACAAGCTTTGGAGGAAAAGTAAAGGCATATTGCTCAGTTTTATTAATATGACAACTAACAGAACACGGCTTATAGCAAACATCCCTGGTCCAAGCAGTGAACACGCCTCGAGCTCTGCTCTGAACAACGCTGCGCAGTTCTAACCAATACAGCAGCCCTCCCCGGGGCCTCACACACCACCCCTGCGCACTCACAGCGGAGAGGCAGCGGGTCAGCTGCGGTGGGTGGGGTGCACAGCTGGGGAGCCACCAGGGGCGCTGGGCTCGGGCCTCGGGCGCGTCTGTCTGAAAGCTCCGCTCCCGCGATCTCAGGCCGGGCTGTACTTGGCGCCGCACAGGCTGTGCTCTTCATCAGTTACATTTTAATCTCCATTCAGCCCGCCAGCGCTTCCCACCTTGGTTGGGCCACAACAGTTTACTCACTGGTCCCTCAAAACCCCGACTTGCCAAGAGGTTGCCAACTGTCCTGCCACTTGCCTGTGAGCCCGAGAGTACACTGCACGTCTCCCCAAGCAGGGGACAAGCGGGAAGGGCATGTGCCAGACAGCTACCAGCACTGAGGTCTGGCAGTGCACAACCTCCACTTCTATAAACAGAAACAAGATTTACAACCATCTTTGCTTATATTATTTGTAACATTAAAAAGTAGGAGGGAAGAACTTCTGGAAATAATGGTCAATATTTGGGGAAAGTGACTTGTAATACATTTAACATATTCAATTTTTTGTTCTCCTGGATTAAAAAGTTCACAGGAATAAAAACCATAATATATCAAAGATTCCAACTTAATTTATACAAAATGATTTTTAAAGAACAGCCCATAATGGATCTATCAGAACTTACAGAACTGTTTCTCTTTCTGGTGAACACAATTTTGGGTTCTTACAATAAAAAATATGCCAACGGGCAGCTTGTGCATGGAGTCCTGCATGTGGGTGTGAGGCTCACCGAGGACGGAAAATGCCACCGCAGAGAACAGTGGGCCTCAGGCAGGCTGGAGACTCTGAGCCCTTTGAGAGGCACGCCTGAGTTCAATGTCCCACAGGAGCAGACTCCTGCACCTGCTGGCGGGGCGCGGGGGAAGCAGGGTGGCCCAGGGCTGTATGAATCTGTCAGAAGTGAGGTCAGAGACCAGAGACAAGGCAGAGGCCTCACTCCCTGAAGGGCCATGACATGACTTCAGGCAAGCCACTTCTCTCCAAGTCTCAGTTCTCGTCCTCATAATTATAAAAGCAACCTTGCCGTATGCAGAGCGGAGGGGCTGACACAGGCCATCTGCCACTCCCCTGAGCTGCCAAACAGAGGGGAAAGAGCCAAGCTGCCTCTGCCCGCACCAAATGCCCTCCAACCCAGGAAGGTCTGTACACAGGTATGCCTTCTGGGGCAAATGTTGGTCTTAATGAAGGAGAGAAGAAACCTGAGTACTTCCTGAGGCCAAGTTTAAGTTGAGACACAACTTCAAAGAGAAAAGGTGGACCCAGACAGTGTCCACGTCCACACTGCGCAGCCTCCGAGGATGACTGGTTAGGCCCAGGGGGCAGCTCTGGCTCACTTCAGCTTTGAGCTGAGAATGGTGAGTCTGAGACTGTCGGTCTTATAAACACAGCGACTAAGCTGGACCTTGTATAGCGCCATCTGACACGTACAGCTCTGAGTGTTCGTGTCACCTACTCATTTCAGAGCCAAACAGCGCTACACAGAGCTAGTGCATATACACACGCCATAACCCACACATGCACACACGCCACGACCCTCGCACACACACACACAACCCTTGCGCACGCGCACGCCACGACCCTCGCACACAAACATCCCATGATCCTCTCACACACATGCGATGATCCTCACACACAGCCCCATTATTCATGTGTTCACACATGCCATGATCTTCACACACACGTGCCATGATCCTCACACGTCCACATGCCACGACCCTCGCATGCACACACGGCACGATCCTCACACATAGCCGCATTATTCATGTGTTCACACACGCCATGATCTGCACACACGCCATTATCAGCACACACACACATACATGTTCCTCACATACAAACAGGCCATTATCCTCATATGTACACACATGCCACTCATCCACATGCACACACACCATCATCCATGCTCACACACATTATCCTCACACACACACACACGCCATGATGCTCACAAACACACAAGCCATTATCCTCCTATACACACACCCCGTTATCCTCCTATACACACACACCCCATTATCCATATATACATACACACATCATTATCCACGCATACACACACACCATTATCCTCATATACACACCATTAACTTCATACACACACACATGCCATTATCCTTATACACACACCATTACCCAAGTAAGATGGTAGGTGTTGCAAGAGGGCATCAGAGAGCAGACACGCTGAAACCATACTCACAGAAATCTAGTCAATCTAAT
>SJYX01003321.1:6811-24723 GCA_006410675.1 Oreotragus oreotragus | reverse complement strand
TGTTGGAGAAGACTCTTGAGAGTCCCTTGGACTGCAAGGAGATCCAACCAGTCCATTCTGAAGGAGATCAACCCTGGGATTTCTTTGGAAGGAATGATGTTAAAGCTGAAACTCCAGTACTTTGGCCACCTCATGCGAAGAGTTGACTCATTGGAGAAGACTCTGATGCTGGGAGGGATTGGGGGCAGGAGGAGAAGGGGACGACCGAGGATGAGATGGCTGGATGGCATCACGGACTCGATTGACGTGAGTCTGAGTGAACTCCGGGAGATGGTGATGGACAGGGAGGCCTGGCGTGCTGCGATTCATGGGGTCGCAAAGAGTCGGACACGACTGAGCGACTGAACTGAACTGAACTGAACTGAGGACATTATGCTAAGTTAAATAAGCCAACCACAATAAAACAAATGCTGCATGAGGCCACTTATATTGAGGTATCTGAAATAGTCAGTCTTACAAATAGAAAGGAGAGAGTGGTATTTGCAGGGACTGTGGGGGAAAGGGAAAAATGAAAGTTGTTTTCAAAAGATACAGAGTTTCAGTTTTTTAAGATGAAAAATTTATAGAAATCAGTTGCACAACAATGTACATATACTTAACAATATTGTACACTTAAAAAAGCTAAAATGGTAAATCTTGTTAAGAGTTTTTATCACAATAAAAAAAATGAGATTTTACCAAAGACCATAAACACTATAATAAGGCCAGAAAAATAAATTTAAATGGAATAATTAAAAATAAAGATTAGATTTTTTTATTATTAGAGATTAAAGATGTTTCATTATTAGATATAATCTTCTTTAAAAAAAATAGTATATTTGCTACTTAAAAACAATCCTAAGAAAATTAGAAAAGAGCTTCCTGCCTACAAATAATAAAGTTTTATATAATATTAGAACTCATTATAATAACTGGACAGATATTCTACATGCGAAGATAAAACACTGTAATATATTAGTTCAATCCAAATTGACTTACATATTTAATGCAATTCTAATAAAAATTCTAATACAATTATTTGTTATTATAATTTCAACATTTATTTGAGAGACCCTATGGTCAATAATTGGGCTTTCCTTGTGGCTCAGTGATAAAGAATCTGCCTGCAATGCAGGAGTCGCAGGATACACAGGTTTGATCCCTGGGTTGGGAAGATCCCCTGGAGGAGGGAATGGCAATCCACGCCAGTATTCTTGCTGGAGAATTCCACGGTCAGAGAAGCCTGTTGGGCTATGGTGCATAGAGTCACAAAGAATCAGACACAACTGAAGTGACTTAGCATGCATGCACACATGGTCAATAATTACCAATATACTCCATTAAGAACTGTTATGAAGGTTTACTGTGTGGCTATGGTAGTTGAATAGAACCTTGATGTAAATCAAGAAACTTGATGTAAATCATATTACAGATTATAAAAAAGGAAAGATATTTCCGTAATGAATGTTGAGACAACTGGTTTTCCACATGGGACAAACAACGATGATGGTACTTGAAACCTGATCTCAAAGCACACTTTAGAACGGGAAAGTATAACACGAATATGTGAAAGTTTTGGAGTGCTTTCATGATCTTAGCGTAGGGAAGAATTTCATAAGCATATCAAATATAATTATACTAAGAATACTTAAAAATTCACCACTGTGAAATTTTTAAAAGCAACGTGCTCACTAAAAGTGAAAGAAAAGTGAAAGTGAAGCAGCTCAGTTGTGTCCAACTCATTGCAATCCCATGGACTTTAGCCTACCAGTCTCCTCTATCCATCCATGGGATTTTCCCGGCAAGAGTTCTGGAGCGGGTTGCCATTTGTAAAAACAAAAATCACAAATTAGCCAATGATTGCAAATTAAACACCAACAAACAGTAAACAGTAAGAAAATAGGACGCTTAGTGGAGAACTAAATCAATAAACAGAAGATGAGAAAGAAAAGGCAAGAGACATCCATAGGCATTTTCACAGAAAAGGAAACACAAATGGTCAGTACACATAAAAAGATATGTTCAACCTATCACTAATTATAGAAATGCAAGTTAAAACCAAAATAAGATAATGAGGTATAATTTTACACTGAAGAGAAAAGCAACAATGTAAAAATCAAAGTTGTATAATACCAAATTAGGGAGCACAAGCAAAACTTTTACAGCCAGTTTATGGCCATGTAGGTGTATACAGCAAACTGTACATGCAGTTGGGTGGATCTTAGCTATCCTGAAGTTCTGTTTCCCAGCACCTCCTTGTACAGTAGTGAGTTATTGCAATCACAAAGATCATTTGTGCAAGAGCTGGTAGGCTTGCAGCAGCAGCTGCAAGCATTTTACGCTTGAAAGATCAGTTTGGAATACCCAGCAGGGATACAGTTTACACACACAGCTGCCATCCCTTACCTGCTGGCTCGTTAGGGTGGTGTGGGACACAAGTCTGCCTGCAGCTTCTGCAGCTTCTGCAGGATCCTTGTCGGGCCAAACGCTTGGTTAATCTTGTGCTAAAGGACACCATGTTCTGGAAGAGATCTCCTCAGCAAAGTTGAAGTCCTGGAGACAGAGAGAAAGAGGAAGTTTCATTTCATCCTCATGGGCTCCACTTATTTCATCCTCTGCCCAGCTTAACATCACCTTCCCTTCCTGACTGCCAGCCTTGCTGAATTTAGATTCTGACCCCAGACACAAAACAAAGCTTGATGAAGACTGCTTTAACCAGTTCCCATAAATGCATAAGGTCAAATTCTTAAAATAAATCTCCTATTATCTAAATTATGTTACTTGTAAGGTTCTGTTTTATTTAACCTTGTTTCAGCTGACTGTGAAATGGAGATAATAAAACAAGGTATAGCAAGAACAAAGGTCCATATGTAGTCAAAGCTGTGGTTTTTCCAGTATTTATGTACAGATGTGAGAGCTGGACAATAAAAAAAGGCTGAACGCCAAAGAATTGATGACTTCAAACTGTGGTGCTGGAAAACACTCTTGAGACTCCCTTAGACAGCAAGGAGATAAATCAGTCAAACCCAAACAAAATCAACCCTGCATATTCATTGGAAGGACTGATGCTGTAGCTGAAGCTTCAATCTTTTGGCCACCTAATGCAAAGTGGACTCATTGAGAAAGACCCTAATGCTGGGAAAGATCGAAGGCAGGAGAAGAAGGGGATGACAGAGGGCAAGATGGTTGGATGGCATCACCAAGTCAACAGACATGAGTTTGAGCAAACTATGGAAGACGGTGCCAGGGAAACCTGGTGTGCTATAGTCCATGGGGTCGCAAAGAGTCAGACATGGCTGAGCGCCTGAACAACAACATACAGCAAGAACAGCTTAATATATCACTAAAAACAAAAAATTGCCAACTTCATCTTTTTTTCCTATTACATCTATTTAAGAATTTAAAAATGCACAAAATTCACCATTAATGTATCATTCACACTTGATCTCTATGTGCTTTCACACTGAACTTCACTCAGGTCGAGTTTATCATTGACAGGAGGCCTAATTCTTAGTAACGCTAGGTGCTCCCTCCCAGAAAAGTAGATGCCACTAACAGAGGCAAAGTATCCAGGGAACCTGGGGCTGATTCAAGACTGATGCTGAAGCTGAAACTCCAATACTTTGGCCACCTGATGCGAAGAGCTGATTCACTGGAAAAGACCCTGAGGCTGGGGAAGACTGAAGGCAGGACCACAAGGGGATGACAGAGGATGAGATGGTGGATGGCATCACCGACTCGATGGACATGGGTTTGGGTGGACTCTGGGAGTTGGTGATAGACAAGGAGGCCTGGTTTGCTGCAGTTCATGGGGTCGCAAAAGTCTGACATGACTGAGCGACTGAAGTGATCCTCATACATACACATGCACACACAGACACCATTATCCTCATATGCAAACACAATATTATCCTCATACACATACATGCCGTTATCTGTGTGCACACACACTATCATCCTCATATACACAAACACACGCCATTATCCACACAGGCACACAGGCCATTATCCTCACACACACAAACCATTATCCACGTGTGCACATACACTATTATCCTCCTAAACGCACATGCCATTATCCACATATACACACACCATTATCCTCATATACACACACGAGCATGCCGTTACTCACGTGCACATATGCCATTATCCTCATACATACATGCCATTATCTGTGCACACTCATGCCATTATCCTCATACATACACACCATTATCTGCACATGCACATACACTATTATCTTCACACATGCCATTATCCACACACAGACAACCATAATCCTTATACACACACACGTCATTATCTGTGTGTGCACACATGCAATTATTCTCATATACACACATACATACCATTACCCTCCTACACACACGCGCGCGCGCCACTATCTGCACACACACACACACACGCCATTATCCTCACACAATTACCCACACACACAACCATAATCCTCATATACACACGCTATTATCTGTGTGTACAGACATGCAATTATTCTCATACAAACACATACACGCCATTACCCTCCTACACACACAGCACACCATTATCTGCACGCACACACATGCCATTATCCTCACACACACAACCATAATCCTCATACACACAGGCACCATTATCCGTGTGCACACATGCAATTATTCTCATACACACATACAGACAATTACCCTCCTACACACACACACCATTATCTGCACGCACACACACGCCATTATCCACACACACACACAACCATAATCCTCATACACACACGCCTTTATCCATGTGTGCACACATGCAATTATTCTAACACACACATACCATTACCCTCCTACACACACACACCATTATCCTCACACACACACACGCGCGCGCCATTATCCTCACACACTCTCAATTATCCTTGCACACACAATTATCCTCACACACACATACATAAATGCCATTATTCTCATATAAACACACACACAATTATCCTCATAGACACATACATAAATGCCATTATCCTCATTCACACACATGGCATTATCTTCACATATACAAACATGCCAATATCTGCAAGCATCATGCCTTAATCCTCATACACGCCTCCCCCCACCCCCCACCATATGCACCGTTTCAGATGAGGAAACTGAGGCACAGGTGTAGCCTGCACCAGGCCGGTGGCTCCCAAATGATGCTCAGGGTTGCTGGCAATCTTACCGCTTTCCACGAGCTCTATAGGTTCTGCCTCCAAGGCCATCTCAGGTGGGGAGGTGGTTTCCCGAGTTCGCTTCTGGGCTTGTCTAGAATTTACTGTCCCACCACGACGCTTTCTCTGAGGGTTTCCAGGGAAAAAGAAACAGTTACATACCTTCTGGCCAGTAAGATTTCTGCTAGAAAACTAAAAAAGGCCAAGTCACTGAGAATAAGACCACAATGAACAGCCCTGAGGCTGCTGCTGCTGCTAAGTCACTTCAGTCGTGTCCGACTCTGTGCGACCCCATAGACGGCAGCCCACCAGGCTCCCCCGTCCCTGGGATTCTCCAGGCAAGAACACTGGAGTGGGTTGCCATTTCCTTCTCCAATGCATGAAAGAGAAAAGTGAAAGTGAAGTCGCTCAGTCTGTCCGACTGTTAGCGACCCCATGGACCGCAGCCCACCAGGCTCCTCCGTCCATTGGATTTTCCAGGCAAGAGTACTGGGGTGGGGTGCCATTGCCTTCCCCGGCCCTGAGGCTGGGGTCCTCTCAAAACTCAAGATTCTCGAACACTGAATGCTTAGCAAGAAATCATCCAAAATACACAGTGAATACAATCCCATAAAGTGAAGCTCTTGTTATACAGACTGTCAGTCCGTCAAATGTGCATGGCCCACAACTCCATGGAGGCCTCTGGCCCAGGCTGGAATCAGAACAGAAGCCCCTTCTTTTAACTGAAAGTTACAGACCTATTTCCCTTGGATTTGTATTTGGCCCACTGAGCACTTTTTGTCTTTCAGCCCAAGACCTTCAGTTTCCCAAGTTTCTATTCCCTGTGAAAAGCGGGTCTCTTTTTGGGAAAGGGTTCTGACCTCTAAATTTTTAGAATACTATCAAGTTGTAGTTTATACCCTAATAACCACTCCCCACAGCTCCAAAAACCAAAGTTTTTATTTTTTCTTGAGATGAGAACTTAAAAAAAATTTTTTATTGGAGTCAACTTACAGTGTTGTGTTAATCTCTGCTGTACAGCAAAGTGAATCATGTATACATATATCCTTTAAGATTCTTTCCCCACGTAGATCATTACAGAGTACTGGGTAGAGTTCTTTATGCTATACAGTAGGTCCTCTAAGAGCCAGTTTCAGTTCCTAGGGGCTTCCAGAGAGACAGGCCTTCTGGAAGGTCAGAGCCGTCAATCAGCATGTCTGCAGTCAGACCCCGAGTCAGGCTTCCGTGCCCTTGCACGGGGTGCCACCGCGCTCCAGCACATCTGGCCTGTCCCCTGCATCTTCCGCAAGAGCCGGGGCCTCCACCTGCCTTGTGGCTTCCCTGGCTCTGTCTCAGCGCTCCTCCCTGCCTCGTCCTGCTCCTCATTGGCACTGGGCCCACTCTGTTCACAATGGGCGACATGGGGCTGCACTTCCTCACCAGTGGCAGCCCCACAGAGCTCTCGTAAGGATGAGGCGTCTGCACAGCGCTGCGCGCCGGACGAAGATGCCCTCCCTACAATGTCGTGCCTCGCCAGGCACCCTCAACCGTGGACACGCTGGCAGGACAGGGAAGCGTCCTCGGGGTCCACACAAGACTGAGGAGTGCCCCTCACCTGGCCATTCCCCGCTGGCAGCAGAGCAGCCGGCTTCTCTCCGTGTTCTAAGCGCCACCCTCCCCTCACGGCCGCCTGAGGAGCCGCCTCCCAGCCCAGGGGGGCCTGGAGGCCAGGGGCAGCAGGGAGCCGCTCCGTCCCTCAGGCCAGAGGTGAGGCTACCGCCGGGGGTTTCTAACTTTCCCCAGCAGCCAACAGATTACCGAGGGCTCTACCCCATTCTCTTTGAAGTTGTCCTGTTAGCTTCCTTCCCTGGAAAAGGATGGCGTCTTTCTCAGCAGATACTGCTGGACAGAGCCCTTCACGGCCCTGCTGTGTAGCTTCTCTGAGGGAGGAAGCAGCAGTCATGGGTCCTGGAGCCCTAAAAACCCCATCCCGGCCACCGCAGTGATGAGTCCTGCTAACCCTCACGACAAGCCAACGGCAGTCCTCTCCTCTTTCAGCCTCCCCTGCCCGCTTCACTGGACCAGCTCTCACACAGCTTTGAGGGGCCTCCTCAACTGGCAGCGCCACCGTGAGGCCACCCTCAAGCCCTCCTGCTGGCCACCTCGTGCCCCCGTCCTCCTCCCCCTTCCCCACAGGGAGCCCCGCACTCCCCCTCCTCCTCCACCCGCATGCCCTGGAGGCCACGCTCAGGCAGCCTAGGACCCAGGAAGGCTCTGCCCCGCCCGTGATTTTCATCTTGCTCGCCTGCCATTTACCAGCAGAGCCCTCAGAGGGCTGCAGCCTGGAGTTAGCACTGACCACCCGGCCACTGCCACACCTTACTCACACTGCCCTGAGGAGAGTCTAACCGGCTTCTTCACAGCCGCTCACAGAGGCCACACTGCTCTGTCTGTTCAGAGTGCGGCTTCCGAGGGGAGGTGCCCAGGCTTAGGAGGCTTCCCTGCAGATAAGGGACTGAGTGGGAGGTCACCTGGCCTTTAAAGGGCAGGTCCAGGGGCCTGGAACACAGTGGGGACTGCAGTGGTCAGAAAGGATGGACCAAGGGGAGGGAGGTGGGGCCAGAACAAAATCTATAGGACTCCCACCATTCTTCACCCCGGGAGCGGACTGGGCAGCCTTCCTGCCAGCCCAACACTTCTAGAACCTGGAGAGAGGATGAGTCTCATCGCTAGTCCACCGGCTGGGAATGCTCTGTTTCAGAAAACAGCTGTTCTGAGTTTAGATCACATGAGCAGCATCGTCAGTAGGCAGTAAAGCAGGAAGGGGGACTGTCAGGCAATCTCTGGACTCGAGGGGCTCCTGGTGACATCTGGGTTACAACAAACCAGAGCTACCTTTGCCGTCTAAAACAGAAGTTACAATGACTTACCAACTTTGCCCACTGAGCTTGAGAAAACTCACCAAGGGTCATTATCACTACAATGCTGGCATCAGACCAAGGACTACACAGGGAAAAAAAACAGAAGGAAAAACGGAAAATTGGGCTGTAAATAATTAAACCAGAGCCCTAATATTTCCAGGATGCCAGCAGCTGCTGGCGTAAAGTTTCAAACCCTCAGCCATCCTTCTCAGGCTTTTGTCTTTAGGGCACCAACCAAAACACTGGAAACTCTGACCAAAGGCAAGCAGGTTGACCTAACTAACGAAAGGGCCCATACACACTCTTTCAAGAATGAGGGTTACCCAGAAGCAGCTTTACGGTACTCTCATAATTTAGGTACACAAGGAATGAAGTAGGTGTTGAGTCTTAAAAAACAGAATCCATGAACTTGCGAAGCTCACCGTACTCATGGTGCTCCTTGGCGCCAACCTGCAGAAACACACAACCTAGACTGGGCCAGGCCTCAGCCCCTCATGCCTGCTGGCTGCTCATCGTGACTAGCGCAGGGATCTGCACGCCAGCAGATTTCTGGAATCTTCAAGCCCTGGAAAATAAAGGTATCAAGTTGACAAATGCTGCACCTGTTTTACCGACAAGAGCGCTCAGCTCAGTCGTCTACTGGTCCTTCCTGTCAGCTGCGCACTTTGCTGAGCACTTTATGCAATCACGTCCTAATCCACATCCTCCGTGGGAGATGCATACCCTCACAGAATACAGGACAACGTAATCCCACAGCCTGCAAGCAGGACCATTAAGCCACCTCTTGCCCTCCTGGCTGCTGAAACACACATAGATGCTCCCTGGCCCACGGCCCCCTCCCTGCCTGTCAAGACTTGCCCCCGTGGGGCTAAGACAGGCTCTGGCCTTGTCGAAGTTGTGCCCACCTCCCCCAGAGCGTGCCAGGAGACAAAATGCAAATGGCAGGGTGCCAGCCAGCTGCTGGTCACTGGGTGACCTACTCTAGTTAGGCCGTTCCAAGTGATGATCTGTGACCCATGAGGGGAGCAGGCAGAGGGGACAAAGCCCAGGTCTCTGTTACGAAAGGAGAAATCCTGAACCCTTTTGCACAATCTGTGAGGATGCAGCTTGCCTCACTCAAGCTTAGGAAAGCAGCTATTGCCCCATGATTCTGACTGTGAGAGGCTGGGGACCCTGAGCTCACGGCCTCTGGTTCACAGCTTCCTTGGATGCAGTGATCCTGCCTCACTGCACACGCTCTGAGGCTCCTCCCAGCTGGGAGGGTGGGTGACGCTGAAGCCCCCTCCCATCCTGAATCCTCTCTGGAGTAATCAAGAGGAGATCAATAAACAAAGGGACCCCCCACACACACCAGACACACACACAAAGACAAGAAACCCTGCAGAGTCCTGTGTAGCTTCTGGGAAGATGAGAATCAGAACTGCTCCACGTGACCGCACAACCCCAGAAAGGAGAGAGCTTCCGCCTCCCCGCAAGACTGGGAACGGGGCCTGCTGCAGGTGCCCGTAATTCAGGGGAAGCGACAAGGGCCACCAGTCCTGACCCACCCTGCGTGCCCGGCCAAGACTCTGCCACTGGCAGCAGATGAGCAGAGAAGAACCAAGAAACCGTGGGTTGGGAAGCCAGGCAGGCTCCGGGAAGGGCAGAGCGTGCAGCAGGTGCGGAGGCTCCTGGAGAACGGGAGGCCCCTGGTTTGCTCAGGGCCCGCCAAAGGTGGGGACTAACCCTGCAGGTCTGAGTTCAGGGACACAGTGGCGGAAGCAGTGAAGGAGCAGCCAAAATGTGCAGTTAGGGCACAGTCAGTGCAGACGGGCTTCTAGTGGGAGAGGCCTGAGCACAGGGCAAGGCCGAGGGACCCGAGCAGAGGCGGAGGGAGGCGGCGGCTCTGGGTCGGCCCGTCCGGGATGACAGCGGTCTGCACAAGGACAGCCGTTCTCAAAGTGGAGCCCGCATCAGACTGACTCACCTGGAGGGTTTGTTAAACTACATTCGGACTCAGGAGGTCTAGGACGGGGCTCACAAGTCCCGAGGCAAGGCTGATGGGGCCACTGCAGGCCACGCCACAGGAAGGCCTGTCTAGGAGACGGCCTGGGAGCTGGAGAGGACCAGTCACACACACGTGAGAGACAAGAACACAGGGCCTCTGCCAACCACCCTTCTCCTCATGCCCAGGGCTGCCGCCGCCTCCACACAGCCTCCCCAGCCTGGCACCCTCCTGGCCTACTGCCAACACAGCTCTGAGCAGCAGCTGACCCCACAGCCTTCCCCCAGGTCCCCATCAAGTCCCAACCCCTAACCTGGCCAGTGGAGGCCACCTGGCCTTTCAGTTAGAGCACACGGCTCAGAGGTTAAAGCGTCTGCCTCCAATGCGGGAGACCCAGGTTCGAGCCCTGGATTGGGGAGATCCCTGGAGAAGGAAATGGAGATCCACTCCAGTATTCTTGCCTGGAGAATCCCACGGACAGACAAGCCTAGTAGGTTACAGTCCACGGGGTTGCAAAGAGTCGGACACGACTGAGCGACCTCACCTCACCTCACCACTGCCAGACAGCAGGGGCGGGGGCCACAGCCTCTTAGGGCTGTGAGGTCGATGCTGTGATGGTCTGGCATCTGTGAGGATTACAGGAGCTAATACAGAGAGCACTTGGACCAGCACCGGCACGTCACAGGCTCACGGACCTGTTCTGCCAGCACAGCCCTGCACCGCCCATTGCGCAGCCCCAGCCCTAAGAGGCTGTGGCCCCTTAGGGCATCGACCATCGATGCTTGAGGTCGATGCTGTCTTGTTTTATAGACAAGCAAGTAAGGCCTGGGCTTCCCTGAGGGCTTAGCGGTAAAGAACTCACCTACTGATGCAGGATACATGGGTTTGATCCCTGGTCTGGGAAGATCTCCTGGAGAAGGAAATGGCAACGCTCTCCAGTATTCTTGCCTGGAGAAGCCCATGGACGAAGGAGCCTGGTGGGCTGCAGTCCACGGGGTGTCAGAGAGTCGGACACGACTGAGCGACTAAACAACAGATAAGGCTCAGAGGAGTTCAGAGTCTCCCCGAGGCCACAAATAGGGTTTTGAAGCTGTGGCCCCCACCCCTGCTGTCTGGCAGTGGTGAGGTGAGGTGAGGTCGCTCAGTCGTGTCCGACTCTTTGCAACCCCGTGGACTGTAACCTACTAGGCTTGTCTGTCCATGGGATTCTCCAGGCAAGAATACTGGAGTGGATCTCCATTTCCTTCTCCAGGGATCTCCCCAATCCAGGGCTCGAACCTGGGTGTGAGGATTACAGGAGCTAATACAGAGAGCACTTGGACCAGCACCGGCACGTCACAGGCTCACGGACCTGTTCTGCCAGCACAGCCCTGCACCGCCCATTGCGCAGCCCCAGCCCTAAGAGGCTGTGGACTGCCGCACCCGACCCAGCTTCAACACGTACCCACAGGCTGCACATCTCCCCACATCTGCACCCATCAGCATGGCTCCTGCCCTGGGAACACAGCAGTGAATGCATCCAGCCCCCAGCTCCTGTCTGGGGTGGGTGCCGGCAGACAGCTCAGGTGTTGCAATAATTGGGGCATATGAGCCCCGTGCAAGGGAAACCAAGAGGGCCGGGAGAGACCAGAGGTTCTCCAGGAGCAGCCCCACTGGAGGAGCGTCCAGCCAGCTGAGCTTTTCTCCAGCACCCAGAAGTCTGCGTCTGGGCGCGCCCCCTGACCGCACGGTCCACGCAGACCCCGAGTAGTTTCCTTTTCACCAGCGGGGAGCTGCTCCACAGTGCTGTGCTGGAGTCTGTCACACGTCAGCATCAGCCGTAAGCACACACAATGCCCTCCCTCGAGCCTCCCCGGCGCCACAGGTGCCTCAGACAGTCTCTCCAAGGAGGCTCGCAGCTGGCCTACTGCATGACCTCGCCTGACACCCTCAGGCCGGCCCAGGGGTGCCCTCACTCGAGCCTGGCACAAGTGCCTCCCAAAGCAGAATGAAGACAGTCCACCTGGTGGGCACAGGAGGCGGTGGCACCTCCACAGGCCCTGGGGTCTCACAAGACCAGATCACACGTGGTTCCAGAGCCACTGGGCTTCCTGGATCCTAACGCAGAACTCATCGATTTCAGCAGTCTCTCTCAGAACTGAGAAGAATCTGATACAAATGTCACTCACAGTGATCTGTCTGCTGAGCACAAGGAAATAATTTAACGCACAGACCTTTGCTGTTCTGAAGCCTCTTGCCTCCTACTTGTTTTAAGCTTTAGGTTTTCAAACACGGTTGCTCCAGACGCGCCCAGCAGCTGTGCCAGAGGGCTCTGCGCTCCTCAGCGTGCACACCCTCCCTGCTCCCCGCCGCCCACCTGCAGCCCCAGGCTCTGCTGCACCCCCTGCCTGGTTCTCCCTTAGGGGACAACAAAGGTCAGCGGTCAGAGGACATAAAAGGCTGGAAGGCCAGCCTCAGGGAAATCTGCCAAGGGGCTGGATTTCACCAGAGAATGGAGGTGGGAAGACCGGGGTCAGGGGGCCTCCCCAGCAGACCAGTTTGCGGACGTGGAAGAGCAGTGCGTGGACAGAGGCCAGGGGTTGTGGGAAAGATGGTCCTCACCAAACTACAAAGCGTCCTGGGTCATGCAGCTAACAGAAGCCACTAGAACAGTAAAACTAACAATAGCTCAAACATAGAGGTCACTTCCGGAGAAGGCAATGGCACCCCACTCCAGTACTCTTGCCTGGAAAATCCCATGGGCAGAGGAGCCTGGTAGGCTTCAGTCCATGGGGTCGCTAAGAGTCAGACACAACTGAGAGACTTCACTTTCTCTTTTCACCTTCATGCACTGGAGAAGGAAATGGCAACCCACTCCAGTGTTCTTGCCTGGAGAATCCCAGGGACAGGGGAGCCTGGTGGGCTTCCGCCTATGGGGTCGCACAGAGTCGGACACGACTGAAGCGACTTAGCAGCAGCAGCAGCAGCAGAGGTCACTTCTCTGTGCAAGACACTACAGCGCTTTCCATGCACCATCTTGCATAATCCTCCTCTAGCCCAACAAGGAGGCAGACACTATTTTGGTGACCATTTCACACACAAGGGAGCTGAGAATGATCAGCGGTTAAGTAACTTGCCCACAGTCCACACCTAGTAAACACCAAGTCTGGATTTAAACCAGGGCAGTTTGACACCAGAACACTGAGTCTTAAAAACACAAACACAAGCCAGAATCAGGTGTATTAATTCTAGAAACAACGTGGAACATGGGTGTTTTCCAGGTTTCTCAAACTTACGTCCAGGAACTCCTTCCATCTCAGCAACATCCCCCCACCGTGGTTTCCAAGGCAAACCGTGCAGTTATTCAGCATGCCTCACCTAAAAAGTGCCAGAGGTCAGGCCTCTGTCCACTTTGCACCTAGCTAATCCTTTGCCCAAAGGAGATGTTCCTGTTTATTGAAGCAGCGAGTGGCTCAGAAGTGAGAGAGGGTGGTTAATGTCCCTGCCACTAAGAAAAGACCAGTAGAGGGTGGCACCGGAGAAGGCAATGGCACCCCACTCCAGCACTCTTGCCTGGAAAATCCCACGGACGGAGGAGCCTGGAAGGCTGCAGTCCATGGGGTCGCTGAGGGTTGGACACGACTGAGCGACTTCACTTTCACTTTTCACTTTCACGCATTGGAGAAGGAAATGGCAACCCACTCAGTGTTCTTGCCTGGAGAATCCCAGGGACCGGGGGGGCCTGGTGGGCTGCCGTCTATGCGGTCGCACAGAGTCAGACGTGACTTAGCAGAGCAGCAGAGGGTGGCACTGGGAATGGTCAAGAAGGCCAGATGCCAGGACCCCTTATTGCTCTGACAGGAAGGTGAGGGAAGACCAGCCCTTGAGAGATCATCTATCTGGGTATACCATGGGAGTGACGCCACGGAACTGGGCTAGGCAAGGGATCAACAAGGCAGACATCTTAATTTTAGAAATGCTGAACGTGGGTATCCAAGGAGCAAGGTCCAAAGGCAGCTGAAAAACTCAGGAGAGAGAACTAGGGTGGAGGGAGAGGTTTCAGAATCTGTGTTACAATCTGGGAAGTCAGGTCGGGAGGGGGAAGCCTGAAAAGAGAATCAAAAGGCAGAAAGCAAGCTTGGAGAACTTGGATATCAGTTAGACAAAAGCTGGCATTTCAAGGAGAAGGCAGCAGTCAACAGGCAGACCTAGAATGAGGACAGAGAGCTGCCCCCAGGGAGCTGAGCACTGATGGCCAAGCGAGTGGAGGCCCAAGCTGCTACAGAGGGCCCACCCGGGCTGCCCGGAGGTGGCGACACTGGAGATGAGGCCCCAAATGACGGAGCTATTCAACACACACACTGGCGGGCAGGGCCATCCAAGGGGAGGAGGGGCCTGCCCGAGACATGCCGTGCGCTGAGCGGGAGCCCTGAGGCCCACACACCTCCCGGGGCGGGGCAGGCAGGCAGGGGTTCAGAGGCAGCACCACTGGCGCGAGGAGGCCCGTGAGAGCCTGGACGGCTCAGAACGCAGACCCATATGGAGGCGTGAGTAATCCAGGCAGAAATAAGCTGTGTGGCTTGGAGATAGTGCCAAGTGTGGAGAGAAGTGGGACCACCTGCTGGATGGCAGTGGGGAGCGGCGAAGGTCAGTACCTTCAGCATTCTCACAGGTTCAACGGTCTACTCAATCATGACGTTATTGCCAGAGGTTGATTTTTTCCCAGGAGGCTACTATGGACACGAAAGACGAACACCCAAAGCTAGGAGGGGTGACGCACAATCCTATGTGGCGCCTCCCCTAACCCTGACCTGTGCGCTTGACTACATGCGAATGTCCACACGCATCACGGCTAGAAAACGCTGGGCAGTGTTGGCTGCAGCTGGATTCTGTGGCCTTAGGGTCCCACGAGCCGAGAGAGGAGGGATCAGCCGAAAAGGGGCGGGGAAGGGGTGTGCCAGCTAGCGAGAAAGCTGCAGGGGTCCAGGGAGCTGTGTGGGTGAGGAGCTCTGTCCAGCCCGGGCCTCGGCGGCCCACGGCGCCCTCAGCCGCCAGGGCAGGTGACGCTGCTGCCATCTGGGCTCTCAAGTGGCTGCTGTGCGTGGCCGAGCAGGAGAGGAGAGGCAGCCACGTCGGGTCATGCACTCCCTCTGTGTGGCAGTTACAGAGGAGATCTCTGTCAACTCACGAAGCTATTCTGAGACAGGAGCAGATGGAGTCCGACTCAATGCCAGCGTGGTAAAAGCAGAGAAAAGCCTCAATCTATAGCATCTCAGCAAGGCAAGGCCGATTTATCAGCAACTGATTAGGTACTGAGGCCCTGGCTAGTACCAACGGTCTAGGTCACATGTTTTAAAATTTCTTTTTGGTCACGCCTTGCAGCTTGTGAGATCCTGAGTTCCCCGTCAGGGACCAAAGCCGGACACAGCAGTGAGAGCGCGGAGCCCTAACCACGGGGGACAGGCGAGTCCCCGCCACATCAGCGACCAGGCCTCAGAACTGAAGGAGTATTAAGAGCCTCCTGCTCACACAAAGGAGGGCGCACCGTGTGGACGGCAACCAGAGACGGCCAGATGAGCCCTGGAGCCCTGCTCACACGCCTGGCCTCCAGGCCTCAGTTTCACCACCTTCCACGGGGGAAAACAGCCCCTACCCCGCAGCTGTGACACTGAATCAAAGTGCCCAGGAGGTTCCGGCACCCTGCACGGAACCCTACCAGCTGAGTANGGATGGCAACCAGAGACGGCCAGATGAGCCCTGGAGCCCTGCTCACACGCCTGGCCTCCAGGCCTCAGTTTCACCACCTTCCACGGGGGAAAACAGCCCCTACCCCGCAGCTGTGACACTGAATCAAAGTGCCCAGGAGGTTCCGGCACCCTGCACGGAACCCTACCAGCTGAGTAATTCAACAATTCTGTGCATGGGCTTACTCTGAATCAAGCACTGCTTCAGGGATTGGAAACACAATGGTGAACAAAACAGACACTCACGGAGCATACATTCTCAGTGGAAAGACAATCAATAAACTAAGTAATAAGTAGGTATTACATCAGAAAAGCCAGTAATCACAGCTCTTCTTACAAGTGAGTGCTACTAGATGAGAGCAAGAAGGAACTGGAACAAACGTTTCCGCTCTCGGCAAGCTCAGTTCACTTTCAGGAGAGACTTGGCAGGACATGGCTGATCACCCCTGCCCAGGCAGACAGGAAGCTGGAGAGGCAGCACGGGTGCGGGGCGGCCCGCTCCCAGTTACTGATCCCTAGAGGAGGCCCAGCGGCCCACCTGCTCATCTCCCCCGAGGCGCCACAGGGACTAGGCCTGGCAGAGACAGAGGGCAGCTGCCGGCACCTGGAGACACGCGCCTGGGCCTGCTGCGCACTCACCTAGCAGCCCTGCCCAAGCCAGGCAGCCTCAGAGGCCTGAGGGGGCGCCGGGGTGCTGCACTTCTACTCGGGTTGTCACTCAAGGAATTTCCCCCTTTTCTCCAAACAAAGGACCCAATGAGGATGGCTTTTTGCTTCTACTAGAGAAAAAGAACAACTCTTTGGGTATAGAGATGTTCTACTTTTGTTTACAATTCAGCCTTGAGGTTCAAGGGCCCAGAATTAAGAATGAACTTAGTTAAAAAAAGAAAAATAAAGTAAAAAGAGTATTATTCAGCCTTAAGAAAAAGAACCCTGAAGATACTATGCTCAGTGAAGTAAGACACAAAAGGGCAAATACTGCGTAATTCCTCTTACGTGAAGTCCCAAGACGTCAAATCCAGAGACAGAAAGTGGAATGGTAATTGCCAGAGGCTGGGGAAGGAGGGGACAAGGAGTTTTATACTTTAATGAATACAGAGTTCCTGCCTGGGAGGATGCAAATTTTCTGGAGATAGATGGTGAGGGCGGCATAAGGTGGATTTACTTAATGCCACTGAACACCTGAAAGTGGTTCAGGTGGTCTATTTTACATTATGTGTATTTTACCACAACACAAGAATTAAAAAATAAACTTTATTTTCTTTCCTGGATACTTTCAATAGGATTTAATCAAGTATTCAGAAATGCTCTGCCGTGGGTACAGCGAAGAAACATCTGTAAGGGATGCACCTGTGGGGGGACCCTCAGTCTCCTCCAAGCCCTGGGACCTCCAAGACATAACTGCTACTGCTGCTAAGTCGCTTCAGTCGTGTCCGACTCTGTGCGACCCCACAGACGGCAGCCCACCAGGCCCCCCTGTCCCTGGGACTCTCCAGGCAGGAGCACTGGAGTGGGTTGCCATTGCCTTCTCCAATGCATGAACGTGAAAAGTGAAAGTGAAGTCGCTTAGTCGTGTCCGACTCTGTGCGACCCCACAGACGGCAGCCCACCAGGACCCCCGGCCCTGGGACTCTCCAGGCAGGAGCACTGGAGCAGGTGCCGTTTCCTTCTCCCCAAGACGTAACTATGACTCTAACATCACCGGGGAGTGCTGGCTCACCCTCGTCTCGATGCAACTCTTCTCAGGAATCTCTCCACAGCTCCACATGCAGGGTTAAGACAAATCCCCCCAAACATTAGGCTGACCCTTTGTCAGTGAAAGCCCTGGAGCCTGGCAGGGAGGGGCACCTCAATTCTCCACAGCCATTATCTCCCACGGTTGTACTGGTAATAGGTTTGGATGGTTTTCACAAGTGGGAGGGATATCAACAGACACCAAGTTCAACCAATTAATTTTGCAAGTAAGACGTTGCCTACTTGGTCCTGCGACCACGCCTCTGTAGGAGGTTTCTCTGGGATACACAGCAGCACAGCTCGGTGGCTGCTCCAGTGCTGACCCCCTTAACTTCTCATTTTTTTTTCAGTCACCGTGGCCTGGGCTGGGGGGGCAGGGAGGGTGCAGCGGGGGGAGGGCTGGTGATATTAATACAAGCAAG
>SJYX01003319.1:210792-256191 GCA_006410675.1 Oreotragus oreotragus | reverse complement strand
GCCACATCATTCCTCCTCTTAACACAGTAAATTTCTCCACAAAAATATCCATTTTAAGATTTGAATAAAGGCAATATACAATATTATGTTAGCATCAGGTGTACTAAAGGCTGATTTGGTTCTGCATACTTAATGATATAATCACAAGTCTAATAGCCATCGATCCCCATGTAGAGCTATTGCAATATTGTTGACCATATAACTTATGCTTTATATTACATCCCCATGACTTATTAATTATATAACTGGAAGTTTGTAATCTTAACCCCTTATACCTATTTCAGCCAATCTCTAATCCCTTGCTTCAGGCAACCACCTCTTTGTTCTCTGTATCTATGATCTATTTTCATTTTGTATTGTTTGCTAATTTTTTATTCCAACTTAAGTGTAATATTTGTCTTTCTCTGTCTGATTTATTTCACATAACATAATATCCTCTAGATCCATCCATGTTGCTGCAAATGGCAAGGTTTTATTTTTCTTTACAACTGAGTAATATTCCATTGTATGTGTATATACAAACAACATCTTATTCATTCATCTATTGCTGAATATCAAGTTGCTTCCATATATTGACTATTGCACATAATGCTGCAGTTGGTGGACACAACTGCAGTGTGTCCAGCAAAAGACACACTAATCTTTTCAAATTAGTGTTTTTCATTTTCTTTCTGTAAGTACCCGTAAGTACAATTGCTGGATCACATACAAGTTCTATTTTTAATTTAATAGATGACCCTCTATACTGTTTCCATTAGTGGCTGCACCAATTTACAATCCCATCAACAGTCCACAAAGGTTCACTTGTCTCCATATCCTCACCATCACTTTTTATTTGATGTCATTTTCATGACAATCATTTTGACAGGTGTGAGGTGAAATCTCCCTGTGGTTTTAATTTGCATTTTTCTTAATATTAGTGATTTTGAGTATCTATTTATGTGTCTGTTGACTATCTGTATTCCTCATTTGGAAAAATACATATTCAGGTCCACTGCTCATGTTTTAATTGGGTCATTTCATGTTTTTGATGTTGACTTGTATGAGTTCTTATATAATTTGAATCAATCCCTTTTTGGTTATATTATTTGCAGTTATATTTTCCCATTCAATAGGCTGCTTTCTCATTTTGTTGATAGCTTTCTTTACTGTGCAAATGCTTTTTAGTTTGATGTACTTTCACTTGTTTGTTTTGTTTTTGTTTCTCTTGCCTGAGAAGATACCCAGAACAATATTACAAAGATCGATGTCGAAGAGCATACTGCTTATGTTTTCTTCTAGGCATTCTATGGTTTCAGGTCTTACATTTAAGTCTTTCATCCATTTGAGTTTATTTTTCTATATGGTGTGAGAAAGTACTTCAGCTTGATTCTTTTGCATGTAACAAGCCATTTTCTAATACAAGTCCATTGCCCATATAAGCATGGGCTCATTTTTGTACTCTCTCTTCTCTCCTGCTGATCTACAAGTCTGTTTTTATGCAAGTAACATTTTGTTTAGGACTTCCCTATAGCTCAAACTGGGGCTTCCCTGGTGGCTCAGAGGGGGAAGCATCTGCCTACAGTGCAGGTGTGGGTTCAAAAGAATCTGCCTGTGATGCAGGAGACCAGAGTTCAATCCCTGGGTTGGGAATATCCTCTGGAGAAGGGAATGGCAATCCACTCCATTATTCTTGCCTGGAGAATTCCATGGACAGAGAAGCTCTTGTTTGTTTTGTTTTTGTTTCTCTTGCCTGAGAAGATACCCAGAACAATATTACAAAGATCGATGTCGAAGAGCATACTGCTTATGTTTTCTTCTAGGCATTCTATGGTTTCAGGTCTTACATTTAAGTCTTTCATCCATTTGAGTTTATTTTTCTATATGGTGTGAGAAAGTACTTCAGCTTGATTCTTTTGCATGTAACAAGCCATTTTCTAATACAAGTCCATTGCCCATATAAGCATGGGCTCATTTTTGTACTCTCTCTTCTCTCCTGCTGATCTACAAGTCTGTTTTTATGCAAGTAACATTTTGTTTAGGACTTCCCTATAGCTCAAACTGGGGCTTCCCTGGTGGCTCAGAGGGGGAAGCATCTGCCTACAGTGCAGGTGTGGGTTCAAAAGAATCTGCCTGTGATGCAGGAGACCAGAGTTCAATCCCTGGGTTGGGAATATCCTCTGGAGAAGGGAATGGCAATCCACTCCATTATTCTTGCCTGGAGAATTCCATGGACAGAGAAGCCTGGCAGGCTACAGTTCATGGGATCGCAAAGTGTCAGACACGACTGAGTGACTAACACACACAATACATCTTGTTTTGATTCCGGCAGCTTTGTTGTTGTTCAGTTACTAAATCGTGTCCAACATTTTGTGAGCCCATGAACTGCAGCACATCGGGCTTCCCTGTCCTTCACTATCTCCCAGAGTTTGCGCAGATTCATGTCCATTGAATTGGTGATGCTATCTAACCATCTCATTCTCTGCCGCCCTCTTCTCCTCCCGCCCTCAATCTTTCCCAACATCAGGGCTGTCTCCAGTGAGTTGGCTCTCTGTATCAGGTGTCCAAAGTATTGGCGTTTCAGCTTCAGCAACAGTCCTTCCTGTGAATATTCAGGATTGATTTCCTTTGGGATTGACTGGTTTGATCTCCTTCCCTTCCAAGGGATTCTCAAGAATCTTCTCCAATACCAGTTTGAAAGCACCAATTCTTCATGTGCTCAACCTTCTTTATGGTCCAATTCTCACATCTGTACATGACTACTGGAAAAACCATAGCTTTGACTATATGGACCTTNTTGACTGGTTTGATCTCCTTCCCTTCCAAGGGATTCTCAAGAATCTTCTCCAATACCAGTTTGAAAGCACCAATTCTTCATGTGCTCAACCTTCTTTATGGTCCAATTCTCACATCTGTACATGACTACTGGAAAAACCATAGCTTTGACTATATGGACCTTTGTCAGCAGTGATGTCTCTGATTTTTAATATGCTGTATAGGTTGGTCATAGCTTTTCTTACAAGGAGCAAGTGTCTTGTAACTTCATGGATGCTGTCACCAATCGCAGTAATTTTGGAGCCCAAGGAAAAAAATCTGCCACTTTTTCCCTATCTATTTGGCATTAAGTGATAAGATTGGATGCCATGATCTTCATTTTTTTGAATGTTGAGTTTTAAGCCAATCTTTTCACTCTCCTCTTTTGTCCTCATCAAGAGGTTCTTTAGTTCCTCTGCTTTCTGCCATTAGGGTGGTATTATCTGCATAACTAAGGTATTGATATTTCTCCCAGCAATCTGGATTTCAGCTTCTGATTCATCCATCCCAGCATTTTGCATGATATACTCTGCAAGTAAGTTAAATAAGGAGGGTGACAATATACAGCTTTGACATACTCCTTTCCCAATTTGGAACCAGTCTGTTGTTTCATGTCCTGTTCTAATTGTTCCTTCTTGACCTGTATATAGGTTTCTCAGGAAGCAGATACGGTTGTCTGGTATTCACATCTCTTCAGTAATTTTCAAGTTTTTTGTGAGCCACACTGTCAAAGGATTTTATGAAGTCAGTGAAGCACAAGTAGAGTGTAATTTGAGATCATGAAGCATGATATCTCTAGCTTTGTTCTTCTTTCTCAAGATTGTTTTGAGCTATTTGGGGTCTTTTGTATTCTCTTACAAATTTTAGAATTATTTTCTAGTTCTGTAAAAATATCATTGGTATTGCATTGAATCTGTAGATTTGCCTTGGGTAGTATGGTCATTTAATGATATTAATTATTTCAATCAATGAGTATGGTATACCTTTCTGTTTGCTTGTTTCATTTTCAAATTATTTGATCCATGTCTCATAGTTCTCTGACTACAAGCCTTTTACCTAATTGGTTAGATTTACTCATAAGGATATTACTCTTTTTGATGCAATCATAAATGGGGTTGTTTTCTTAATTTCTCTTTCTGATAATTTGCTGTTAGTATGTAGAAATGAGACAGATTTCTGTATACTAATTCTGTATCTTGAAGCTTTACTGAATTTATTTATTAGTTTATTAGTTCTAATCATTAGTTCTAATTATTAGTTTATTAGTTCTATTTATTATTTATTAGTTCTAACAGGTGGCAGCTTTAGGATTATACACACACACACATGTGTGTGTGTGTGTGTATACATGTTAAGTCACTTCAGTCATGTCTGACTTTTTTGCAATCCTATGCACAGTAGCCTGCCAGGCTCCTCTGTCCGTGAGATTCTCCCTCCAGGCAAGAATACTGGAATGGGTTGCCATGCCCTCCTCCAGGGGATCTTCCTGACCCAGCGATCAAACCCCCATATCTTATGTCTCCTGCATTGGCAGGTGGGTTCTTTACACACACACACACACACACACACACACACATCAATCATCTAAACAGTGACTGTTTTCTTTCTTCCTTTCTGATTTGCATTCCTTTTACTTCTTTATCTTGTCTGCTTCCTATGACCAGGACTTCCAGTACTAGTGGTGAAAGTAGGCATATTTGTCTTGTTCTTAATTTTAGAAACGATGCCTTGGAACATTAGTCCATCTACATTTAAAGTAATTATTGGTGGGTATGTACTTGCTGCTTTTCTTGTTAATTATTTTCTAGTTGTTTTGTTTGTTGTTGTTGTTCCTTTCTTCTTTTGCTCTCTTTCCTTTTGATTTGATGACTGTTTTTAGTGCTACACTTGGAGTCCTTTCTTTTTGTTCATGTGTTTATCTATTATAGATTTTTGGTTTGCGGTTAGCAATCATGTATACCAATCTATGTATATACATAATTATTTTAAGTTGTTGATTTCTTAGGTTTGAATGTATTATAACAACCCTTCTTTTTTTTACCCCCCCAACCTTTATGTGTTTGACATAATATTTTAATTCCTTTTATTTTGTGTATCCCTTAACTACCTAATGTGGATATAGATTATTTTACTAGTTTTATCTTTTAATCTTCTAGCTAGCTTTATCAGTGGTTGATCTACCAACTTCATTATATATTTGCCTTTGCAAATATATATATAAAGTCCCTTTAACTTCTTGTAAAGCCAGTTTAGTGATACTGAACTCTTTAAGCCTTTGTTTATCTGTAAAAATCTTTATCATTTTTTTTTCAAATCTTAATGATAGCCCTGGTGGCTAGATTGGCTTAGATTATTCTATATTATAAGCTTTTTTTTTTTCATCATTTTGAATATATTACATCTCTCCCTTCTGACCTGCAGAGTTTTGGCCAAAAATTCAGCTGATAGACTTGCTGGAGTACCTTTGTGTGTAATTTGTTACTTTTCCCTTGCTGCTTTTAATATTTTCTCTTTATTTTAATTTTTGCTATCTTAATTATGACATGTGTTGATGTGGATCTCTCTGGATTCATCTTGTTTGAATTCACTGTACATCCTGGACCAGAATATTTCTTCTTTCCCAGCTTAAGAAAGTTTTCAGGTACTATGCTTTCAAATATGTTCTCTGCCCCTTTCTCTCTGTCTTCTCCTTTTGGGACCCCTATAATGCAAATATTAGTATACTTAATGTTGTCTCAGAGGTTTCTTAAACTATCTTCATTTATTTTTCTTTTTCCTGTTCAGCTTGTGTGATTTCCACTACTCTGTCCTCTAGTTTGCTGACCTATTCCTGAATATCATCTAATCTACTACTGATTCCATCTAGTACATTTCTAAATTTCTGTTATTGTACTCTTCAGTTCTGTTTGATTCTTCTTTAGACTCCAGCTCTTTGTTAAAATTCTCACTGTGTTCATCCATTCTTCTCCTGAGTGCACTGAGAATCTTTATAAGCATAGTCTTGCACTATTTATTGGGTAGATTGTTTCTGTCTCAATTGGTAAAGAATTTGCCTGCAGTGCGGGAGATGCTGGTTTAATTCCTGGATTGGGAAGATCTGCTGGAGAAAGGATAGGCTACTCACTCCAGTATTCTTGGGTTTCCCTGTGGCTCAGCTGGTAAATAATCAGTCTTCAATGTGGGAGACCTGGGTTTGATTCCTGGGTTGGGAAGAGAACAGCTACCCACTCTAGTATTCTGACCTGGAGAAGTTCATGGGCTGTTTAGTCCATGGAGTCACAAAGAGTCAGACATGACTGAGTTACTTTCACCTCACTTCACTTGTTTATATCCATTTTTATTTATTTTTCTGAGATTTTGTCTTATTCCTTTGTTCAGAATATATTCCTCTATTACCTTATTTTGCCTAATTCTCTTTCTTTGTTTCTATGTATGATGTAGGAGAAGGCAATGGCACCCCACTCCAGTACTCTTGCCTGGAAAATCCCATGTAAGTGTGTTACATTTCCTGATTTGGAGGTGGTCGTATATAGGGGACAACCTATGTGGCCCAGCATCAGACCCCACTCTGGGCTGCATAGGTCCTTCTTTTGTGGCAGGTCCAACTATTGTAGGTGTACTGATAGGCAGCGATGACTCCCAGCCTAGCTGGCTGCCAGACACTGTCTTGTGTGGCTGTTGCTGGGTTCCAGTGTGACTGGGTCTGTGGTCCGGAGTTCCTGGGACTTGTGTTGACTTGATAATGAGCAGGTAATCTCCTAGCACTAATAGGCTAGAAGGAGGATTACAAAATGGTACTAACCAGCATCAGGATTTTTATGATAGAATTACTTCTCTGTCTTCTCATTTGGCCTAAATCTCTGTGTTCATTTGTATGTTTTAGGTAGGTCATTACATTTCCTGATATTGGAGAAGTAGCAGATGTTCTGTAGGCCCCAGCAAAATGTGCCCCTCTAGTCACCAGAGCTTTATGATCAAGGAGTGACCCCTATGTGGGATGCTTGGGCCCTTCTTTGCGGGACCAGGTCAGCAAGGCCGACAACTCTGAACAACTCTGAGTGAGGCTGGTTTGCAGCCTGATCGGCTGCCTGGTGTTGCCTCCTACTGAGGTTGCCAACTGCTGATGGGTGGGGCCAGACCTCAGCCCTACTGGCTATGGCACCAGGAGGTCGAGATGCTGTTGCACCCAGTAGGTGCACAGGGTTAGGGCCTTGAAAGTCCCAGAATGGGTGCTGGCCCTCTGGTTGGTGGGACTAGGTCCCCATGCGATTGTCTGCTGAGCTTTTGAAGGTCACAGGGCTAGGGCCAACCAGCTGTTAACATTCTAGATGAATGATTCCAAAATGACACATACCAACATCAGTGTCCTTGTGTTAGAACAAGCCCCCCAAATAGCTACTGACATTGCCTGTTCCCATAGAGAATTGTTCTGACCTCCTTCCTCTCTGAGAGTTTTCTCCAAGATCCGTAAATGGACCATATACAGACTCCTGCAAATTACTGCATCTGAGCTGGGTCTCAGAGTGTAAAAGATTTTGTTAGTGTCCTTTAGGAGTAAAGTCTCTATTTTCCACAGCCTTCTGAGTCTCCCATTAGCAGGCCCTGTTGACCTTCAAAGTCAGAGATACTAGGGACTTGTTTACCTGGAAAGACTCCTGAACTGAGGAGTCCAGTGCAGGGCTTAGATGCCTTACTCCTTGAGCAGAGTCAGTACCAATAGCTTGGAGAGAGCTGATTAGTACCATTTTGTAATCTTTCTAACCTATTAGTGCCAGGAGATTACCTGCTTATTAGCAAGTAAATACAAGTCTGAGGAACTCTGGATTACACACCTAGCCACACTGGAAATCAGCAACAATCACACAAGTCAGTTCAGTTCAGTTCAATTCAGTTCAGTCAATCAGTCATGTCCGACTCTTTGCAACCCCATGAATCGCAGCACTCCAGGCCTCTCTGTCAATCACCAACTCCCAGAGTTCACTCAAACTCACATCCATTGAGTTGGTGATGTCATCCTGCCATCTCATCCTCTGTCATCCCCTTCTCCTCCTGCCCCCAGTCCCTCCCAACATCAGAGTCTTTTCCAATGAGTCAACTTTTCGCATGAGGTGGCCAAAGTATGGGCGTTTCAGCTTTATCATCATTACTTCCAAAGAACACCCAGGGCTGATCTTTAGAATGGACTGGTTGGATCATCTTGCAGTCCAAGGGACTCTCAAGAGTCTTCTCCAACACCACAGTTCAAAAGCATCAATTTTTTGGTGCTCAGCTTTCTTCACAGTCCAACTCTCACATCCATACATGACCACAGGAAAAACCATAGCCCTGACTAGATGGACCTTTGTTGGCAAAGTAATGTCTCTGCTTTGGAATATGCTATCTAGGTTGGTCATAACTTTCCTTCCAAGGAGCAAGCATCTTTTAATTTCATGGCTGTAGTCACCATCTGCAGTGATTTTGGAGCCCCAAAAGATAAACTCTGACACTGTTTCCACTGTTCCCCCATCTGTTTCCCGTGAAGAGATGGGATCACACACCATGATCTTAATTTTCTGAATGTTGAGCTTTAAGCCAACTTCTCCACTCTCCTTTCACTTTCATCAATAGGCTTTTTAGTTTCTCTTCACTTTGTGCCATAAGGGTGGTGTCATCTGCATATCTGAGGTTATTGATATTTCTCCTGGCAGTCTTGATTCCAGCTTGTGCTTCTTCCAGCCCAGCATTTCTCATGATGTAATCTGCATAGAAGTTAAATAAGCAGGGTGGCAATATACAGCCTTGACGTACTCCTTTTCCCTTTTGGAACCAGTCTGTTGTTCCATGTCCAGTTCTAACAGTTGCTTCCTGACCTGCATATAGGTTTCTCAAGAGGCATGTCAGGTGCTCTTGTATTCCCACCTCTTTCAGAATTTTCCACAGTTTATTGTGATACACACAGTCAAAGGCTTTGGCATAGTGAATAAAGTAGAAANGATATTTCTCCCGGCAATCTTGATTCCAGCTTGTGCTTCTTCCAGCCCAATGTTTCTCATGATGTACTCTGCATAGAAGTTAAATAAGCAGGGTGGCAATATACAGCCTTGACGTACTCCTTTTCCCTTTTGGAACCAGTCTGTTGTTCCATGTCCAGTTCTAACAGTTGCTTCCTGACCTGCATATAGGTTTCTCAAGAGGCATGTCAGGTGCTCTTGTATTCCCACCTCTTTCAGAATTTTCCACAGTTTATTGTGATACACACAGTCAAAGGCTTTGGCATAGTGAATAAAGTAGAAATAGATGTTTTTTCTGGAACTCTCTTGCTTTTTCGATGATCCGGCAGATGTTTTGGCAATTTGATCTCTGGTTCTTCTGCCTTTTCTAAAACCAGCTTGAACATCAGGAAGTTACAGTTCACATATTGCTGAAGCCTGGCTTGGAGAATTTTGAGCATTACTTTACTAGCGTGTAAGATGAGTGCAATTGTGTGGTAGTTTGAGTATTCTTTGGCATTGCCTTTCTTTGGTACTGGAGTGAAAACTGACCTTTTCCAGTCCTGTGGCCACTGCTGAGTTTTCCAAATTTGCTGGCATATTGACTGCAGCACTTTCACAGCATCATCTTTCAGCATTTGAAATAGCTCCACTGGAATTCCATCACCTCCACTAGCTTTGTTCGTAGTGATGCTTTCTAAGGCCCACTTGACTTCACATTCCAGGATGTCTGGTTCTAGGTGAGTGATCATACCATTGTGATTATCTTGGTCATGAAGATCTTTTTTGTACAGTTCTTCTGTATATTCTTGCTACCTCTTCTTAATATCTTCTGCTTTTCTTAGGTCCATACCATTTCTGTCCTTTATCGAGCCCATCTTTGCATGAAATATTCACTTGGTATCTCTAATTTTCTTGAAGAGATTTCTAGTCTTTCCCATTCTGTTGTTTTCCTCTATTTCTTTGCTTTGATTGCTGAAGAAGGCTTTCTTATCTCTTCTTGCTATTCTTTGGAACTCTGCATTCAGATGCTTATATCTTTCCTTTTCTCCTTTGCTTTTCGCCTCTCTTCTTTTCACAGCTATTTGTAAGGCCTCCCCAGACAGCCATTTTGCTTTTTTGCATTTCTTTTCCATGGGGATGGTCTTGATCCCTGTCTCCTGTACAATGTCACGAACCTCATTCCATAGTTCATCAGGAACTCTATCTATCAGATCTAGGCCCTTAAATCTATTTCTCACTTCCACTGTATAATCATAAGGGATTTGATTTAGGTCATACCTGAATGGTCTAGCGGTTTTCCCTACTTTCTTCAATTTAAGTCTGAATTTGGAAATAAGGAGTTCATGATCTGAGCCACAGTCAGCTCCTGGTCTTGTTTTTGTTGACTGTATAGAGCTTCTCCATCTTTGGCTGCAAAGAATATAATCAATCTGATTTCGGTGTTGACCATCTGGTGATGTCCATGTGTAGAGTCTTCTCTTGTGTTGCTGGAAGAGGGTGTTTGCTATGACCAGTGCATTTTCTTGGCAAAACTCTATTAGTCTTTGCCCTGCTTCATTCCGCATTCCAAGGCCAAATTTGCCTGTTACTCCAGGTGTTTCTTGACTTCCTACTTTAGCATTCCAGTCCCCTATAATGAAAAGGACATCTTTTTTGGGTGTTAGTTCTACAAGGTCTTGTAGGTCTTCATAAAACCGTTCAACTTCAGCTTCTTCAGCATTACTGGTTGGGGCATAGACTTGGATTACTGTGATATAAATGGTTTGCCTTGGAAATGAACAGATCATTGTGTCGTTTTTGAGATTGCATCCAAGTACTGCATTTCAGACTTTTTTGTTGACCATGATGGCTACTCCATTTCTTCTGAGGGATTCCTGTCTGCACTAGTAGATATAATGGTAATCTGAGTTAAATTCACCCATTCCAGTCCATTTTAGTTTGCTGATTCCTAGAATGTCGACGTTCACTCTTGCCATCTCCTGTTTGACAATTACCAATTTGCCTTGCTTCATAGACCTAACATTCCAGGTTCCTATGCAATATTGCTCTTTATAGCATTGGACCTTGCTTCTACCACCAGTCACATCCACAACTGGGTATTGTTTTTGCTTTGGCTCCATCCCTTCATTCTTTCTGGAGTTATTTCTCCACTGATCTTCAGTAGCATATTGGGCACCTACTGACCTGGGGAGTTCCTCTCTCAATATCCTCTCATTTTGCCTTTTCATACTCTTCATGAGGTTATCAAGGCAAGAATACTGAACTGGTTTGCCATTCCCTTCTGCAGTGGACCACATTCTGTCAGACCTCTCCATCATGACCCACCCATCTTGGGTGGCCCCACAGGGCATGGCTTAGTTTCATTGAGTTAGACAAGGCTGTGGTCCTAGTGTGATTAGATTAACTAGTTTCCTGTGATTATGGTTTCAGTGTGTCTGCCCTCTGATGACCTCTTGCAATACCTGCCATCTTCCTTGGGTTTCTGTTACCTTGGACGAGGAGTATCTCCTCACCACCACCCCTCCTGATCTTGAACATGGAGTCATTCCTCTAGGCCCTCCTGCACCCACGCAGCCACCGCTCCTTGAATGTGGGGTTGCTCCCAAGTCAGTGTCTGGCAACCAGCTAACTGTGATTATCCACTCCATACTTTGGGTTATAGATCTTGACTTTACTGAGTCTCTGCCCCTCCTATCCATCTTATTGTTGTTTTTTTAAATATCTTTTGTTATGGAAAATGGTATCTGCCAAACTTCAGGTTGCTCATTGATAATCACTCTGTAAATAGTTGTAATTTGGTGTGCTTTTGGAAGGGTGTGAGTCAGGGTCTTATTTCTCTGCCATTTTTGAAAGGGAATCAAAATATCCTTTTTAATAAATCATCTAAATATCTATTCCTTTGAAATGATTTCTTTTATAGTGTTAAATATTTTCCAGTGAGCCATAATGAAGTAACATCAAATAGTTTTCAGAATTAGAAATTGATTCATGGAATCTTAATTCTTATTTTGGTTTTTGAACATTTTTTTTTCAGTGGAGGCAGAGGCTATAATTAAAATTTGCATATTTTTTCTAATGATGAATGCAACTCTGAAGTCTCTTAATGAAATTAGACATAAGTACAAGGTCATTCATAAGATGGCATAATTTTGACAGAATTTCACTTAGAAATCCTACTCATCACTATATTAAGTGACNGGCAGAGGCTATAATTAAAATTTGCATATTTTTTCTAATGATGAATGCAACTCTGAAGTCTCTTGATGAAATTAGACATAAGTACAAGGTCATTCATAAGATGGCATAATTTTGACAGAATTTCACTTAGAAATCCTACTCATCACTATATTAAGTGACAGTGTCCCCATGGAAAGTGAATGCATCATAACTCTTTACATACTTACAGTTACTTTAGCCATATATTTATAAATAACTTAATAAGTTCTCAAGTTTTTGAGTGCATTTTTCAGAAGCTATATATAAATAACATAAATATCTTCTGAGGAGAAGTTATCTCTGCATCTACCCATGTGTCAATTTGAAATGAGACAGAAACATTAAATAGAAGGGACAATGAGGGAAAAGACCCATAGAACAAGGTGATGCATTGTTTGGGTGGTAATTTACTTTAACATTGTGTTGAATATGTATGAGATTAAGTGAATTTTAATGTTCACTTGGGTTACCATTTCCTTCTCCAGGGGACCTTCCCAACCCAGGGATCAAACCCGGGTCTCCCGCATTGGAGGGAGGCACTTTAATCTCTGAGCCACCAGGGAAGTCCGCCCCTAAAGACTGTATATATATATATATGTGTATGTGTGTGTGTGTGTGTGTATATACTTATATATATATGTATATACTTATATATGTGTGTGTGTGTGTATACATACATACATATATATATATATGAAAATGTTAGTTGTTCAGTCATGTCCAACTCTTTGCAACCCCATGGATTGTAGTTCATCAAAGTCTTCTGTCCATGGGATTCTCCAGGTAAGAATACTGGAGTGGGTAGTCATTCCCTTCTCAGGGGATCTTCCTGACCTAAAAATTGACCCTGGATCACTCACATTTTGAGGAGATTCTTTACCATGTGAGCCACTAGAGAAAGACTTATACAGTTACACATACATATGTATGTACATATGTGAGAAAGATTTTTATATATGTATATATATATATATGTATGTACATATATGAGAAAGATTTAAGAAATTGGCTTATGTGATCATGGAGACTAGAAAGTCTGAAATCTCCTATAAAATAAACAAGAAGAATTTCTATATTGCAGTCTTGAGGCAGAGTTACTTCCTTTGGAAATTTCAGTTTTTACTCTTAAGGCCTTCAACAGGTTGGATGAGGCCCACCCACATTATGGGGGCTAATTGCCTTTACTTACAGTCTACTTAATATAAATGCAGACCACCTGACCTGCCTCTTGGGAAATCTGTATGCAGGTCAGGAAGCAATAGTTAGAACTGGACATGGAACAACAGACTGGTTTCAAATAGGAAAAGGAGTACATCAAGGCTGTATATTGTCACCCTGCTTATTTAACTTCTATGCAGAGTACATCATGAGAAATGCTGGACTGGAAGAAACACAAGCTGGAATCAAGATTGCCGGGAGAAATATCAATAACCTCAGATATGCAGATAACACCACCCTTAGGGCAGAAAATGAAGAGAAGCTAAAAAGCCTCTTGATGAAAGAGAAAGAGGAGAGCGAAAAAGTTGGCTTAAAGCTCAATATTCAGAAAACGAAGATCATGGCATCTGGTTCCATCACTTCATGGGAAATAGATGGAGAAACAGTGGAAACAGTGTCAGACTTTATTTTTGGGGGCTCCAAAATGACTGCAGATGGTGATTGCAGCCATGAAATTAAAAGATGCTTGCTTCTTGGAAGAAAAGTTATGACCAACCTGGATAGTACATTCAAAAGCAGAGACATTACTTTGCCGACTAAGGTCTGTCTAGTCAAGGCTATGGTTTTTCCAGTAGTCATGTATGAATGTGAGAACTGGACTGTAAAGAAGGCTGAGCACTGAAGAATTGATGCTTTTGAACTGTGGTGTTGGAGAANAACAAAGGTCCACCTATTCAAAGCTATGATTTTTCCAGTAGTGAGGTATGGATGTGAGAGTTGGACTGTAAAGAAAGCTGAGTACTGAAGAATTGATGCTTTTGAACTGTGGTGTTGGAGAAAACTTTTGAGAGTCCCTTGGATTGCAAGGACATCCAACCAGTCCATTCTGAAGGAGATCAGCCCTGGGACTTCTTTGGAAGGAATGATGCTAAAGCTGAAACTCCAGTACTTTGGCCACCTCATGGGAAGAGTTGACTCACTGGAAAGGACTCTGATGCTGGGAGAGATTGGGGGCTGGAGGAGAAGGGGACGACAGAGGATGAGATGGCTGGATGGCATCACTGACTCAATGGACGTGAGTCTGAGTGAACTCTGGGAGATGGTGATGGACAGGGAGGCCTGGCGTGCTGCGATTCATGGGGCCGCATAGTTGGACATGACTGAGCAACTGAAGTGAACTGAACTGAATCACATCTAAAAAAATTAACTTCACAGCAATATCCAATCTCGTGTTTAACCAAACACTGGGCATCATAACTTAGCCAAGTTGCTGTATGGACACTATAGCCATATAGTGTTATACATCAATTATATCTCAAAAAAAAGTTAGTATTTCAGTAGAATTTTATATAACACTTGCTTCATGATTACATCCTTCTAGCTTTTATCTATGGGGACTCTTATAAAGACTATGGTTGTTTTTAGATGGCCAAATTGATCTATCTTATTTGATACCAGGAGGACTTCAGAATGCAATATCAAAAGGCAACTCACTGGGTTTGCCTCTCCATTCCAGTCAACTGTAGTCCTTTTTTGATGTAAGTGACCTTGGTCATTGAATACCGTTCTTTGTCTTCTTATAGATTTAGTTTCCCCAGCATAAATATGTCTTCCCATAGGAATGATTGAATGCCAAGAGTTGTAGGAAAAACAGTTTCACTCTTTTTACTCTGTGACATCCCTAGAATTCCCAAAAGAACTTATCAGGGGAGAAATAACTCTTAATTAATAATTACTGTTTTGGGCTTTCATTCTTATCTTTAATGTCATTTTAAGCATTACATGAGTCATACAACCTCCTTTTGATTGGAATTAAGAATATATTCTCCATACCATGCAAACAAGTGTAAAGATATCTGAACTCAGAAAAATACAGATATTTAAATAATTTTAAGGCATAGGACTTTTACTATATTTTATTAGCTCTTTGGAATTTCTCTTTTTTAATATAAATTTATTTATTTTAATTGGAGGTTAATTACTTTACAATATTGTATTGGTTTTGCCATACATCAACATGAATCCGCCACAGGTATACATGTGTTCCCCATCTTAAACCCCCTCCCTCCTCCCTCCCTGTACCATCTCTCTGGGTCATCCCAGTGCACCAGCCCCAAACATCCAGTATAGCACAGTCTTTTGGAATTTCTCTTTTAATCTGTGGAAGGTAGGCATTTTCAGTTCAAAGTAGAGAAAAGGAGCTATTCAATCAAGTAAGTTTTCTCTCATAGTGTTTTAACCAGTCTTTTAAGAAGCTAAATAATCCATCATGCTTTATCACCATAAACTTGGAAGTCAGAAAGTGGATATTGTCCAAAGAGACACAGTATATTTTGATTTAGAAGATATTTTACTTTTGAATGAATATATTGATTGATAACAGAAATCAACTACACTATTAATAATAGTTCCTCTCAAAGCTCCACTGTACAAATAAATCTCTCACATATTTTTTAGCTTCTAAGATAGATGCTTACTAAATTATTTCTCCTTTCATATATTGTGGCCTTGAAGGAAGCCAAGAATTTCACTACAAGTTTGTTTGATAAAGTGTGGAGAATTCGTATCTGCCTTCAGGAAACGTTGCTATAAACTATTTGGATTTTGGATCTTCATCAAGTGAATGGAACTGTGGAGGTTTTTCCACTTTCTTTTATTTTAGATTATAGAACAAAATTACCCCTTTCTCTGTATCAAAATTTAGTGATAGATGAAAGAGAAGTCATTCCTTGAGTAAGGTTGACTCAGAAGGTTGTTTGACAAATCTTTTCCTAAAGCAATGTTAAGCATTAGTAGAGCTACTTGTCCAGGTATATACCTTTTTATAGAAATAAAACTATTAACACCTGCATCTGCATCTGATTTACATAAATACATGTTCTCTTCTCATTTTCTCTACCTCTGTTTTCTTCACATCATCAGAGCTAACTTCACTGATGACTCCATATTGAAGTTTAAGTGCTCTGGACCTAGGAGTCCATGGCCAGGTCTTACCTGAGCCATACTCATCTCCAACCAGGACCAAGGTATGGTGAGTGAAGTGCAAGGCTGGGCTTCTGGGAAGCCCTTGAATTGTTGCTCACCCTCCTATTCCCTCTCAGCTCTTGAGGGGCCCTGAGCACAGAAATGGGGCTTTGCTTAGGCTTTCTCTCCTTAGTCCTCATGGTCTAAGTGCCCTCCCTGGTGCTTATGCCATGGCTTTTCCCTAGGTCTGGTAGGCCTGATGGGGGTCCTGCTTGAATACCAGTTCACCCCAGTTGGCTTTGATACTGCATGTAGATACCTCTTTCTTCAGGGACTGCTTGGATTTTCCAGCTCTGCCCACCAGAATGAATATCCACCACTGGATACTCTGAAAGTAATATGAAAACCTAGCCATCCTCAGCCAGTGAAAGTTGGTAGCTGAGTGGATTTTCTCTCCTGCTTTTTCGATGACATCTGCCTGGTTTCATTTCCTCCCCCAGTGGCATCCTGTTGCCTTAGGAACCATACTGCTTATGATGACTAATTTTAATTGCTAACTTGGAGGGGATTTGGGGATGAGACTAACATTTAAATTGATGATCCCTAAGTAAAGCAGATTGTCCTCCATAATGTGGGTGAATCTCATCCAATCCATTAAAGGCCTGAGTAGACCAAAAAGACAAGCGTCCCCAGGCAAGAAGAATTCTCCAGCAGAATTGCCTTTGGACTTCATCTGCACCACCATCTCTCCTGGGCCTTGAGCCTCCCAATCCACATTGCAGTTTGGACTTGGCCACCTCAGTAACTGCATAAATCAGTTCTCTATACTGAATTTCTTTCTGTATATATATATATACATCCTACTGGTTCTCTTTCTCAAGATATTTTTTCAGTCATGCATTGGAGAAGGAAATGGCAACCCACTTCAGTATTCTTGCCTGGAGAATCCCAGGGATGGGGGTGCCTGGTGGGCTGCCGTCTATGGGGTCACACAGAGTCGGACACGACTGAAGTGACTTAGCAGCAGCAGCAGCAGCAAGTCATATCTGACTCTTTGTGACTCCATGAATTGCAGCATGCCAAGCTTCCCCATCCTTCACTATCTGCCAGAGTTTTCTCAAACTCATGTGCACTGAGTCAGTGATATCATCCAACCATCTCATCATCTGTCACACTCTTCTCCTCCAGCCCTCATTCTTTCCCAGCATCAGGGTCTTTTCCAGTGTGTCAGCTGTCTGCATAAGGTGGCCAAAGTATTGGCGTTTCAGCTTCAGTATCAGTCCTTTCAATGAATATTCAGGATTGACTTCCTTTAGGATTGACTTGTTTGATCTCCTTGCTGTCCAAGGGACTCTCAAGAGTCTTCCCCAGCACCACAATTGAAAGCATCAATTCTTTGGCATTCAGCCTTCTTTAAAGTCCAACAGTCATATCTGTACATTACTACTGAAAAAAAAAAANGACGAACAGAGATCATTCTGTCATTTTTGAGATTGCATCCAAGTACTGCATTTCGGACTCTTTTGTTGACCATGATGACTACTCCATTTCTTCTGAGGGATTCCTGCCCGCAGTAGTAGATATAACGGTCATCTGAGTTAAATTCACCCATTCCAGTCCATTTTAGTTCGCTGATTCCTAGAATGTCGACGTTCACTCTTGCCATCTCTTGTTTGACCACTTCCAATTTGCCTTGATTCATGGACCTGCCATTCCAGGTTCCTATGCAATATTGCTCTTTATAGCATTGGACCTTGCTTCTATCACCAGTCACATCCACAGCTGGGTATTGTTTTTGCTTTGGCTCCATCCCTTCATTCTTTCTGGAGTTATTTCTCCACTGATCTCCAGTAGCATATTGGGCACCTACTGACCTGGAGAGTACCTCTTTCAGTATCCTATCATTTTGCCTTTTCATGCTGTTCATGGGGTTCTCAAGGCAAGAATACTGAAGTGGTTTGCCATTCCCTTCTCCAGTGGACCACATTCTGTCAGCCCTCTCCACCATGACCCTCCCATCTTGGGTTGCCCTGCGGGCATGGCTTAGTTTCATTGAGTTAGACAGGGCTGTGGTCCTAGTGTGATTAGATTGACTAGTTTTCTGTAAAAATATACTTATTTCCTGCATATTTTACTGATTTTATGATATTTTATAACACACAGCTAAACAAAAAGAAACACAGCAAAGAGCTCAGGAAGAGATGGATGACCTCTCCCCACGGGCCTTACTCTCACACTAGTAGCTGCTTTTCTAGGCTCCCTCATGCAGACCTAACATTTTTCACAAGGATTAATACCCATATGAGATCCCCCAATATCCCAAAGTGGAAAAAATGACTATTCTTACAAATTAGAGCTGGTTTTTAACAAGCAAATGTCTCTATGTATTTTAAGAGGTAGCAACACAGAAGCAGCTTCACCATTTTTCACCTTGCTATATGATCTCAGAACACATGATAAAAGCTGGGCAGGCTGGGTGTAGTTGTTGGGATGTTTGGAGTTATCTTTGGGAGTCTCTTCCCATAGTGCCTGCTTCCTATTAATTTCCAAAACCTGTTCATTCTGCATTTAAAATATAGGTACTCACCTCCAGCCTAGGCTCCTACAAACACATTTAACAATCTCTCCAATTCAGGTGTACTATCCTTTCATTCACCCTCCAAGGCAAACCAGATTCATCTTCCTAGTGTTTAGTGTGGTCATGTTAGCTTACCACAAACTCATTAAATCCATCTTCCCCTGAAACATCTTCCTCCTCCTGTGCAGTGGACAGTACCATCCAGGCTTACAGTTTGAACATCACTATTGACTTCTTCTCTCCCCTCTTCTAGCCAGCATCCAATCCATTCCCAGGCCTTTTCAACTCTGTTTTCTAAGGATCTCTCAAATATGTCCATCTGCTTCTCCCACATGCACCTCCACTACCTTAGTCCAGGGTGACCACCATTACTCACAGGGACTATTGAAAACAATCATGTAACTAGTCTGCTTCCCATCTATCTCCCAACAGACTAGAGCCAACATGAACTCCTGCCAAAATAAAACTCCTATCTATTTGACCTCCCATTTTAAATCCAGCAAAGATTTCCTTATTACCTTCAAGATGAAGTCCTCAATCATTCATATGAGATACCAATTTATTTTTTTCAGTCCCACCGCTGCCGTTCTCTCCTGGTCTTTGCACATACTTTCTTTTGGTTTTTAAATCCTCTGCCCATCCATCACATCCCCCCACCTAATTCCCACCTTATCAGATTTTAGCTTAAATGTTACTTCTTCCAAGAAATCTTCTTTCAACTTTGCGGAACTGCCTATATGCTCTACATAGCAAAGAACAGTATGTGCTTTCTATTACCTTGAACTAAAACTAAAACTGGGGCACTATATAATGGGTATGTTTGTTTCCTTGCTTGTCTCACCTTCTAGACTGAAAACATCCAGAGGACACAAATTTGTCTTTCTCACTTAAGAACCTCAGTACCTGGAACAGGTTTAGTGACAGCAGATGTTTAGTAAATATTTATTAAGTAACTGAACAAAAGGATTATAATTCTTAAAAAAGTCCTAATTGACTTTTGATAGTAGTCCTCAACCAATCTCTCCAGTCTTTTCTCCCTCTACTTCTGTTTCATTTACTTTATTAGATAATCATAGTGTATTACTAGTTGAAATCTAAGCATGCTTCCCTGGTGGCTCAATGGTAAAGAATCCACCTGCAATGCAGGAGACACGGGTTTGATTCCTGGGTCAGGCAGATGCCATGGAGAATGGAATGGTAACTCACTCCAGTATTCTTGCCTAGATAATTCCAAGGACAAGAGGAGTCTGTGGGCTACAGTGCATGGGGTTGCAAAGAGTCAGATGCAACTAAACAACGAACACTTCACTTTACTTTCTTACCTGACTAACTGTTCACTCCCGGAATCCCCACCTCTTCTTTCAGTTAAAATCAACCCTAATTTTAAACAAAGATGCAAAAATGAAGTCTTCCTGACTCCAACCCATAATCTTCCTTTCCTATGAAGAAATAAACATTACATTTATAACTCTTATGAATTATATTCTGCCTTGTACAATGGCTATAACTGAGTTTAATTTCCTTAGACTATTTGAGGACTCTGTTAGTTTATTTCCTCACCAAAATATATTTTTAACACCAAAATCAATATTCAAAGCACTTTCATGGTCATTTGTGAACACTGTGCAGCAAAACTCTGAGTTAACTGTCTCACAGTCCCAGATGAGGTCAAAAAGGTGATGCTCTCTTTTCAGTTCTCATACTATAAACAAATGTCCTTTCTCTGGCTTACTCAGTGCCATATTTTTTTTACATCTTTATGATTTCTCTTGATTTTGTTGTTTAACATGGCCCCCAAGCTGAGTGCTGAAGTGCTATCTAGTGTCTCCAAGAGGTTATGATGTGCATTATAGAAAAAATATCTTCATATAAGACATGTAATATATGGTTGGCCTTGGGTTCAATGTTAATGAATCAACAATATATGTAATAAAGAAGGCATCTTTGAACAGAAATACACATAAAACAAGGTTAAATACTAACTGGTTGATGAAAATGTTGTGATCAGAGGCCCACAAGAACCTAATCCTGTATTTCCTCTAAGAACAAATATTCAGTGTTTGCAGTAACTTTTAAAAACATAACTACCTCAATTAATCAATACTGACTGTACTATATATTATGCATTTTTGTTTCCCTCTCAGTACCTAACAATGGATGCCTCACATAAAATGGGATATTTAATAACTGACCAGTGAATACATAAATGAAATCTATGATCTCTTGGTAACACACAGTAACAGAGAGGGGGGATGGAAGATAAGGACTTTGAGAGTAAGATATGAATAGAGAGGACCAAAATAAACACCCGCTGACCAACATATACGCAAACAGAATGACATGAGAAGTAATACCCTCACAAAATTTCTTTTTAAAGAGCTGTCACAGATGTTTCAATCCCAGGCTTTTTGGAGGCACAGTCGGAAAGATTTGTTAAATTATTATAAGCCCTAAAATTAGCTTACTGACCCCCAGCAAAGACTTTAAAAGGTAAGATACCTTGGCCTAAGACTTCTATGTCCCATATAAATATATGACAAGCTAAATATGAGATTTAAGGCTAAAAAAATTTTGTTAAATCTCTTACTCATGCTCAGTATCAACTATGAATTTGAAAGCATCATGGATTTCACTTCTCCAGATGCTGGAATTCTAATATACAAGTCTCCTTTCGCATGGCATCTTGTTAATTGAAACTCCTACATATTGGACCAGGCTCTCACTTTGCACAATCTATTACCACAGAAGAACAAAGCAAAGCAAATACTGTATAACAGTAATTCTCATGTATTCTTTCCAAAGTAACACAAATAGGAGGAATACATTCTATTTCATAACTGTTATGCTATAATCATGATTTTAACCAGTGCCCCTTTCTACTCATGTCCCTACCTCAACCTCCAATCCATTATTCAACTCAGCACCAAAAGCAAGGTACATAGACGGGATCACTTCACTCGTTTGTTTATCAAAATTCCACTGCTTAATATACTTAAAATAAATCCAAACTCCATGCAATGACCTACAAGTCCCTGAGCCTACCACTCTTCTTCCACATGCTCCTGCCATACTGTTCTTTAATATTCTCACCAGCTCCTTCCTTATTTGCTCACTCCATGAGTGAGACACTCCAAGCATAAAACACTCTTCCTTTACTCTGTGAGCTCTAAATTCTTTACAAATACCACATCCTCAAAAAGGCCCACTGCTGCTGCTGCCAAGTCACTTCAGTCGTGTCCGACTGTGTGTGACCCCCCAAGACAGCAGCCCACCAGGCTCCGCCGTCCCTGGGATTCTCCAGGCAAGAACNTCTGTGAGCTCTAAATTCTTTACAAATACCACATCCTCAAAAAGGCCCACTGCTGCTGCTGCCAAGTCACTTCAGTCGTGTCCGACTGTGTGTGACCCCCCAAGACAGCAGCCCACCAGGCTCCGCCGTCCCTGGGATTCTCCAGGCAAGAACACTGGAGTGGGCTGCCATTTCCTTCTCCAACGCATGCATGAATGTTAAGTCACTTCAGTCGTGTCCAACTCTGTGCAACCCTATGGACAGCAGCCCACCAGGCTCCTCTGTCCACAAGATTCTCTAGGCAAGAATATTGGAGTGGGTTGCCATGTCCTTCTCCAAAAAGGCCTACTACCACCACCCTAAATGAAATAGCCCCATTCACCACTCTCTACTTCAGTCCCTTTTCTTCCTAACACTCGAAAAATGTAATTATTTTGCTTACTTTTTAGTTATCTCTCCCCACCAAAACTTGCTTACAACTGTACTTTAAGTATCTGAAAGAGTTCCAAATGCTCAGTGAACAGTCATTTAAGTGAATGCATGCATGCACACATGCTAAGTCGTACTCTCTACTTCAGTCCCTTTTCTTCCTAACACTCGAAAAATGTAATTATTTTGCTTACTTTTTAGTTATCTCTCCCCACCAAAACTTGCTTACAACTGTACTTTAAGTATCTGAAAGAGTTCCAAATGCTCAGTGAACAGTCATTTAAGTGAATGCATGCATGCACACATGCTAAGTCGCTTCAGTCGTGTCTGACTCTGTGCAACCCTACTACTGACTGTAGCCTGCCAGGCTTCTCTGTCCATGGGATTCTCCAGGCAAGAATACTGGAGCGGGTTGCCATGCCCTCCTCCAGGGGATCCTCCCCGCTTAGGGATTGAACCTGCATCTCTAAGTCTCCTGCATTGGCAGGCGGGTTCTTCACCACTAGCGCTGCCTGGGAAGCCCTTGTAGATGAATAAGCCAGGTTATCCTGCGGCTTCCCTGCAACCTTTAGTGTACTTCATTCTCCTTGTCATATGGGTAATCTGACATGAGAAGCAGACCTATAATGAGTTTTCTTTATAAGAGATTATCTAAGTATTAAGAATATATAATTCATTCATGAAAAGATTATCACCATTTATTCTAAAAAACTCATATCTTAAAAATGTTATCATTCTAGGATTGTTTCTCTTGTGTTGCCAGAATGCCTCTGTATCTCTGCCCCCTTGTCCTCTCTGGCTATCTCTTTCTGAAAATAAAATGATAGATCTTCAGAAAAAAAAAAAAAAAAACCTTATCAGTTTAAAAGGAATGTTAATTATATATTGTTATTGTTTACAGCTTATTCCTTATATATCTCAACATAGCCAAAGGGAGATTACCTATGTTAAAATCCAACACCAGGGCTATATCTCCAGCAAATTTCTCAAGTTCTTTTAACTCTTAATGTTCATATTACTTGTATTTGTTTTAATTACTTAATGTTATATAATCTTGCTGCTTTTTACATTTATCGGAGAAGGCATTGGCACCCCACTCTAGTACTCTTGCCTGGAAAATCCCATGGACGGAGGAGCCTGGTAGGCTGCAGTCCATGGGGTCGCTGAGAACTGGACACGACTGAGCGATTTCACTTTCACTTTTATGCATTGGAGAAGGAAATGGCAACCCACTCCAGTGTTCTTGCCTGGAGAATCCCAGGGGCGGGGGAGCCTAGTGGGCTGCCATCTATGGGGTTGCACAGAGTCGGACACGATTGATGTGCCTTAGCAGCAGCAGCAGTTAATTTGTTAATTCTCAACATATGGACCAGTTCTTTCCAATTTAGGTCAAAAGGATTTCATATTCCAAATGAGTTATCTATTTGGTTTGGGAGTAAAGTAGGCATTATGTCTACACTTAAGATAGATATCCTAAGATTATCTACAGAAAATTATTCTTCAATACTTATTTCCACAAATGTCACAAACAAGTATTTTATATTTGCTTGCTAAGTAAAGTGCTAACATTCAGCACTCTAATTAGAATAGTACTGCCATAATTAAGTGAGACTTAAATTACTCAGTAATCAGCTGCTAGTATAAACAATTCAAAAGCCAAACAGGAATTTAGTATGTGAATTACAGGTTGTAACATGAAATACCATTAGGAAAAGTACATTCTAGAGGGCATTTTATTGACATAATCACATTATCTACAATATATATACTTGTACAGAAAATGCTTTGCTATTTGTCTTTTCATACTTAAGTGATTTACAGAAAGCAAATTACATTGTTGGGGAGAGAATGGCAATGTAGCATCCTTCACAAATCTTAATTATCTTAAGGTTTAAAAATATGAAACAAAAATGTAAAACCTTAATTATTCAAAAGAAAAATACCACCACCACACTTCCAAAGAGGTCTTTATCCCATGTGCCAACTCTTTTACCGTAAGGTGTTCCTACACATAGGAAATTCTAGCAACATCTTAANGCCAGGTTATCCTGCGGCTTCCCTGCAACCTTTAGTGTACTTCATTCTCCTTGTCATATGGGTAATCTGACATGAGAAGCAGACCTATAATGAGTTTTCTTTATAAGAGATTATCTAAGTATTAAGAATATATAATTCATTCATGAAAAGATTATCACCATTTATTCTAAAAAACTCATATCTTAAAAATGTTATCATTCTAGGATTGTTTCTCTTGTGTTGCCAGAATGCCTCTGTATCTCTGCCCCCTTGTCCTCTCTGGCTATCTCTTTCTGAAAATAAAATGATAGATCTTCAAAAAAAAAAAAAAAAAAACCTTATCAGTTTAAAAGGAATGTTAATTATATATTGTTATTGTTTACAGCTTATTCCTTATATATCTCAACATAGCCAAAGGGAGATTACCTATGTTAAAATCCAACACCAGGGCTATATCTCCAGCAAATTTCTCAAGTTCTTTTAACTCTTAATGTTCATATTACTTGTATTTGTTTTAATTACTTAATGTTATATAATCTTGCTGCTTTTTACATTTATCGGAGAAGGCATTGGCACCCCACTCTAGTACTCTTGCCTGGAAAATCCCATGGACGGAGGAGCCTGGTAGGCTGCAGTCCATGGGGTCGCTGAGAACTGGACACGACTGAGCGATTTCACTTTCACTTTTATGCATTGGAGAAGGAAATGGCAACCCACTCCAGTGTTCTTGCCTGGAGAATCCCAGGGGCGGGGGAGCCTAGTGGGCTGCCATCTATGGGGTTGCACAGAGTCGGACACGATTGATGTGACTTAGCAGCAGCAGCAGTTAATTTGTTAATTCTCAACATATGGACCAGTTCTTTCCAATTTAGGTCAAAAGGATTTCATATTCCAAATGAGTTATCTATTTGGTTTGGGAGTAAAGTAGGCATTATGTCTACACTTAAGATAGATATCCTAAGATTATCTACAGAAAATTATTCTTCAATACTTATTTCCACAAATGTCACAAACAAGTATTTTATATTTGCTTGCTAAGTAAAGTGCTAACATTCAGCACTCTAATTAGAATAGTACTGCCATAATTAAGTGAGACTTAAATTACTCAGTAATCAGCTGCTAGTATAAACAATTCAAAAGCCAAACAGGAATTTAGTATGTGAATTACAGGTTGTAACATGAAATACCATTAGGAAAAGTACATTCTAGAGGGCATTTTATTGACATAATCACATTATCTACAATATATATACTTGTACAGAAAATGCTTTGCTATTTGTCTTTTCATACTTAAGTGATTTACAGAAAGCAAATTACATTGTTGGGGAGAGAATGGCAATGTAGCATCCTTCACAAATCTTAATTATCTTAAGGTTTAAAAATATGAAACAAAAATGTAAAACCTTAATTATTCAAAAGAAAAATACCACCACCACACTTCCAAAGAGGTCTTTATCCCATGTGCCAACTCTTTTACCGTAAGGTGTTCCTACACATAGGAAATTCTAGCAACATCTTAACTGCGACAGAAAAATCTCTCTAGTCCACCATACATTTCTTTTAAAAATGTGTCCCACTGCTAAAAACAACCAAAACCAGGGTTGTTTGCAGAAATTGCCAACTCCAGGGCTGAAGTAGTGAAAATACAGGATAAGCTTCAAACAGCTTGTGCCAGAATATAAGAAAGTGCTCAGAAAAATAAAACAGCATGATGAATATAATCATTCCTCCATTAAAGCATTAAAGAGTTTTAAGAGTGAACATTTTATGTTATGCTTTTAGATACAGAATGCATCAATGTAAAGGAAGTTTATAGTTAAAATATGATATTTAGGCTCACCTGATTTTTTATAATTAATGTCATTTTATAATTAACTTACAGTAAAAAGGAATAACTAGTAATATAATATATGCAAATCTTATTCTTTTGGTACATCAACCATCACACCTCTTGTCTCAAACCAGGTTAGCATGTCAAGCAATCTTATTCATATGAGTAAAAAATCCTAAAGGTTAAACATTTCAAGCAACTAATAGGCCAATCAACCTCAATGACTCTATAGGATTATTCTAGTTACAAAGTGTTCATGAAAAATAGTAATCTATTATTATTTTTAATGACAAAAGTTAATAAAAGCTAGTAAAATGTTACATTTAGATACAACAGTAATATTCTATTTATGACTCTTAATAACTAGAGCACAGATTCCCACTTGCCAGAATAACTTTTAGTGAAATACTCAGCATAAAACATTTGAAAATTGTTCTGGAAATACCAGTCATTATAAACTCAACTATATATGTTATGACACACATTATCAATGCAAGCACAAGTTTCTCAAATGCCATTTCTAATAAATTTTGAAAGCATATGCTCCTGAGGTCCATATTTTTTTTTAAGTACAGGAATATTATTCCTATTCAAAAACCAGAAACAGTCCTACTCTGTACTTAAAGCAGCTTCAGACTTGCATTGTTTTGTGTATAAGTTTACTTGTGAAACTATCTTTCCTATTGCTGACAGCTGCTTAAGTCATTTAAATAGGTTATTTAGTAAATCAATTTCTTCTCAAAAAAGAAAGGACAGTGTGATGTTTATCTTTATCAAAAGATGTGTATGTTAAACTGGTCTCAGAAACAAATCAAACATCCCAGGGTATTAAAAAATGGATATAGCATAAGAATTATTAGCATTATACATCCCAATTCTAGTTTTTACAGGTACAATAAAATAGTAGCTACTAAAATTAATAGTAAAGATTTTGTTAAAGGGGTTTAAAGTTTATTAAAAAGTTTTGCCAACTTTTAAATTCCTACTCTTTGGAACTAACCTAAGGAATGAGTTTTTGTTCACCTTTATCTTTTAATTTTAGGTTGCAGCTTTTTAAGGTTACCTCATGACTAAACAAGACCAAAGAACCAGAATTTATTGATAACACAATGGTAAACCTTTTTATATTATTTCATTTAATTCTAACAGTCCTAGAAGGTAGTAGATCTTACCCTATTCTATACAGAAATGTACAAAGTCTCTTGAGTTATGTCTTCCCTCAAATTATTCCTTCCACCCCTCATTTAAAAACAAAATTGAAACTCAAAGTTAAGTTAGCTCAGCTTGGGCATACTCATAATAAATTATCTTTTAAAATATGTGGCAACCTATTTAAAATATCCTATTAACATAATTTTATTAACTGTATTGGGTTTCCCTGGTGATTCAGTGGTAAAGAATCTACCTGCCAGTGCAGAACATGCAGGTTCAATCCCTTCTTCAGATCCCCTAGAGAAGGAAATGGCAACCCACTCCAGTATTCTTGCCTGGGAAATCCCAGGGATGAAGGAGCCTGGTGGGTTACATACAGTCCATGGGGTCGCAAAAGAGTCAGACACGACTTAGTGACTAAACAACAACAATTATTAACTGTATTATGAGACTCCTTCAGGAAAATAATGTAAAAGAAAGCACCAAAATTAGTAAAGCTTTAAAGAAAAGCATAAAACCCTTCTAAGAGGAGAAAATGATGAAAGATCCTACACTGGGACAATATATGAAAATTACACCTTTGTAGACACAAATGCTTGACATTGTACAGTTTGACCACATCACTTATAGGTATTCCCACTTCTATGTGATTAAGTTCAGATATACTCCCAAATATCAAACACTAACTGAAAGAATATAAGAAATCCTATCAACAGAATAATGAGAAATCTTGCACCTCAGCAGTGATAGTTTGAGTTTATAAAACTACCTGTAAGTGAACTCTAATACTTGTTATTTTTAAATTTTAAGTGTTATTTAAAATTTTTAAATTAAGGCAGCAATATTTTCTCCCACTTTCATCCATGATTAAACTTAGATTTACCTAAGATCGATTAAACTTAAGATTTACTCAAATGACATTCAAATCCCCAAAACTAGACTCAACTTTTCTAACATTAAAGAAACTGTTCCCAGAACGTTACTACTAAAATTCTGAAACCTATATAATTTATTTCCCCTCAAACTCTCAAACAAACACACACCATCAAACACCAGTACTTTATTTAATCTGGACTATCTGGTGATAGAAGGGGAACTTCCTTTTGAAACAGAACAGCTTCTGAGACAGTATCACTGATGTCATCCTCTGCTTGGAACCATTCAGCAGTAGGTTCTTATTAGCGACCACATCATTTGACCTGTGTTTCAGATGTTTCATTCCATGTTTAATACCTTTTCGGCCTTATCATCCTTTCGGCAGATAGAAATACCAGGATTTACCTATTTCATTAAGCTTTTGCTCAGTCTTAACTGTTCTTTCCATTCCCTGAATTTCTACGGTATTTACCTATACCACAAATTTGGCTATCTTATATTATATATTATCTTACATTACTGTCTTTTTCATGTGCTTGTCATGTGCACCCATTTAACAGAACCATAAGCTGCACTGGAACCGTAAAGTCTGTCACTCAGTTTACAGTGCTATACAGTGCTCACGGTAGATATTTAATAAGCACTCACTGAAGGATCCCTATAAGATTAGTAAGAATACCAGTAATGTACTTTCAGTTATTGTATACCATTTAGATATTTACAACTATGCCATCCTCCGTGGATAGGCACATACTGAACTAAGGAAAATTATTTTCAAATTATCCAATTTAAGCTGAGTGTAAGAAAAGTTGGGAAACTCTGGACATATATCAGGGATTAATACAACACAGCACTACAGGCACAGCTAACTGACATAATATAGAGATCAAATAATTGAGGGAAGTTTATTAAAGCTGTGGAACTGATTACAGGGTAATTTTGAACCTATGATACAGCTTATGACTGTCATGAACTTTTTTTTTAGGATTAATTACAATGAGTAAGTTCATTATAATAGCTAAGATTTCCTTTTCCACTGACAAAACAACTGTTTGCTTCTCGATCATTGAAGGGCATCCTACTTATAGACAATATTCAGAGGCTAGAAAAATTTTCTTTTATGATCAGTACATATAGAAAAAAAAGAATAAAATGCTTATTGAATTTGATTCAGAAGCTTATAAACTTCTTCCAAGTAATTTTTAACTGCTTTAAGTAAAACCAGTAATTCACCTTTATTACAGTAATGTCTTGTACAAGTTAGCAAAAACTGTGAAATATATGTTCTAAAAGCTCACACTAGATTTAAATCTAGACTCTATTTTCTAGATGTATTATTTCAGGCAAGTTTCTGGACTTATCTGTGGCCAATTTTCTCAACCACAAACTAATATTAATAATAATGCTGTCACTATTGTTACTGGGACATGGCAAATACTCAATAATGATTTATTAGAAGTATCTGGACTTGCCCTCAAGAGGCTTACATCCCAGAGGCAGCAGATGGCCAGATGTAAATAAAAGTAGCAGAAGTGGCTTGTGCTAAAATAATAGCAGAGCAGCTTCTGTGAATGCAGGCATCTTATTAGACTGACACAAAACAGTAAATGAGGGAGAGTGGTGGTACATGAGGTCAGAGGGAGCCGCAGAGCTAGACCAAGTAGAGGCTGGTAAGAAGAAAAATAAAAAGTGGCTGGAGAGTTCTGAACCGATGTGACTTAAACAGTTTTAAAGACTCACCCTGGTTGCTATGTGCAGATTAAAGGATTAATATTTTTATTTGGCTTCATGAGAAATGAGCCACACTTCAGAAACCCATTCAATACCAAACTTATAACTATAAACCAAACATATTGTACCATTATGGTTTAACTGTTAATAAAAAGTTTGAATCATACTTAAGTCACTTTTAAAAATTACAAGTGATGAATGTTCTTTAATGATCGCTAATATTGTATGAAAACAAATAGCACGAAAAACAAATTGAATTTTCAATGTATATCTTCTTTCTCTTACAAAAATAAAGGCTATCTAAGGAATTTCCTGGTGGGCTAGTGGTTAGGACTCCACGTTTTCACTGAGAGGGTCTGATTCAAGGCCTGGTGGGAAAACTAAGACCCCACAAGCCACGATGGTACAGCCAAAGAGAAAAACAAAAGTGCCAGGGTGGGGTGTGTCACCAGTATCTAGATAAGATTTTTTTTTTTTTTTGAGTGAAAAATTTTACCTGATGTGTGGAAGTTTGTGTGGAAGTTATAAAATGTTGGGCTCCCCTTGTGGCTCAGCTGGTAAAGACTCTGCCTGCAAGGCAGGAGGCCTGGGTTTGATCCCTAGGTTGGGAAGATCCCCTGGCAAAGGGAAAGGCTACCCACTCCAGTATTCTGGCTTGCAGAATTTCAGGGACTCTATAGTCCATTGGGTCGCAAAGAGTTGGACACAACTGAGTGACTTTCACTATAAAAAAGTATTATAATTAGAATTATGTGTAACTTACTAAAGCTGAAACTCCAGTACTTTGGCCAACTCATGCGAAGAGCTGACTCACTGGAAAAGACTCTGATGCTGGGAGGGATTGGGGGCAGGAGGAGAAGGGGACGACAGAGGATGAGACGGCTGGATGGCATCACCGACTCGATGGACGTGAGTCTGAGTGAACTCCGAGAGTTGGTGATGGACAGGGAGGCCTGGCGTGCTGCAATTCATGGGGTTGCAAAGAGTCGGACGTGACTGAGTGACTGAACTGAACTGATAACTTACTCTCCAGGTGTGTGCATGTGTGATCAGTTGTATCTAACTCTTTAAGACTCCACAGACTATAGCCAGCCAGGCTCCTCTGTCCATGGAATTTTCCAGGTAAAGAATACTGGAGTGGGTTGCCATTTCCTTCTCCAGGGGATCTTCCCAACCCAGGGATCAAAACTTACTCTACTGAGAATTTATAAACTAAGCAAAATTCCTATGTCAAAAGAAGACACTCCAAAACAGGGCTAACTGGACTTAATCTTAAGTACAAAACACACCTGGCTATTGTTGCACATTAACAAAATTATTCATATTTAATAATTCATTAGCTAGATCTATGCACAGTCATGAGGAGCTATCAACTTGTTCCAACGTGGGAATACATTATGTTACTCTACCTATATTTAATTTTCTGGCTAATGGACTCTGGTAAGCCAAAATGATTTCTTACCAACTTGGGACAGTGTATCGAAAAACTGGAAAGCACACTGTAACGTGATTTCCTTGTAAATGTGTGCTCACTCAGTTGTGTCTGACTCTTCACAACCCCATGGGCACTGCAGCCCACCAGGCTCCTCTGTCCATGGGATTTCCCAGGAAAGAATACTGGAGTGGGTTGCCATTTCCTTCTCCAGGGGATCTTCCTGACCCAGGGATTGATCCCATTCCCTCTGCATCTCCTGCATTGGCAGGCGGGTTCCTTATCCACTGAGCCACCTGGGAAGCCCCCTTTCTTGTATATACTCCTCATCTACTATCAGAGACTATGAATTGGGAATCACATTTTAGAGTTACTTTTCTTGATTCTGTTCAGTTTCTTTAAGGATAGATTGTCCACTTCAATTTGCCTTCATAAGTCTTTATATATTTTAGAAAAAATATTTTATATTATCACCATCTTTAAAACCTTGAGAAATACAAAATGAGCTGAAAAAAAATGAGCAGATGGAAATTGCAATATGTCTTTCCAAAGACTTTATTCCTCAATGTGTCTTTCAAAAGAGTTTCTGTAATATGCTTTACAATATTAAAGGCATTTGTGATTTGCTAAACATAACACAAGGCATACATAACAGATATTTTTATGAGTTCTGTGGGTTGCTTAATGTGTCCATTTAGGTGAATACACATTGAAAATACTGATTTATGGATTAAGACACAGTTCTTACACACTTGTAAATAATTTAGTTCGACATTTTCTTTATTGCTTCAAATACTATATCTTTTAATTTTTTTCTACATGTTATAAATTATTTTGTGCTTTGCACAATAAAAGTAGCATTTCAAAAGTTTATTTTATGTCAAGTACTATGCTAAGTGTTTCAAATTTAATCCTCACAAGAACTCTGTAAAACAAAATACCATCCTATTTTATAGATGGGAAAGTTTGGAGATACTGTCCCAATCCCAGGATCACTATTTCTTAGTGATGGACCTAGGATTTCAATCCAGTTCTGATCTCTGAATTACAAACTCCTTCCCAGATGCACTCAACACCAGATGGAAGTACCTAAGTATAAGACAGTGCATATAGCTCGAAAAGTAATATAGAAATATATACAGGGACTAGCATACATAATTAGACTTAACAATGAAAGGTCATAAGAAGTGACACCTAAAAAAAAAAAAAAAAAGATAAACAGTTAAGTATACTGTCCCAGAATGTTAGGTAATGTCAGCTAAGACTAAAAAGAGCTAATCTTTATACATAAGATTTATTAAAAGTACTACAAATGTACTTTGACTCTAGGAAGTAGTCCTGTTGTCCCCAAAATTGCAATTTGAATTTATCAAGTGAGTAGATACAATTACCAAATTGCAGGACATATAGACATTAGAGAAACAAACAACCTTACGGGAACCAACTAACAAAATTCAAACTGAAGAAAGTACAAAAAACTTAATTTCTTCAACAAATAAACAGTATGAGTGGAAACAAAAGACCAGGATTAAACCTAGACAAAAAGAGAATCAAGAGATACACCCACCAACTCAGAAACATCAAAGAGGAATCATGAGGTAAATGAGAAAGGAATGATGACTGGACATTCGATATAAAGTAATCATCTTTTTTAAAAGGTATGATATGATAATGACATCATGGTTATAATAAAAAAAAAGATGACTCTTTACCTTTTGGAGGTTGATACAAATGAAATGATACATTGTCTTGAATCTGCTTCAAAATAACATGGAGTGGGGATTGTAGGCAGAGACACAGATAAAGCAAGACTAGCCATAGCCAAACTTTGAAGCTAGGTCTGTGTAAGCAGGGATTCACTACCATTTTTGGATATATTTAAAATTTTCCAAAATAAAAGCCCCAAATTAAATTCCAATTAGATCTAAATATGAAACATAAAATTTCTTCATGATTAAAAAAAGTTACTTAAGTTGCTTATACTCTTTCTTTTTTCTTAAAGGAAATATTAAATAAACATTGGAAATAGGAAGAAAATAACACAAGAGCACAGAAAAAGGTTCAACTATGGAGCCATACTGTAAAACCTATTAGTATTAGTTAGAGGTACTTAAAATTTAAAAAGCCAAATACTTTCAGTGGAGGTATCAGTAAACAGACGAAAAACTACTTGAAAACACTAGGGCAGAGGAAAACGTAAGACGCAGCTAAGAGCTTTTAAGAAGCACCTTGGCAACAGTACTAACTAGACTAATTTAAACTACAGAAAAATTACTCCTAAGATATGCTCGCAAAAGATAAAACTCATCTTTCTTTGGAATTAAATTCTTAGTATTTACTTGTGTCCAGTTACTAGAAGAGAGGAAGAAAGGATAATGAATTTACTGTTTCAGCAATAACACTGGTTTAAAGAAAAGTTGATATGGAGAGACTAGAAAGCTGAAAATCACCTTTATTTTCAAATTCTAAGAAGCAACTGAACAGAGATTTACTGGTAAGATAGGGAAATTAGGGGGAATACATCTGAGTACTGAAAGGGAAAACCAAAGATAAGTTCAAGTTGTAGCATATATATAGTGGCAAATTTTTTTAAGACAGGTATTGTATTTTTCAAGTCCAGAAAATACAGTACTAGTCCAATAAATAATAAATGTATTATCTGTTGAAATAACTGAATGAAATATTTTCTATTAAAAGCAAAGGGTTCTCCTTCTCGGGTCAGCTAGACTAGAATAGAAATTTGCACAATTCTATTATGTTATGCAAACATTTAGAAACTAAAAACATGCAAATATACCAACAAAAATCATCTTAAAGGGGAAAAAAATGCAAGCTATGCCTACAAGAATAACTTAAAATGGACAATCTATAGCAATTGCTAGCACTGTTTGAAACACTATCTTAAAGAGAATAAGGGCCACTGATGAAATAGATTTACCATTAATATTACTCCCTGCATGAAAGAGAAGGTTGGCTGGCCTTGAACAGGAAGCAGTAGTAACTGGTTTGATTCTCCACTACGAGGTTACCTTCACTGCATTTCCAAAATTTGAAGAAGACAACAGAACTGCAGCAACTTTCAGTTTACACCAAAAATGGGATAACAAAATATAAAAGTGCTGAGTTTTATTTCAGCATCACATGAAGGGAGGCAGGTCAAAGGATGACAGTGGTCAAGCTAGCCCCAGTTGGTGGGAGTGGTGCCACTTATCCTTTCCTGCCACAGCTCCCTTTAATGCAACTTGAGTACAAGTGGGAGGAAACTGGCACTCCAAGCTCTAGTGAGCTTTTGTTTTTATCTGCTTTTCCTCAGTTCCACAATGTCCTGCAAAACAGAGGCATTTAATACCATGAGCAGGTTCAAAACTTGTGGAAAGTATCTCCCTAACCCTCCGTGAACGTTTTCAAGTTCTCAAAAGTCAATATATAAAATATATCATTATACTTAAGAACTGCCATCATACTGGATCTAACAGTAGCCTCAGAGGACACAAGAGCACATTTTTCCTTCTGAAGTAAACCTCATTGGGTAGGGATATATACTAAATAAAAGTCCTAATTTTCCAGTGTCATGGACTGCACTTATTTATTGCATAAAGCAATTACATATAACATTTATTGATTGTCACATAAAAAAATTGTCTTTTCAGCTGAAACTGTCTCTGGTGGATGACTTTCTAAAATTTATCTGCTGTTATGAAATACTTGCTCTATTTTTACCCTGACAGAAATTCATATCTCCAAAATGCCAACAAGGTTGGAAAAAGTCATTCTAATACAATCCCATCATTTTAAAGATAAGGAATCCAAGCTCTGGAGAGTCATATGATTCTGCCTCAAATTATACATATGGCTAATTTAAAAAGCAGTATCAAAATGTGAACCCAGGTCTCCCCAAACCTCTAACCAGTGCTATATCATATAAAGCCTCATTTCTATTCAACACAGCTCTCAGAGCAGTCCTTAATCACTTTATTGTTTCCTCTTTTGCAAGTTTCCTCATCACCTTATCCCCTTGATAATCTGAATAGCTGTTCTATAGATCTGTTTCACTTCCATTATGGCAATTTAAGATGAACAGTCTAAATGGGCATAATGCCACAGGTACTGGTTTTGTAAAATGTTTGCATTTGGGGAGGAAGAACTATTTCTTTTCTGCCAAAAGTAAGTACTCATCAGTAAAATAACCTCATGTTCTAATACTAATATGTGTCAGACACCACTGAAAGTTTTTTAAAAAGTCCTTGGTGGCAACATTCTTACATGTTCTTGAGTAACTTGGTTTAAATTCCCATTCTTTAAAAAAATTTTAAAGATATTTATTTGGCTGCAGAATCCTGTGGACAGAGGAGCCTGGTGGACTGCTGGCCATAGGGCTACATGGAGTTACATGGCTGGAGCGACTTAGCATGTATGCATGCTCTGGAGGAGGAAATGGCACCCCACTCCAGTGTTCTTGCCTGGAGAATCCCAGGGACGGGGGAGCCTGGTGGGCTGCCGTCCATGGGGTCGCACAGAATCGGACACGACTGAAGCGACCGAACAGAGGCAGTGTTAGCTGCTGCACGTGGGATCTAGTTCTCTGATCAGGGATGGAACCTGGCCAGGCCCCCTGCACTGCAGCCCCGAGTCTTTGTCACTGGACCACCAGGGAAATCCCCAGGTTTCCATTCTTACTTGGGTAGTAAAAAGGAAGACTGAAGTTATTTTTCAACAGCAGCTCTTCCATTAGATTGACTTGATAGCTGTTTATGTGACAAATTTAATCTGAGGTACTTGAAACTTAGCAACAAAGGTGAGAAAAACAACATGAAAAGAACAAGAGCAAGAATATTGCCTTGATTTGTCTCCTGAAAAAGTGTACCTTGTCTTCAAATTTTTGAGTACCACAAATTTAGTCCCCTAAGGTAAGAAGGTGCCTTTTTAGTGATTTTTCTTCCATCGACCCCTGTTAAGAAATAGTTTTGTAGAGATTTTTGGATCTTCAAAGACTGCTTAAGCTGGTATCCTTTATACCATATATTAAAGAACAACCAATAAACCTGGATTTAAAAAAACCAAAAAACAAAAATATGATTTTATTTTTACCTTTGGAAAGCAAAGGATATATAAATAGCAAAACAAAACCAAAAAGGACCAAGGACTTAATGGTCAAATAAATGGTTGACAAAGCAAAACCACCAAATCACTTTTCAAACATGGATCTTTTCTCTTAATGAATTTTAATATTACTCTTGATGTAGAACATGTGCTATAATTATCAAAAGCATACTGATCTCAACTTACTGCATTATGGCCTTTATATGCTATTTAAGTTCTTCGCCCTTAATTCTCACAACATTCTAAGGTAAATATCCATCACTATTTTCATATTTCACCTGAGAAAACTGGGACACTTCAAGGTTAAGTAATTTGCCAAGGTTACAGAGCTTGAATCCAGGTCTGCAGGTTCAGAAATCTGCTCCTTAGGCACTCTACTGCATTCTCGATAGCACAGAAAACTTTAGAAAATAGAGTCAAACTCTAAATTCTGTGTATTGCATTATCCAAGCCACTGAATTTTTTCTTACTGAAGTATAGTTGATTTATTAGTTTCAGGTGTACAAACAGTAATTTGATAATTTAACCGATTATACTGTTGAAAGTTATTATAAAATGGTGGCTGTATATTTCCTGTGCTGTACATTATATGCTTGGATCTAATTTATTTTATACATAGCAGTTTACAATAAGTTATTTTTGGGGGGTCAAGAAGCCAAGAATTTGCCATCCTCACTTCCTGATTTTAGATCAGATGAGTGGCACAAATGAACTGTTTTTGCCATTACTTATTATATCATCACTAAAACCTGAAAAGAAAGGGACTAGTTAAATTCTTAAACTTTACTACCTGCTGTTCTAGAAGACCTTACTTAACCACTGTTATAATCTATATGATACACTCAATATAAATGTTAAGGTTTCCCTAGAGTAGGAAGATACTAAAGTGATCACTTAAATCTTAAAGAGTATCAGCTATGCATTAGTCATTTTACCTGCTTGTACAGATCAACAGGATATAAACCTTGGTTGTTTCCTTCTTTAGGAGACATTTCTTATTAATTCAATGATTAGTTAACTAAACCAAATGGAACAAATGGCCCTCCAAAAATGAAATGTAGTGGAAAAGAAAACAGAGGAAAGGAATCACAGCAAGTTACATGGTGATCTACTCTCACTAGTGTTAGAAAAGCAAAGGAGAGTCTTGAGTAACTTCAGTCTGACCACAATGACCACTTGTTACACCTACCACCCACTACAATACCTCAGGCTCATTAGGAATTAAAAGAAGCTCAGCAAAGTAAAGGACACATCCCAACCAGGCCTAAGGTCTCTACAACCGCTGAGGAGCAAGGGAGCCACTGAAATAAGTTTCCCCACCCTCAAGCTTTCACTGCTGCCCAGGAGGCAAAGACCAAAAGCCAGAGGCCAAGACAGTTCTCCGGCCAGGGCAGTGACCCAGCTCGAGACAACCCTCCCCCGCCCCTGATCAAAGTGTCCGCGCCTAGAGGGGTGGGGTAGCTGCAGGGTGAGGAAGGCCTGGATAGGAGATAAGGGGACTAAGATGTTTCGACAGAGAAAAGGTCCCTTCGGTTGGCGGATCGGGACGCGGCCCCGGGCCGAGAAGAGAGTCGCCCGCCGCCATGATAGGGCCGGCCCATCTGGGGGGCGTGACGCGGACGGCCCGGAGCGCAGAACCGGCTCCCTTTTCCCCCCGCCCCTCCCCCGCGTGGGCCTCGGCCACAACTGCCCCCCAATACTCACGCTTTGTCCACCAGCTCCCGCACCTTCCACATGTTCAACATCTTGCCCGAGGGGGCCGGGCCTCCACCTCCCTCTCCTGTACCCCACGGACCCCGGAACACTTCCGCGCCGGGGCAGATCCAGGCCGGGTCGCTGCCGCTGTCGCCGCCGCCGCCTGCCGCCTCAAACTCCCCCAGTCAGCTCCTTCTCTTGCCACAGCCGCGGCGCTGCCAGTGACACGTCGAGACGCGGAGGCAGAGGCGCTGCGTGGAGCGGAAGTGCCTGACTTTCCGCCCGCTGCGCACGGGGCACGCTGGGACTTGTAGTTCTCTGTGCGCCAAATTAGGCTGAAAGAGTTTCAGAGGAAACCTAAAGTTAGGCTTCTTCGGTAAAAGAGCTCTCCGGATTCTCCGCACCCCTACGCAGTAGTCATGTATGGATGTGAAAGTTGGGCCATAAAGAAAGCTGAGAGCCGAAGAATTGATCCTTTTGAACTGTGGTGTTGGAGAAGACCCTTTAGAGTCCCTTGGACTGCAAGGAGATCCAACCAGTCGGTCCTAAAGGAAATCAGTCCTGACTGTTCATTGGAGGGACTGATGCTGAAGCTGAAACTCCAATACTTTGGTCACCTGATGCGAAGAACTGACTCATTAGAACAAACCCTGATGCTGGGAGAGATTGAAGGCGGGAGGAGAAGGGGACGACAGAGGATGAGACGGTTGAGTGGCGTCACCAACTCAATCAATACACATGAGTTTGAGCAAGCTCCAGGAGATGGTGAAGGACAGGGAAGCCTGGTGTGCTGTAGTCGATGCGGTCACAGAGAGTCGGACACAACTGAGTGGGTGAGCAACAACAACCACCACAATGGACAGAGGAACCTGCCAGGCTGTAGTCCGTAGGATCTCAGAGTCAGAAACGACTGAAGTCAACAGCATGCACACGACGACTAGAAGAAGTATAATTGGCATATGTACTCCTCATTGACAGAAGTAATTCTGTATTTGATTCCAAATGCCCAAATATACTTCCTTCCCTGGGCTTTAGTTTCCATCCTTGTACATTGAAAAAGTTGTATCTTAAAACCTATTCCATTCTAATTCTACCATACAGTGTGCTTATATTTAGACAGATAATTAATATCCTTGTTAGATTAAAGTTCAGAATCTCAGTTCACATCCATGGGAAATTGTAGAAAAACAACACTACGACATTACGACAGGCCCAAGAAACTGACACGTGTATATTCTCAAAGTGTATCTAGATACACACCTACGCTGCATTCATTGTTTCATTGCAATGATTATTGTCATTTTATTTTTCACTTACTCATTTTTTGGACAATGTTCATGTTAGAGCCACAAACACTCTTAAAGTTCATTTGCTCAAACTGCTTAAATTTTACAGCTCTTTACATTCTACAAATTTTTATTGAACATTTTCTACGTGCCAGGAGTGGGGAGAAGGAGAAGGGGATGACAGAGGATGAGATGGCTGGATGGTATCACCGACTCAACGGACATGNTTTTTGGACAATGTTCATGTTAGAGCCACAAACACTCTTAAAGTTCATTTGCTCAAACTGCTTAAATTTTACAGCTCTTTACATTCTACAAATTTTTATTGAACATTTTCTACGTGCCAGGAGTGGGGAGAAGGAGAAGGGGATGACAGAGGATGAGATGGCTGGATGGTATCACCGACTCAACGGACATGAGTTTGAGTAAATGCTGAGAGTTGGTGACGGACAGAGAGGCCTGGTGTGCTGCAGTCCATGAGGTCCCAGTTGGACACAACTGAGTGACTGAACCGAACTGAACTGGAGAACTGGAGAAGGCAGCTGGGAAGAAGATAGGCAAGGCCTCAGCTCTCTTGGATCTTAAAGGTCTTTGGAGGAAAACATAGTAATCAAGGGAACATTTAAGATAATTGCTGATAGAAAGTGCTTGAAGAAAACAGAAGATAATGTTATAGAGAATGACGTTAGAGGAAAATAGTATTAGGGAATATTTAGAGTGTCTTTGAGGACATTTTTTTAGTGGGGAGGTAGGATACTATTCCCCTACCTGGGATTGAACCCACCCCCCTGCAGTGGATGAATGGGAAGTCCCTTGAGGACATTTTATTTAAGCTGAAACTTGAATGATAAAAATGAAATGGCAAAAAAAATTTTTTTTAATCTGCAGGAAAAGAATTTCTATTGAGGACTGATTCACAAAAGAAACGTGAAATTGATTGCTGCTAGTCATGAAGCTAGGTAAAATGATCCCAAATCAAGAATCTAGAACACCTGACCCTTAGTTCTTCAGGTCAAATCAGTTCCTCATACTGCATTCATTAAATAACTGGAAGGAGCTCTGGAAGATTTCCTGAGAAATCTGTATGCAGGTTCAGAAGCAACAGTTAGAACTGGACATGAAACAGCAGACTGGTTCCAAATCAGGAAAGGAGCATGTCAAGACTGTATATTGTCACCCTGCTTATTTAACTTGTATGCAGAATACATCATGCGAAATGCTGGGCTGGATGAAGCACAAGCTAGAATCAAGATTGCCAGGAGAAATATTAGTAACCTCAGATACGCAGATGATACCACCCTTATGGCAGAAAGTGATGAAGAACTAAAGAGCCTCTTGAGGAAAGTGAAAGAGGAGAGTGAAAAAGTTGTCTAAAAACTCAACATTTGGAAAACTAAGATCATGGCCAACATTCAGAAAACTAAGATCATGGCATCTGGTCCCATCACTTCATGGCAAATAGATGGAGTTGGTGATAGACAGGGAAGCCTGGCATGCTGCAGACCATGGGGTCACAAAGAGTTGGACAGGACTGAGTGACTGAACTGACTGACTGAGCTCTAGAAGGGCTTTCAGTAAGACTTCAGGATTTTACCAAGACAAGTTGAAAGAATTGCCAGGCAGAAAAGTATAAAAAGCACAAATCAGATCAAAACTGTCTGAGAGCTTTGTCAAGATAGGAATGCTCAGGCAGACAGAAGTAAAGTGAATTGAAGAGGTGGGTAGAGAGGTGCACGTAAAGAGACAGGCAGAGAAATAGGGCTTTCAAATGAGAATTCTGTGTTTTGGATTGAATGGACTATCCAGCTCAAGATTCAAAGAGTGGGATGTGGCCAGGGAAGATAAGAAAGAGAATCTGCTTTCCATAAATAAGAGCTCAGCAAGTTAACTTTCAAACAAGCAGGTCCAGGGTACACCAGCAGAAAGAGCCTGGCATGAAAATAACCGCCTTCCCCGCCCTAGGCCTGTTTACACATTCATAGTAACTCATGATCAACTTCACCAGAGTTACCCAATGAGTACAATGTTGTCACCTGCTTTGCCTGCTCAGATAACAAGTTTGAAAGTGTCTAGGCTTTTTCCAATGTTGTCACTTGGTGTCTGTTCACAGTTGACCAGTGCCATCTAGAATGTAACACCAAAAAACCTGCCTGTCTACCTTTGATTCAAAAGAGCCTTTAATAGAGGAACCAAACAAGGAGAGTTTGTTAAAAAGTGATCTGATCATTTGCATTTTAACTAAGTGTTCCATTTTTACCCTTTATCTTGCAACTTTGAGAGCAGTTTCCATAGTAACATCGTTGTGGCAATTTAAATGTATCCACAGTAGAAAAATAAACAAGACAATGTCCCACCTACCCCTCTTCAGGAAAACATATTTTTTACTAAATGGGCTTTTAGTGAGGCCAAACCAGCACAAGGTTTGAAAGCAAATGTACTCAGCAGTGTTACTTATGTGTGAGGAGCAATGATAAGTATGCTTATCTCTTATGGTTGGCTCCTTGGTGTATTCTTCAGAGGAGTTTAATTCCTAGTACAGGGCTTTGGTAGCCATGGGAAGGCACCTCCCAGATCTTTCTTCAAGAGAACCCATTGAGGGGAGTGTGGATGGCCAACAGCTCCAGCAGCCACGTCTACTTCTTGGGAATGAGGCACAGCATTTATGCCAAGGCTGAAGTCAAGTGGGCCTTAGAAAGCATCACTAAGAACAAAGCTAGTGGANCCTTCCTTGGGGAGCCTGCAGTGGTCTTTCTTCTACTCAGGTTGTGATGACTAGAGTTTCATGTGGGTCGCGTGGAACTCTAGTCACATCACACTGTGATGCAGTGTGATCCACTTGGGTTCATGAGTGAGTGAGTGACGTCACTCAGTCGTGTACGACTCTTTGCGACCCCATGGACTGTAGCCCACCAGGCTCCTCCCTCCGTGGAATTCTCCAGGCAAGAGTACTGGAGTGAGTTGCCATTTCCTTCAGGGGATCTTCCTGACACAGGGATCGAACCCGGGTCTCCTGCATTTCAGGCAGACGCGTTAACCTCTGAGCCACCAGGGAAGCCCATGCTTGTTCAGTTTTTGCAGTTTGATAGCAGTATTAGGGTACTCAGGCTGTCTGTTGTCATTCCCATTGACCATTTATTTGTTTTTTCAGTGTTGACAGTTAATAAGTAAGCAGTGTTTACAGCTTTTGCTAAATCTTCAGCCTCATTATGTTTTCTGGTCAGTCCCACTGAAGAAACCAAAGTCCGCTCAGCTAGTAATCAGGCTGCAGCATTCCTAACTTAACCGTGTGTCCGGCAAGACTGGTAGGAGATAGACCAGGCCAGAAAGTAATCCTCCAAATGACTAGCACACCTGCTGTAAAATACCGCTGCGGAGCTCAGCTCAGTGCTCTGCAGCAACACAGAGGGGTGGAATGGGGGTGGGTGGGGGGCAGGTTCAAGAAGGAGGGGACATCTGTATATGTATGGCTGATTCACGTTGTTGTATGGCAGAAATCAATGCGATGTAAAGCAATTATCCTCCAATTAAAAATATATTAAAAATATCACTACTTCCTTATCATTTATAACTCTTGCCCCTGATGCAAAGAGCTGACTCATTGGAGAAGACCCTGATGCTGGGAAAGATTGAAGGCAGGAGGAGAAGGGGACGACAGAGGATGAGATGGCTGAATGGCATCACTGACTCAATGGACACGAGTTTAAACAAACTCTAGGAGATGGTGAAGGACAGGGACTGTCTCTTATACACATCTCTGATTTCTTCTTCCCACCCTCAGAATTCAATGGGCACCATGGCCCTGAACTTCAGATTGCAGGGTGAGCATTGGGTGTTCCTCAGCTTTTCTGCCTTGTCCCACTGTCTCCAAGCATAATTGGAAGTATTTGGTAAAGACCTATGGAGAATATTTGGCAATGTACTTCTAATTCTCCTTGTCTGTGAAGGTCCAAAAATCCGTAAACTATCAAGTTCATCCTTGACCTTTAAACTTCAGTAAAAGTCTCGCTGTTTTATCCTCAGCCACATCCATGGTGACCGCTTCTTGTTTCCAGTGTTTCACCCAGGGTGATGACAGCCATAGGCACCTTCTCTCCTGCAGAGGACCTTTTGTTTTCTAAATTTTAGATCACTGGAGTCTTCACAAGCTTACATCTCCGATGTGTTAAAAATATAGTTTTGTCATTTATATGCCTGACTATCATTACTGTGTTGACAGTGGTATTCTCTTGAGGTTTTCAAAAACCTATGTAAGAGGAAAGTCAATTTTTTTAAAACTCTTAATTTGTCTTTTATATTTTGTGAATTTTATAATGCAAATAATGTTTATTATACAACAAATATTTAAGTCTTCTGTTGATTGACAAATTGTATATTAGCAAAGTTTGGATGCTGTGTTAGTCAAAATGGACTAGACTAACCAGTCCATTAAGTAACCAAAAAATCTTTAATATCTCAGTGATTTCAATAAATAGAGAATTATTTCTGGGTTACAGAGATTGTTTATAAGCTGGGGATAGTTTTATCACTGACTCAGAATTCTGAGCTCCTTCTATCATGCATTACCAAAAGGCAACATTTAACTATTTTTAAATAACCAATTCTCAAAACCATTTACATCACTTCCACCTACACTGATTTGGTCAGAACTCAATTGTATGGTCTTGAATCTGAATAAACACTCCTAAAAGAGCTTCAGGGGTAGGTTATTAGAAGTCAAGGAACAGAGGCACCAAACAGAAGCTTACAGAATAAGATTTCAAAAACATTTGGTGATGGTGTTGATTTTATCTGATACTGTGACAATATTTATTTTTTTCTCTTTTGTTTTAATAGGTTTATTCGGATATAATTTACATATCATACAATTCATCCATTTAAAATGTACTAACAACAGTCTAGTTTTCTAACATTTTTCACCCCAACAAGAAACCCAGTACCCATTTGCAGTCACCCCACCCAGGACTCTAGGCGACCATTAACTGCTTTTTGTCTCAATGGATTTGACTATTCTGGATATTTCAAATCAATGTAATCATGTGATACATGGTCTTTTGGGACGAGATAATTTCACTTAGCATTATGTCTTTGAAATTCATATATGTTGTAGCATGTATCACTATTTCATTTCTTTTGATTGCCTGATACTATTCCATTGCATGGATAGACCACATTTTATTATCCACTTATCAGCTGGTGGACATTTGGGTTATATTCGCTTTGGGGAATGACAACAGTTTTTGATTACATTAAAAGAAACATTTTAGATACAACAGGTACCACTGTTAGATACAACAGGTACAAAGAGGACAGGAAAGAGTTTTAACAGAGTAAAAGTGGAGAAAGAGAGGTCTTTACAGTGGTGAAAGATGATGCTGTGAATATGCCAGCAAATTTGGAAAACTCAGCAGTGGCCACAGGACTGGAAAAGGTCAGTTTTCATTCCAATCCCAAAGAAAGGCAATGCCAAAGAATGCTCAAACTACCGCACAGTTGCACTCATCTCACACGCTAGTAAAGTAATGCTCAAAATTCTCCACGCCAGACTTCAGCAATATGTGAACTGTGAACTTCCAGACATTCAAGGTGGTTTTAAGAAAGGCAGAGGAACCAGAGTTCAAATTGCCAACATCCACTGGATCATGGAAAAAGCAAGAGAGTTCCAGAAAAATATCTATTTCTGCTTTATTGACTATGTCAAAGCCTTTGACTGTGTGGATATCAATAAACTGTGGAAAAGTCAGAAAGAGACAGGAATACCAGACCACCTGACCTGCCTCTTGAGAAACCTATATGCAGGTCAGGAAGCAACAGTTAGAACTGGACATGGAACAACAGACTGGTTCCAAATAGGAGAAGGAGTACGTCAAGGCTGTATATTGTC
>SJYX01003319.1:186683-210408 GCA_006410675.1 Oreotragus oreotragus | reverse complement strand
ACCTCAGATATGCAGATGACACCACCCTTATGGCAAAAAGTGAAGAGGAACTAAAGAGCCTCTTGATAAAGGGAAAGAGGAGAGTGGAAAAGTTGGCTTAAAGCTCAACATTCAGAAAAGGAAGATCATGGCATCTGGTCCAATCACTTCATGGGAAATAGATGGGGAAACAGTGGAAACAGTGTCAGACTTTATTTTTGGGGGCTCCAAAATCACTGCAGATGGTGATTGCAGCCATGAGATTAAAAGACGCTTACTCCTTGGAAGGAAAGTTATGACCAACCTAGATAGTATATTCAAAAGCAGAGACATTAATTTGCCAACAAAGGTCCATCTAGTCAAGGCTATGATTTTTCCAGTGGTCCTGTATGGAGGAGACAGTTGAACTGTGAAGAAACTTGAGTGCCGAAGAATTGATGCTTTTGAACTGTGGTGTTGGAGAAGACTCTTGAGAGTCCCTTGGACTGCAAGGAGATCCAACCAGTCCATCCTAAAGGAGACCAGTCCTGGGTGTTCATTGGAAGGAGTGATGCTAAAGCTGAAACTGCAAAACTTTGGCCACCTCATACAAAGAGTTTATTCTTTGGAAAAGACCCTGATGCTGGGAGGGATTGGGGGCAGGAGGAGAAGAGGACGACAGAGGATGAGATGGCTCTGGATGGCATCACCAACTCAATGGACATGAATTTGGGGGAACACCAGGAGTTGGTGATGGACAGAGAATCCTGGCGTGCTGAGATTCATGGGGTCGCAAAGAGTCGGACACAACTGAGTGACTGAACTGAACTGACTGAACTGAAGTGTCTACTGATATAGAGTTATCATGTATGACTTTCAAAAGTGACTGATCAGTGAAGAATGAATACCTATCTTGTTTTCTTTCAAAAAATAGTTTTATATTATTTAAACACTCAGTGAAAATAACCAAAGCATAGAAATGTATCTCATTGACAAGAAAATAAAATTGCCTTTGCCAAATTAGTAAACATATTTTTTCTCTTTAAATATACAAGGCTTTTAAGGGAGGACAGCACACTCTAGAGTAGCTTCAATTCCAGTCAGTCCCCAGTCAGATGAGATGGAGACTTCTGGTGTCTTACTGGTGATGGGCTAATGCAATTAGGTGCCTGAAGCTTGTCATTTCCTTCCTAATAGGCTTCTGGGTTTGCCTGCAGCTTCCTTAGCTGGAGAAGGCTGTAATTCACTTGACATCAGTGGGTTATTTATAGAACATTGGCTCAGGAAATGCAACCTATATAAAACTGGGCTCTTTTATTTCCTGTATGAAGACATATTTGCTGAAAATCTGTGCGTTTGAATTGTAAAGTACAAGTTGACGTGCTGCTTCCCTTTATATCAGGTTAATATTCCATGTTCATTAAATTGTAAGAAAAGTTTTAACTCTCCAAGTGAGCTCTCCCACAAGAGGACATAATTACTGTTTCTTACTTTGCCCTTGTCGGCTTTCTCCTTGCTCTATATCCTATTTCATGTCATTTTTTTCCTTTTGAAAGATAATTTTTAATTTCATTTTTTTTAATACAGAATTAGATTTGGCTCTTAGTTGAATGATTTTCTAAGTTTGGTTGATACATACCTGGCAAATTTGCTCTTGAGTTGTCTTGGCTAAACTGCTATAGTTTATTATGAATTTGTACCACGGAGCATTATCTTATGTCTTTGTGTTATCTAAAATTGTACTTTAAATTGTATATTTTAAAGCTTAAAAAGTTAGCAAATATTGTAAAATAAAGAGATTCTCTGAAATCATAGGTTAAAATTTCTGTGTTGCTTTTCTTATTTTAAGGTTGATCACAGTCCTTAAAATGAAGCATTTTTACTATTACTTTTGAAACATTTGTTATTCTAAAGACACATAATTTTCCCTCACTTTCCTTATCTTAACATTAAATGAGTCTAACATCCATAGAAAATGCCTTCCATTTTCCTTCAGATTCTTATTAGCATGTTCCTGATATTGAGGCCTCAAATCTACTCTGGACTGTTTAACAGGTCTGGAGTCATTACACTCGCAGTTATAGACCCTAAAAGCATGCACATCTGAATACCCTCTCTCAGCCTAAATGTCCTCATCACTAATTGAAGAAAATGAAAGCAACCTACCCATGAGTTTGTGGAGATTAATGCAGTAATACCTGAAAAAATGCTTGCCTAGATCAGAAGGACTTCTAAATGATCGCTATCATCATTTTAGTCAAATTAATCTTCAAATAAAAACAAAATTTAAATTCCACTCTTGCCACTATGATCCAGAAAAATAATATTTATTATTAGATATTCATGGTAAATATCTGTTCCTATCTTCCCAACTTACAGTGACCTTTGACATTCTTTATTCAGTAACAACCCACAGTTGCTAGTCCCCGTGGTCTGAGCCTCCAGCTGCTCTGCATATATCTCATGGTCTGCCTCACTATCTGCAATCAGATAATCTCCCCTGAGGAGCTGAACTGAGTGGCAGCAATACAGTTGGGATGTTCTTCTGAATAGGGAATATGCAACCTTTTAATTGTTGGGCAGACATGAATATGAAGCATTGAGAAATCTTGAGTTGCAAAGAGAGAGAAAGAAAGAAGCATGCTGCTGCTGCTACTGCTAAGTCGCTTCAGTCATGTCCAACTCTGTGCAACCCCATAGACGGCAGCCCACCAGGCTCCCCCGTCCCCGGGATTCTCCAGGCAAGAACACTGGAGTGGGTTGTCATTTCCTTCTCCAATGCAGGAAAGTGAAAAGTGAAAGTGAAGTCGCTCAGTCGTGTCCGACTCCTAGCGACCCCATGGACTGCAGGCTACCAGGCTCCTCCGTCCATGGGATTTTGCAGGCAAGAGTACTGGAGAGGAAGCAAAATCATGAAATGGAGAAAGTACAGGGAGTGTTGCTAACAGCTTTGTTAATTTCCAGTTCTCCATATCTGCCTGTCTCCTGGGTGCCCAGAAAAAGGAGACGCTATGCTTCCTACGAATACCCTTCTCCTTTCTCTTTTCACTAACACTAATTTATATCTGTTTGTGTTACTTGCAACTGTGCAACCCCAAAAATGTAGCATAGGTATTTCTTGATTTAATCAAGATGTTAGCCTGAAAAACTGCATGTAAATTTTTGTTTTTTCTCATACTCACGAAATGCCTTGTATGTTATAAAAGGTATATAATATTAACCATCTCTATTTTACGGTGAGGAAAGAGAAACTCAGAAAGTTTGAGTTCTTTTTCCAAGATTACCTGTGTGAAATATGATTCACATTCTGGTGTCTAGATTTGTTTTCTACTTAGGTCTCTCTTTGAGGGCTCAGTTTATAAAATCCAAAGTAATTTTTGTCTGGGTAATACTTAGAAAAGCTTGTCATTCAAAGCAAGTGATAAGTACACCATTTATATTCACAGAATCATAGGAAACATAAGGTATTTAACATTAAATCAGTGTCAGATATTATTTTTAAGCCACCAAATGTCTCCTTCAGTCTTAATCTCAGAGTTCTCACGATGAAGGCTGCCTTCCTTGGGGAGCCTGCAGTGGTCTTTCTTCTACTCAGGTTGTGATGACTAGAGTTTCATGTGGGTCGCGTGGAACTCTAGTCACATCACACTGTGATGCAGTGTGATCCACTTGGGTTCATGAGTGAGTGAGTGACGTCACTCAGTCGTGTACGACTCTTTGCGACCCCATGGACTGTAGCCCACCAGGCTCCTCCCTCCGTGGAATTCTCCAGGCAAGAGTACTGGAGTGAGTTGCCATTTCCTTCAGGGGATCTTCCTGACACAGGGATCGAACCCGGGTCTCCTGCATTTCAGGCAGACGCGTTAACCTCTGAGCCACCAGGGAAGCCCATGCTTGTTCAGTTTTTGCAGTTTGATAGCAGTATTAGGGTACTCAGGCTGTCTGTTGTCATTCCCATTGACCATTTATTTGTTTTTTCAGTGTTGACAGTTAATAAGTAAGCAGTGTTTACAGCTTTTGCTAAATCTTCAGCCTCATTATGTTTTCTGGTCAGTCCCACTGAAGAAACCAAAGTCCGCTCAGCTAGTAATCAGGCTGCAGCATTCCTAACTTAACCGTGTGTCCGGCAAGACTGGTAGGAGATAGACCAGGCCAGAAAGTAATCCTCCAAATGACTAGCACACCTGCTGTAAAATACCGCTGCGGAGCTCAGCTCAGTGCTCTGCAGCAACACAGAGGGGTGGGCTGGGGGTGGGTGAGATGTGTATAAGAGACAGGGAAAGAGGAGAGTGGAAAAGTTGGCTTAAAGCTCAACATTCAGAAAAGGAAGATCATGGCATCTGGTCCCATCACTTCATGGGAAATAGATGGGGAAACAGTGGAAACAGTGTCAGATTTTATTTTTGGGGGCTCCAAAATCACTGCAGATGGTAATTGCAGCCATGAAATTCAAAGATGCTTACTCCTTGGAGGAAAAGTTATGACCAACCTAGACAGCATATTCAAAAGCAGAGATATTACTTTGCCGACTAAGGTCAGTCTAGTCAAGGCTATGGTTTTTCCAGTAGTCATGTATGGATGTGAGAGTTGGACTGTGAAGAAGGCTGAGCGCCAAAGAATTGATACTTTTGAACTGTGGTGTTGGAGAAGACTCTTGAGAGTCCCTTGGACTGCAAGGAGATCCAACCAGTCCATTCTGAAGGAGATCAGCCCTGGGATTTCTTTGGAGGGAATGATGCTGAAGCTGAAACTCCAGTACTTTGGCCACCTCATGTGAAGAGTTGACTCAGTGATAAAGACTTTGATGTTGAGAGGGATTGGGGACAGGAGGAGAAGGGGACGACAGAGGATGAGATGGCTGGATTGCATCACAGATTTGATGAACGTGAGTCTGAGTGAACTCCGGGAGATGGTGATGGACAGGGAGGCCTGGTGTGCTGCAATTCATGGCGTCGCAAAGAGTCAGACACGACTGAGCAACTGAACTGAACTGAACTGATGCAATATTGCTCTTTACAGAATCAGACTTTGCTTCTGTCACCAGTCACCTCCACAACTGGGTGTTGTTTTTTCTTTGGCCCCATCTCTTCATTCTTTCTGGAATTATTTCTCCACTGATCTCCAGTAGCATATTGGGCACCTACCAACCTGGAGACTTCATCCTTCAGTGTCCTATCTTTTTGCCTTTTCATATTGTTCATAGAGTTCTCAAGGCAAGAATACTGAAATGGTTTGCCATTCCCTTTTCCAGTGGACCACGTTTTGTCAGAACTCTCCACCATGACCTGTCCATCTTGGGTGGTCCTACATGGCTCATAGTTTTACTGAGTTAGACAAGACTCTGGTCCATGTGTTCAGGTTGGTTAGTTTTCTGTGATTGTGGCTTTCAGTCTGTCTGCCTCTGATGGAGAAGGATAAGAGACTTATGGAAGCTTCCTGATGGGAGAGACTGAGGGGGGGAAACTGGGTCTTGTTCTGATGGGTGGGGCCATGCTCAGTAAATCTTTAATCCAATTTTCTGTTGATGGATGGAGCTGTATTTCCTCCCTGCTATTTACCTGGGTGAATGAGATGGTATACATTAAATCCCTAGCACACTGATTGACATGTAACAGATTAAATAAGATATATTATCATTGCTACACTGTTAGTATCCAGAGATCATGGGTGATGTGGAGAGGGTACTAGAACGGGTTCTTGGAGCTGTATTTCCTCCCTGCTATTTACCTGGGTGAATGAGATGGTATACATTAAATCCCTAGCACACTGATTGACATGTAACAGATTAAATAAGATATATTATCATTGCTACACTGTTAGTATCCAGAGATCATGGGTGATGTGGAGAGGGTACTAGAACGGGTTCATTAAATCTTAAAATAAATATACATTGATATTTGGGCATTTTTCCCATTGCCAAGAACTGTACTGTGAAAACAGACACAAATTCATGTTCTCACGAAGTTTAGTCTGAGGGTAGATAGATGTTAAATCATTCCTTGATAAATCTGTCGTGGTGTGTGATAAAGAATGCTGTAGGAGAAAAGAACAGGGTGGTCACAGCTAAAAGATCCCCTGTTTTACAGCTAAGACCTGATGCGGTCAAATAAATAATTTTTTTTTTAAAGAAAAGGAAAAAAAACCACCAAGGTGCTCTGAGAGAATGTAACAGTGGTGTTTCCTTCAGGTGGGATAGAGAAAAGGGCCAGGAAAGACCTCCCTGGGAATGGGACATTTAAAGTGAAGGTGAAAATACAATTTTGAGTTAATGAGGTGGAGAGGGGAAGAGTACTTCAGACAGAAAGAACAGCCTGTGCCCAGGCCCAAGGCAGCATGCAGCTTGGCTTGTTTCTGGATGTGAAAGAAGGCCCAGTGGTGGGAGCAGGGACAGGAAGAGTGATCAGAGATGAGCCAAGGAGGTGAGCATGGCTTGCTGGTGATTTTCTGGCTCAACCCACTGCCATGGATTTCTCTGCTTTGCTCTGTGCCCTCCTGACCTCTGTGCACAGCATCAGACTTTGAATGGATGCAGTTCATCACCTGCATTCTCGTATGTCAGGTTAAGAACGTGGCCTTTTAGATTTCTATCTGCAGTGCAACAAGAAAGTACAAACACGCCATAGTCACTTCCTTGTCACTTTATCTTCTTCCTGCTATAGCCCCGTTTCTCTGCTCTCTTTAAAGAAGGTTGTCTTCTTCACAAATAGGCTCCTTGTCATTGCTTCTCAGGTCACAGTGGATCACTTCTTCCTTCTCAAAAACTCCTTCTCTCTTAGCTTTCATGACCCCATAGTCTTTTAGGCCTACATGTCAGCTATTTCAAAAATCCTCTGTTCCTCTCCCAGGCTTGTAGATGTTGAAGGGTTCTCTAGGGCTTCTCTCATACTGCCACTGCAGAGCTTAATTATCTCTCACCTGAACTATTGCAAATACCTCCTAATTTATTCCTCCAAGATCTTTTCAATTCTTATATCAGACCATGTTACTACTTGCACAAAATAATTAGAATCCAAACTTGAACTGTAAGAGACCCATCTCTGGTCCAAACAGCCATATCCTAGAGGAAATACTGATACTCTGACCCTCCTATGGGTTAAAACTCGAGGCCACTTCTAAGAAGAAGGGTGACGGTGAAACATGGGTTTACCAAGTACCCCTAAAATCTGTCAACGATGGTGTGAAAGTGAAAGTGAACTCGCTCCGTCGTGTCTGACTCTTTGCGACCCCATGGACACCAGGCTCCTCCGTCCATGGGGTTTTCTAGGCAAGTGTAGCAGTGCCCTTTAATTAACACTTTTGAAAAAGTGTTTATTCTAGCCAATCTTTCCTAGGATAGGTCTTCATTGTTATTGACTGGATTTTTGTAGCATTCTGGACTTTCAGTTTGCTTGGAAAGTTACCCAGGTTTAGGTCACAGTTTGTCTATAAACTCTCCCTTGCAGTAGGGTTACTTCTGCTACTGTTTTTCTTGATGTATTGATTTGACTCAGTTCTTCTTTTTCATGCTAAGTATCTATTCTGGTGGCATCTTGTTATTATAGAAAAGGAGTGTTATGAGTTTTGTTTTGTTTGATTTACAAGAAGTTTCCGATTATGGAAGCTGCTTTTCCTGTGTGTTAGCAGTTCTCTTAAATTATCATTTGAATCTGAAGGCTTCTCGTGGGTGTTATCTAAATCGAGTTCCTGTTGAGCAAGTATAGCATTAGAATTTCCTCATCTTTGATGATTCATCCTGAAAAGTAGTGGGTCACTGGTCCGGCCTGGGAAGCCTAAGAACTGACAGACAGACACAAATACCTATTGGGAGGGGAGGGAGTTGACAACAAGATAGCAATGATTATTATCTTTTTGAAGTACAGATTCATTTTCTTTCTTCAAAGTTTTCATTGGAAATGTTTTTATTGTTTTTTTAATTTTCAATAGTAAAATATGTTCTTGCATCCTCATGTATATATCATTTGAGTCAGTAATTCAGATACTAGGTATGTATCCAAGAGAAATGGAAATTTATGTCAAAATTCTTGTGCAACAAAGAATTTATCTTTTGATAAACCATAATAGAAAAGAATATAAAAAAGGATGTATAGCAGATAGTAACATAACATTGTAAACCAACTACACTTCAATAAAAAAATATTGTGCAAGAATGTTCACAGCAGCTTTATTCACAATAGTAAAAATCTAGAAACAACCCAAATGTCCGTTAGTAGGATATGGACAAATTGTAATATACCACTTGAATGAAATGCAACTTAGCAACAAAAAGAAATGAACTACAAATATATACGACAATCTGGATGAATCTCATAGACACAGCAGTGAACCAAAAGAACCCAGACACAAAAATGTATGAACCCATTTATGTAAAATTCTAGAACAGTTTAAATTAATCTAAAGTGAAACAAATTAGGTCTGCTTGCCTAAGGTGAAAAGAGGGGTGGGGACAGGAGAATTAAATATGAATGTGAGATATACTCAACAAGTGAAACAATCCAAAAATACATGGAGAAGGGAATGGCAACCCCCTCCAGTACTCTTGCCTGGAAAATCCCATGGACAGATGGAGGAGCCTGATAGGCTACAGTCACATAAAGGAAATTTAATCCTTTTCCATTTGCTTTCACCCCACTAAGGTAATCTTGTTAAAGCATGATAGGTATTTTTCTATACTGTCTCCATGTTGATACAAATATAAACAAATTTATGTACACATATTTAAGTTTTGCTTTAGGATCATGCTATACATGATGCTTGCCTTTTAAAATATCTGCCTAATAGTATATTATAAATATCCCTTCAGTTCAGTAAATACAGATCTAACTTATTCTTTTTAATACAAGTGTGATTCCTTGTGGATCACACTTAATGTGAATGTCCCATAATTTATTGAACCATTTTCTTATTGGTGGATAATCAGGTTGTTCCTACTTTTTATTTTTGCCACTGTAAACAGTGTTGCAATAAAATAGATCTTTGTACCTCCATCTTTACATATGGTACTTAGAATAGATTCTCATAAGTGGGGCCAGGGAAAGATATGTTGCATGTTTTTTTTAAAAATTTATTTAAAAATGTTGGCAAATTTTGTACCAAAGAGAGGATAGCAGTTCTTACTCTCACCAAGCAACATATTGAAAAGTCTAGTTTGTCACATCCTCATCAGCACTAGATGCTATTGCTCTTTACAGTTTTTGCCAATTGTATTGATAGAAATATGTTGCCTTAATTTCAAATTACTTCTAACTGTGGGAAAAAAATATGCTTTCACACCTTATATAAAAGTCCCTTTTAACGTCCTTCCCATTTTTTAGTCCTGATCCTTCTTGGGCAGTATGGCTCACATCCATCAAAGTTGTACTTTCAAGACTTCCCTGGTGGTACAGTGGATAAGAATCCACCTGCCATTGCAGGGGACATGGGTTCAATCCCTGGTCAGGGAAGATGCCGCATGCCACAGAAGACTAAAGCCCACGCACCACAGCTACTGAGCCCGAGAGCCTAAAGCCTGTGCTCTGCAACTAGAGAAGCCCCGCAGTGAGGGGTCTGTGCACCACGACAAAGAACAGCTCCTGCTCACCACAACTAGAGAAAGCCAGAGAGCAGCGACTAAGACCCAGTGAAACCAAAAAAAAAATTTTTTTTTAAAATCATACTTTCAGGTATATTGGGAGACGAGAGGAAGCATACATGGCAGGGAAAGAGCTGTTCCCATTCTTTCTGTTTTTCTTCTACTTCAAATATCCAGCCTAGTGGGGCAAATGAAATGAGTACTATACCCAGAGATATGAAAGCAATTCCAGGCTGTAGCTCTGTGGCCCGGGGCAGAGACGCCACTCTTTCTTGTGAAACGCAACTCAAAAGGGTTTATTTCAAGAGAATGAAGTCAATGAACCATTCATGGAGTCAAGGTCAGGGTTAAGGGTATTAATAAGGGTATCGAGTATTTGGGTCTAGCAGCAGTGAGGACCCGTTACTGTCAGTTTCAGTTGTCTGATGCTGTGTAACAGACTGCCCACAACTTGGTAACTTAAAAAAACAGCCACCATTTATTTGCTCACAGTTATTCAATTTGAGTAGGGGTTGGTAGAAATGGCTTATCTCCACTCTCTGCTTGATAGATTTGGCTGGGGAAATTCACCTGGAGCTGAGTGAGGATCCAAGGTGAGTGCGTTCATACATCCATTGCCTCTGTGCTGGAGCGGCTGGACTGGTGAGTGTTGGACTAGACCTATATCTCTTTCTCTCCTTATTTAATAATTTAGCCTGAGCGCTTATTAGGTGTCTGGGTCCCAGGAAAGTCAAANTGCTTGATAGATTTGGCTGAGGAAATTCACCTGGAGCTGAGTGAGGATCCAAGGTGAGTGCGTTCATACATCCATTGCCTCTGTGCTGGAGCGGCTGGACTGGTGAGTGTTGGACTAGACCTATATCTCTTTCTCTCCTTATTTAATAATTTAGCCTGAGCGCTTATTAGGTGTCTGGGTCCCAGGAAAGTCAAAGTGGAAGCTGCTGGGCCTCTTAAGGACTTACCCCAGAACTGACAGAGCATAACATTTTCCACATTTTCCTGGTCAAAGCAAGTCAAAAGGCAAGTCCGATTTCAAGGGGAGGTAAACTGGATACTACCTATTAAGAAGAGGATCAGTATGAACATAAAGGGTTGAAATTAATCATTGGTAGCTATCGTCTCAGATAATCTTCCTTTCTTCCCTGGTGGCTCAGATGGTAAAAAAAAAAATCTGCTTGCAATGCAGGAGACCGGGTTCAATATCTGGGTCAGGAGTATCCCCTGGATACAACTTGGTAACTTAAAAAAATAGCCACCATTCCTCCTCCCTGGAGGAGGAAATGGCAGCCTACTCCAGTATTCTTGCTTGGGAAATCCTATGAACAGAGGGACCTGACAGGCTTTAGTCCCTGGGGTTGCAGAGTTGGACACAACTGAGCAACTAACTCTTTCAGATAATTTACCACATGTGCTTTAGTATAAAAAGTCAGAGGAAGAAAGTAGAATTTCCAATGAGGTCTGGCACTGTTGAGAAAGTCTATTTTACAGGAGATGTAGTAGTTGAAATCTGCCAGAACTGTAGGGCTGAGGCAGGGAGAAGAAATACCCTGATCTCTCTCTTCTTGCTGCCTGTTTCCTGCTTGTAAAAGGGAGTCTGGTTTATACCATCCACAAACATGCACCCCACCTCTCCAGAAGCAGATCAGAAAAAGCTATTGAATAGATTTGGAATGGGAAGGCCCTTGAAGACAAACAGCATACTTTTTATTATCCATTTTTCATATTAGAATATGAGTTTAATCAATGGAGAAGAACATCCATCTTGATCATGATGGGTTCCCTGGGTTTAAGAAGTATCTGGCACCTCAATAAAATATGTTGAATGAATTGAGTTCATTTATATGGGAAGGAGTCATAAACTTGACCTTGCTTCTTTTTGATACTGCAGGGGAAACATCTGAAAGATGGCAAGATGGAGGTTAATGAGAAATGAGATCAGCTTTGTCCTAAGACTGTAGCTTCACTTTGGGGCTGGTCATGGTATAAGCATGATGCAGATTTCCTAGAGACTGATGTGGAGTGCTCCTAGAATAGTTTTAGAGTCTTAACAGCCAAAATGACCTCCCTGGTGGTTTTCTGAACATTATTCTTTTCTTACTGGGTTCCCTGATGATGGTTTTGTGTGGTGAGCCATTTCAGTTGTGTTCAACTCTGCAAATCTATGAACTGTAGCCTGCCAGGCTTCTCTGTTCATGGGGTTCTCCAGGCATGAATACTGGAGTGGGTTGCCATGCCCTCCTCCAGGGGATTTTCCCAACTCAGGAATCAAACCTGCCTCTCTTAAGTCTCCTGCATTAGCTGGCAAGTTCTTTACCACTAGCGCCATCTGGGAAGCCCCAGGTGATGGGTTTGCTGTTGCTGCTAAGTCACTTCAGTCATGTCAGACTCTGTGCGACCCCATAGGCGGCAGCCCACCAGGCACCCCCGTCCCTGGGATTCTCCAGGCAAGAACACTGGAGTGGGTTGCCATTTCCTTCTCCAATGCATGAAAGTGAAAAGTGAAAGAGAAGTCACTCAGTCATGTCCGACTCTTGGCGACCCCATGGACTGCAGCCTACCAGGCTCCTCCATCCATGGGCTTTTCCAGGCAAGAGTACTGGAGTGGGGTGCCATCCCCTTCTCCAAATGTACTCTGCATATAAGTAAAATAAGTAGGGTGACAATATACAGCCTTAATGTCCTTCTTTCACTATTTGGAACCAGTCTGTTGTTCCATGTCCAGTTTCTAACTGTTGCTTCCTGACCTGTATACAGATTTCTCAAGAGGCAGGTCAAGTGGTCTGGTATTCCCATCTCTTTAAAAATTTTTCATAGTTTGTTGTGATCCACACAGTCAAAGGCTTTAAAAGCATAGTCAATAAAGCAGAAATAGATGTTTTTCTGGAATTCCCTTGCTTTTTCCATGAACCAGCGAATGTTGGCAATTTGTTCTCTGATTCCTCTGCCTTTTCTAAATCCAGCTTGAACATCTGGAAGTTCCCGGTTCACGTATTGTTGAAACTTACCTTAAAGGATTTTGAACATTACCTTGCTAATATGTGAAATGAGTGCAATTATGCAGTAGTTTGAACATTCTTTGGCATTGTCCTTCTTTGGGATTGGAATGAAAACTGACCTTTTCCAGTCCTGCGGCCACTGCTGAGTTTTCCAAATTTGCTGGTATATTGAGTACAGCACTTTAACGACATCATCTTTTAGGATTTGAAATAGCTCAGCTGGAATTCCATTACCTCCACTAGCTTTGTTCATAGTGATGCTTCTTAAGGCCCACTTCACACTTTAGAATGTCTGGCTCTAGTCCAGTGATCACACCATTGTGGTTAGCCAGGTCGTTAAGACCTTTTTTGTACAGTTCTTCTGTGTATTCTTTCCACCTCTTCTTAATATCTTTTGCTTCTCTTAGTTCCATACCATTTCTGTCCTTTATTGTGTCCATCTTTGCATGAAATGTTCCCTTGTATCTCTAGTTTTCTTGAAGAGATCTCTAGTCTTTCCCATTCTATTGTTTTCCTCTATTTCTTTGCATATTCACATCCCACTGTGTAATTCCTGAACATTGTCATTAAATCCATATTTATTAGCAGTCACTTACCATCTCCCTCTCCTCCCAGCCCCTGACAACCACTAATAAACTTTCTGTCTCCATGTCTTTGCCTATTGCGGACATCTTATATAAATGGAATCATATGATATGTGACCCTTTGTGTCTGGCTTCTTAAACTAAGCATGATATTTTCAAGGTTCATTCATTTATGGCATATATCAGTTCTTCATTTCTCTTTCATGGCTGAATATTATTCTATTGTATGAATATGCCATATTTTGTATATCTATATATCAATTAAAGTACATTCTTTCTGCTTTTTGGCTACTTTGAATAATTGTAATGTGAGCGTTTGTGTACAACCTTTTGTATGTACATATGTTAATTTCTTGAGTATAAACCCAGGAGCAGAATTGCTGAGTCACATGATACTTTTTTGTTTATCTTTTTGAGAAACTGACAGAATGTTTTCCAAAGTGGCTGCACTATTTTACATTCCTACCAGCAATGTATGGAGGGTTTGTTCACATTTTAAGTCTTGATTATGGCCATCCTAGTAGGTACAAAGCGGTACCTCGTTGTGGTTTTGATTTGTGTTTCCCTGGTGGCTAATGATGTTGAACATCTTATTATGTGCTTATATGCCATTGTTTATCTTTTCTGAAAAATTATGTATTCAAGTCCTTTGCCCATATATTCATTGAATTTTTTGTCTTTTTATGGTTAAGTTTTAAAATTTCTTTGTATATTCTAGATATAAGTCCTTTATTAGCTAGATGATTTGCAAATGATTTGCAAATACTTTTTCTCATTCTATGCATTGTCTTTTTACTTCCTTGATATTGGCTTCAGAGATAATGTCCTCTGAAGCACAACATTTTAAAATTTTGATGAAGACCAACTTATCAATGTTTTCTTTGGTTACTTGTCCTTTTGGTGCGGATTCTAAGACAGTATTGATTATTTCAGGGTCCCAAAGCTCTACCTCTGTATTTTCTTCTAAGAGTTTTATAGTTTTAATTCTTAGATTCAGGCCCTTGATTCATTTTGAGCTAATTTTGTATAATGATACAGGGCCCAAGTTCATCCTTCATGTGCAAATATCTAGTGCAAATGTCCCAACACCATTTGTTGAAAATATTATTCTTTCCAATGACATATTTTAGTTGATTGATGATAACTCTCAGAAGTTATTCCTAATGTCAATAATAATATCTAGAATTATTTTTTTGCTGGCTCCTAGTTTCCATAAGGAATTTTTGTCTTCTCCAATTTGAGTATTTTTCTTTCAGAGGTCATTCCAGGATCTCAGACTTGTATTCTTTTTTCCCTATATCTACCTTTTAATTTTTATTTTATTGTTTTATTGGGGTATAGTTAGTTGCTTTACAATTTTGTGTTAGTTTTTGCTGTACAGTGAAGTCAATCAGTTATACACATAAGTATATCCACTTTATTTTAGATTTCTTTCCTATTTAGATCACCACAGATCATTGATTAGAGTTTCCTGTGCTATATAGCATGTTCTCATTAGCTATCTATTTTATACATCATAGTGTATATATGTCAGACTTGTATTCTTGATTAACACACTGCTGAACCCACTAAGGGAAGTGGCTGAGGAAAGACAATGATGTAAGTTCCAGGCCTAGTCTGAAAGCCCAAGAGCCAGGAGTTCTGATGTCTCTGGCAGGAGAAGAAAGATATTCCAGCTCACAGGCAGAGATAGCAAATTCACCCTTCCTCCGCTTTTTTGTTTTATTTGGGTCCTCAACAGATTGGATAGTGTCCACCCACATTGAGGAGGGCCATCTGCTTTACTCAGTTCACCAATTCAAATGTTCACCTCTTCTGGAAACACCCTCAGAAACATTCACAGAAGCAGTGTTTTACCAGCTATTTGGGCATTCTTTAGCCTAGTCAAGTTGATGCATAAGATTAACCATCAGAAGGATTAAATGAGTTTTAATAGATGCTTATAGAACTATACATTAGGGGAATAACTGAAACGCTTTACAGATATAAAGAAGGCAAACATCAGTGCTTTGGCAAGAGCTGGACTAGGCTGTCTGAAAGCAAGCTTTGCACGTTAATTAGCTGAGTGACCTTGCCCAATCACTTAAATGTTCAATTTCCTGTTCTATTGAATGCAAGTAATAATGCCAAGTCTAACGACCTTTCTGCATTATCATGAGACTGAAACAATGTAGTTGGTGTAAAAGTGCTTTGGAGAACTTATTATTCTGTGCATTGCTTTCATTCTAAAAACTGACCTTGAATTGTTTATAGTACCAGTTTATCCCTGTGTTTAAGCCAGCCCCAAATAATGTTTACCATAATAAAATATTAACACGAGATTTCTTACCACTTAGCTGGGTAAGGGCCAAGCCCTGGTACTTACCTTAGAGAGAGTAGTTATACAGTATTTATTAACAACCAAGCCCTCAGGGATCTCTCAAATACTTTTGGTGCTGGGGTAAAATGTAACTGAGTAATATCAACCACAATCTTTTACTGATGTCTTAGAATACAGAGGAAGTATGTTTTTTAAAAAAAAGTCTCAGATGACCTTATTTATATTGTGGTGGGGCTGGAAGACCTAAGCCTTCATACCCTCACCAACATACTTCCTTTCCACCCCAGACAGTTATGGAAAGGAAGATGGTTTGCCTAAGGGAACCATACTGAGGGGAGGAGGCAGTGAACCCAATCAACGAACCGCAGTAATTCAGAGCACTAACTCCAGTGTTGAGACAGATGCATTTGCAAATTATGAAGCATTTTGGTACAGTTCTTTGTAACCCTATGGAGTGGTTTAGATTTAACTGCCTCTGATGACTAATGTTAAGCTTAGGGGGATACAGGTAGATTCAACAGTTATTGACAGGCCAACATAGACAATCTTTAACTGTCACCTATCATGACAGAGAGATACCAAAGAGGGCTGGACACCTGGAGTACAAACATCCTGCTCCCCTACTGCCTTCCTCCTTGCCTTCTGAGTGTTATGCCAGACTGTGTAACTCAGAATTTGAGATATTTTCTCTAGTGGCAACCCTCTCCAATTTTCTTGCCTGGAAATTTCCATGGACAGAGGAGCCTGGCAGGCTACAGACTGTGGGGTCGCAAAGAGTCAGACATGACTGAGCACGAACACACTCCCTACTGGAAAGGTCGGGGAGGAGGTATGACCCTTCAAGAACAGTCCCTGGAAGGAAAGGTGGGTTTTCTAGAGATTGGTAGAGCAGAGAGCTGTTTTCTCATATGAGAATATGAGGCTCCAGAAATGACAATAGGATCTGGGGGGTTTCCAGGAAGGAAATTCCCTTTATGAAGAGTTTAACCTTAGCAGCTTTTCCTTTTAGCCACTGACAGCTATAGTTAGTATTTAGTTTTATACTATTTCCCTCACACTCTGTAATTCCCTGGGGAAGGCAATGGCACCCCACCCCAGTACTCTTGCCTGGAAAATCCAATGGACGGAGTAGCCTGGTAGGCTACAGTTCATGAGGTCGCTAACAGTCGGACAGACTGAGCGACTTCACTTTCACTTTTCTCTTTCATGCATTGGAGAAGGAAATGGCAACCCACTCCAGTATTCTTGCCTGGAGAATCCCAGGGATGGGGGAGCCTGGTGGCTGCCGTCTATAGGGTCACACAGAGTTGGACACGACTGAAGTGACTTAGCAGCAGCAGCAGCTGTAATTCCCTTTGGCTTCTGCCAGCTCTTCAGTAAAGTTTGATACACATAGAAGGAAATGGCAACCCACTCCAGTATTCTTGCCTGGAGAATCCCAGGGATGGGGGAGCCTGGTGGCTGCCGTCTATAGGGTCACACAGAGTTGGACACGACTGAAGTGACTTAGCAGCAGCAGCAGCTGTAATTCCCTTTGGCTTCTGCCAGCTCTTCAGTAAAGTTTGATACACAGCTTCTTATCATTTGTGCCTCAATTTCCTTATCTGTAAATGGAGAGAATATCTACCTCTTAGGTGAGGATTAAATTAATTAATACATGTGAATTAACATGTGAATTAACAATTTAAATTAGGATACCAAGCAGCATTTAGCTCATGGAAATGCTTAGTATATGTACACTGCTGTGACTGTTATGATCATATCTTCTCCTCTTTCTCTTCTCGGAGGCCTTTCAGATATCAAAGAGGCCAGAGCAACTTCCATTTTTTGAGGCTGCCGTTGTATTAAAAAACAAGGAAATTACAAAATATGATTGCAAAATATTGGTATGCTTTAAATGTTTACATATCACAAATAAGTGCTTTGCAACACACACATGCAAAATATAAGCAATGAAAGTGTGCCCTTAACAGGGTAATTACCTGGTATACAAATTTCATACTATGGATGCTGTAGCTCAGGGATTGGATACAAGCCTAAAGCTGAAAGGCAAGGCAAACATCAATATCTCCCAGTCTGCCGGGAGCCAGCATGGGAGATCCCACCCATGACAAGGTCATGCAGAGAGGCCTGATGGGCAAGGCGAGTCAGGCCTGAGGGGGTTCCCCCTGGAATTTCCTGAGCATCCACCCCTCAAAAACCAGAGTCTGCCTGCTTTACTGTGTTATGCTTTCCACCTACTCTTCTGACATTAACAGGGGGCTGTCCCCCCACCACCTTTTTCTGGAAAAAGTTAATTTAGAGCTTTTAGATAATAAATCTCCTGGGCATAATAAGAGTGTTTCAATCCAAAAACCCCTCTGATGGCTTTCTAGCCTGCCTGCCGGACTCTTACAGCTGTGCATGTGATTGTTTGCGGCCTCCTGACCATGAGAGGCACAGGAAGCTTAAAACATCCTAGGAATGTAGGGGCTTCCAAGGAGTCAAAATCATTAGAATAGGACTGATTAAAGGTTTCATTTGTTGAGCCAATACATGCTGCCAAATTTTCATATCTTTTATTTGTAGATATAGTTGGTATATAGAAAAAACAGGTAGTAGACCTGGTATTAGCAACATTAGATCTTTGAGTTAAGTACTTTCTTTGTTGTAACCCACTGTATCTTTGTTCTATAAGAATGTAACTTTATTTAGTACTTTGAGGGTGATGCAGAGTAAAGAAAAAAACACTTCTAGGGAAAAAGAGTTTCTGGTTGATAGACATTTATCTAGGAAGAGAGCCATAAAAATGTTAACAGGCCTCTTGGCCAGAAGATAACGTAAACCACCTGAGACCTTTTGTATACAGGAAGGTATGCAAAAAGAAAGCCTGGTCTCAATGAGGGTCAAGACTGCTGCCCCTGCATAACTCTGCATATTCCATTATTTCTTTATGTACAACTTGGGGTATATAAGCTGATTTTNGTAAACCACCTGAGACCTTTTGTATACAGGAAGGTATGCAAAAAGAAAGCCTGGTCTCAATGAGGGTCAAGACTGCTGCCCCTGCATAACTCTGCATATTCCATTATTTCTTTATGTACAACTTGGGGTATATAAGCTGATTTTGAAAATAAAGTTGTGAGTCTTGCACTGATGCTGGGCTCCCCCATGTCGTTCTTTTTTCCCCTTTTCCGGTTGAATTCCCATCTGGAGTGCGGAGGCTCACCAAGTCTACTTACTTTCCCTGGCTTCTAAGATCCACGCAAGAGGGAGCCCAAGGTGGGGCACCCTCCGCTATTCAAGTGGATGCCAGTGGCCCAACGTAGATGGTGTAAACCTCTTGTCTCGAGGTTTTCTTAGTTTTCTGTGTAAACCAAGTTATTCAGCATCATTTTCTCCACTAATTTTCCTACTACACTATTCTTTCCTAATCTCTGTATGTTTCTAATTATATAGTCCTTTTCCAGACTCTAACTCCGTCCCCGCTTCGAATTCCCTGGATCCACCGGGCTGGACCCTGGCACCAGTCCTGTCAGCCTTTTTCTATCTTTATATTTAACCCTACTTAGAAAAGTCTGTAAAGGAAAACATTAGTCCTTTCCTAAATGAGATGTCAGATCAAAAGGCCTCTAGGTATCCCTTTACTTCCAACCCTTTGTGTTCGATTTGAGGCAGATTCATAAAGGGAAAGGAAGGCTCTCTTTCTGCAGACGCCTCCCATCACCTTTGCAGATAGAGAAGTGGCCAGAGAACAAGCAGATTGAAGGAGCAGTCAAACACATTATTCTGGAAGGGGCGAATCATTAGTGTCCACCTCCACCTCAACTCTTCCCCTAACCTTCATGAGGGAGATAAAAATCTGGGGTGAGAGAGAAACTGACGTTCTAGTAGCTTGAGTAATGCCTGGGTGTGTAGAATCACCGGTGAGCCAGGCTTCAGCTTCAAGGGCTGATCCTCTCATTGTTCCCTGTCTTGGTGGAGATCTTTTAAAAATGGAGTCTACTCCCTGTGTTATTAAAAAGAGTGTAGTGAAAATAAAAATGGAACCAAAACATACTCTACAAATGAAAAAGATGGATGCCATTTTATTTGAGATAACATGTGCATATGAATCATGTCTGAAGAGTTTTATTTTGGCAGAAAGGAATACCTAGAAACTCATAGCATAAGATAAAGAATGCACATATATTTTCCACATTATATCTGTTTTCTTTATACTTTTCAAATTGGTGTTATAGCTCTACGTATATTACTGTGGAGGTGAAAAACAGGCTTGGTGTACATTACTGTAAAAATGAGCCTGCAGGAACTTCCCTGTTGGTCCAGTGGCTAACAATCCTTGCTCCCAGTGCAGAGGGCTTGGGTTTGACCCCTGACCAGGGAATTAGATCCAACATACCACAATTAAGAGTTTGCATGCCGCAGCTAAAGATCCTGCATGCTGCAACTAAGAGCTGGCACAGCCTAATAAATAAATACATGAATTTAAAAAATGAACCTGCAGAAGAAATATGATTATAAACATTTCTTTTGTATGAGGACCATTTAGTGTGCAAAATAAATAAATAAAGAGTACAAGTAGAGGACAAAGCAAGAGAAGCTCTTAAAACACATTTCCATAAGAACAAAAAAGGAAAATGAAGTTTTATTTCCAGATAATAAAAGACCACCCCCTCTTGACTCAAGTTTTGGCCATTATTTCATTCTCTTTTGAACCCCCAGAGGCAGAATGGTGTAAGGGAAAGGGGATATATATATAGTAGATCTAAGTCCTGGGTTTGTCTCAGGTCCTTACCAGCTTGTGGTTTCAGGCATCTCTGAATCTTGGATTCCCTTTTTGTAAAATGACCCAATATGTCCCCTGCTCCAGGAATATTATAAAGATGAAAAGCAGTAGAAATTTGTGACTATGCATGTAGATGGATGATGTTGCCTAGTCCTTGTCCTGAAAGCTTTCTATTACTCAGCAAAGGGCAGTTGCTGTCATGTGTTAGTTGCATTTTATTTCCAGTTGCTTCCCTTAGTATGTTGATCTTCCCTGTTTCCATCTCAGTTGTTTGGCTCTTGCCCAGTGGGATACATGGTATGACCACCCATTCATTCATTCATTTACAGTTTGCTTTATTCGCCATTAATTATGGAACACTTAAAAAATACCCACAAGTAGAGAGCACGGTATTCATCACCCAGTTATCAGCATTAACTCATGCTGTTCTGTGTGCTTCCTTCCCCACTCATTTATTTTTAAATGGACCTCTGACATCATATCCCAGGTGGTGAAGTAGTAAAGAATCTACCTGCCAATGCAGGAGACACAAAAGAAGTGTGTTCAGTCCCTGGCTTGGGAAGGTCCCCTGGAGAAGGAAATGGCAACCCACTCTGGTATTCATGCCTGGAAAATCCCATAGGTAGAGGAGCCTGGTGAGCTACAGTCCATGGGGTCTCAAAAAATAGGACAGGACTGAGCACACACTCACTTGACACCATATTAAGTAAGTAAGTGAGTTCAGTCCCTCAGTTGTGTCTGACTCTTTGCGACCCCATGGACTGCGGCACGCCAGGCTTCCCTGTCCATCACCAACTCCCAGAGCTTGCTCAAACTCATGTCCATTGAGTCAGTGATGGCAGCCAACCATCTCATCCTCTGTTTTCACCTTCTCCTCCTACCTTCAATCTTTCCCAGGATCAGGGTCTGTTCCAATGAATTCTTTGCATGAGGTGGCCAAAGTATTGGAGCTTCAGCTTCAGCATCAGTCCTTCCAATGAATATTCAGGACTAATTTCTTTAGGATTGACCGAATCTACTGACATGACATGAATCTAATGAATCTAACATCATGACACTTGAATTGTTTTAAAAACATAACCACAGTAATTATCACACCTAAAAACAATTCCTTAATAATGTAAAAACAAAATCTCAGAACTGGTTAATATTCAAATTGACCAACTGTCTCACAAAGAGGTCCTTTAAAAAATTGCTTGGTTTAATTGAGATCCAGAGGAGGCACATAGATAGCATTTGATTCATAGATCTCTGATACTCTATGGGTACCTTTCTTCCTCTTTTCTTTTGTCTTTGCAATTTATTTGTTGCAGAAGTAAGTCAGTTGGAGTTTTTCAAATTGTGAATGTTGCAAATTGTGTGTGTATGTGTTAGTCACTCAGTTGTGTCCAACTCTTTGTGACTCCATGGACTGTACCCTCCAGGCTCCTCTGTCTTTGGAATTCTCTAGGCAAGAATACTGGAGTTGATTGCCATTTCCTTCTCCAGGGGATCTTCCTGACCCAGGGATCAAACCCAGGTCTCCTGCATTGAAGGCGAATGCTTTACTGTCAGAGCAACTAGGGAAGCCCCTTCCCATTATATTGTTTAACATGCTTCTCTTCTCCCTATATTCCCTGTAAACTGGTATATTTCCTGTAAAGTAGAGGTTTGATCTGATTCAGATTCTAGTTTTTGGTAAGAATATGTTGTGGATGTTGTTAGGGGCTGAACTGTGTCTCTCCCAAATTTATATGTTGACATCATAATCCCCAGTACCTCAGAATGTGAACTCTTCTTGGAGATAGGATCCTTAAAGAGGTAATTTAGTTAAAATGAGGTTATTAAGCTTGGCTCTAATCCAGTATGGCTGGTGTCTTTAGAAGAAGAGGAAATTTGGAAAAAGACAATTTCAGAGGGAAAACCATAAAAAAACCTGAGATGGACCATCTACAAGTCCAAGTGAGAGAGCTTAGAAGACATTAACCCTAATGAGACCATGAGTTCACCCTTCTAGCCTCTAGAACTGTGTGAAAATGAATCTCTTTTGTTTCAGCCACTCAGGTTACATTTCTTTGTTTTGACAGCCCTTGAAAACTAACACACATGGTGTTGGGAATTTCCATCATGAGGCACAGAGTGAGAGGTTGTCTTTCTCTGTGGTAATATAAGCTGACATTGATGATCATTAATTAGTATTATTTCATTCAGAGTTTGCAAAAATGGTCACATTCTGATTCGATTATTACTTCATGCAACTGAAATTTTTTCTAAAGAGAAACATTTCCTTCATCAGTTGTTTGGAAACCCTAAGGACAAAAATCTACTTGATTTTCTTTGTGTTTACCAGTGTTTAGAATACTGAGCTGGTTCCTTGGCATCTTTCAAAAATGCTTAAAAAAAATGAACTCATGAAGTTTAATACTTTTGACTTGTTTGAATCAATTACAGATGCTATTCTTTTTAATGTTCAAATTATTTCAACTTTGTCCAAGGGGAGCTTTCTCACTATGGCTCCTGAGTCCTTTTGACGCAACACCAAACTTCTTTAATTGCTTCCTTGCTTTTTATTATGACAAGATATCCAAGCTTGTCTTTTACATTTTATCCTCCAACCTCATGTCAAGCATTTCTCCAAGGAAATGGTATTTAGAGACCCATGATCTGAAGATTAGCAGTGTTCATTGTTATTGGAGTTATTATTGTTTTTATGACATTTCAGTGGAGAGATCTTGGCCATACTTTTCTTTTTTAAGAAGAAAAGACATCATGAGTTCATAATAATACAAAATTTATTATTACAGAGTATTATATAACTTCTTTGCTTTTCATAGTATTTGTATTTATTTTTTTCTGATCTGAAAATATTGGTGCCTAACAATATTAATGATAATTTATTTGCTTTATTCTACCATGAATATAATAGTTTCAGAATAATAATAGCAGTATGATTACTAAACATAGCTTAAGGTAGTTTTGCAGTTCTTTTTCTCCACTGGGGATATACAGCCAAATTACTATGTTTTAAAATCATGTGAAATAATTCCTTTCAATATACTGTTAATTTTTGTCTTATTTTGTTTTTATTTCTCAGGGAGTGCATTAATTTTTGTTAAACATCTAAGCATTTAAATGGCTAGAAGTCTAATCTATAAAACTATATTGAGTCTAGTTTCTCATCTTATTCCCTTTGTCCTTTTCCCTCTCTCTCTCATAGGTAACATTCTGTTTGCTGCTGCTGCTGCTGCTAAGTCACTTCAGTCGTGTCTGACTCTGTGTGACCCCGTAGACGGCAGCCCACCAGGCTCCCCCATCCCTGGGATTCTCCAGGCAAGAATACTGGAGTGGGTTGCCATTTCTTTCTCCAATGCATGAAAGAGAAAAGTGAAAGTGAAGTCACTCAGTCTGTCCGACTGTTAGCGACCCCATGGACTGCAGCCCACCAGGCTACTCCGTCCATTGGATTTTCCAGGCAAGAGTACTGGGGTGGGGTGCCGTTGCCTTCCCCGAACATTCTGTTTTAAATATATGTAATCTCTTATATGGGCTTCC
>SJYX01003319.1:170622-182622 GCA_006410675.1 Oreotragus oreotragus | reverse complement strand
CTTGGCCCTGCACCGTGGTTCCCCAGCGCCCGCAGCCGCGCTCGCAACTCTCTTTCCCGGCATGCCATGCGGTGCGGCCGCCCTTTGGCCGTGTAAAGGCCCCTCGGTCTAAGGCTTTCCTATTTCCTGGTTCGCTGGCGGCCATTTTGGGTGGAAGCGATAGCTGAGTGGTGGCGGCTGCTGATTGTGTTCTAAGGGGACGGAGTGGGGTAAAGACGTTTGCTCTCCTGGAACAGCCTATCTCATTCCTCTCCTTCGACTACCCGTGGCGCGGAGAGTCAGGGCGGCGGCTGCAGCAGCAAGGGCGGCGGTGGCGGCGGCGGCAGCTGCAGTGACATGTCCAGCATGAATCCCGAATAGTGAGTGCCCTAGGAGAGCACCGGTCGGCTGGGTCCGTGGGCCACCTTGGGAAGGCTTAGAGGGGGCGAGGAGGGCGGAGGAAGGGGCTTCGGCCTCGGTGAGGTAAGGGTGATGGGTCAGGAGAGGTTGGCGGCTGGGAGTCGGGCCCCATTGTCTGACGGAGGAGGGGCGGTCGAGGGGAGGGGTCGGGCCGGAGGGGTGAGCCGCCTGGGCCTGGACCCGGTTTGGTTGTAGTACTGGCCTGAGTACCGGGCCGGTGTGTAGGGACAGTCCGCGAAGAGAGTTGGGGCGTCTGGGAGTCGGTGGTGAGGCCGTGGGAAGGGGTAGCTTTTCTTGGAGGCAGTGACTTTTCAAGGAGGGCCAGTTTTTTAAGGGGTGGGGATGAGGTGAGACAACTCTCTTAGAGGGCATTGTCAGACCCTACGCCCGCGCTCTGCGGAGCTGTCAGAACCCTCGGGGTGGAAACCAGCTTTACTTGTAAATCTTGAGCTTGTTGGCTGTTTCTTCCACCCTCCTCTCCAGGTTGCAGGTAATATGGATGCTTTTCAGGGCAGCGTGGGATTACGGGGAATGAGTAGATGGTGAGAATCGGTTTAAAAATTTTAGTTCTGTTTTTTAGTTATTCCCTGGAGTTCTTTACGAACTCAGCGAGCCCATTGCCTTCTTGAAAAATCTGGGCGTTCGTGAGAATTTTTTTTTTTTAGAGGACACCGAAGTCCTTTTGCCTTGTGTAGGTCAAGGGAAAAACAAAACAAAACACTAGCACTAAACCTAGGGACATCTTTGTGGTATTACCAAATAAAAGCAAGACTTTGCCGTAAAGTTGCAAGAAAAACGAATGGGCCCTTTGATAGATCTGTAGGTTTTGAATTACCTACTTGAAGGCTTACAGATAGGGAATGAGGTTCCGTGACGTGTCATGAAAAGTTAATTCATTTCTTTTTCTTGCTTCCTCAAGAAGTCACCACAGCAGATGTGACACACCTGTCACCTTTCCTGGGACCTGGTGTTTCTTTCCTTAGGAAGACTTTGTTGGGTTCTCCTTAATGGCCCTTAAAAACATCCTTCTACAGTTTGCATTTTGAAATTAGTGAATAATTGAAGGAGATTTAATTGGTATTCCTCCTCGGTGTCAGAAGGATTTGGGGGGAGATGGGGAATTTTTTAAAGCAGAGATCAGTCTTTGACCTAAATGTTGAGTTTATTTGCTGTTTTGGCCAATTACTGCTAAATATTTCCCCTAAAAGGTACACCCATGGGTTTAGCTGACTGTCATGTGTGTGTCACATGGCTCTTGCAAAATGCATTCTGACTTCAACTTTTGTAATACTGTGGTTTGACGCCGAAATGTCCCTTTCTGTTCTAAACAGAAGCTATAGTACTTTATTAAAATTTTATATACTTTAAGAAGTTGAAGATAGTGTTCTAATAGTGTCCTGTTTGCTATGCTGGCAGTTTTTTATCAAGGGCTCCAAGGACAAAGTTGGTTTTGCATAGTTGGACAGAGTGGAACTTGAGGCCTCTAATTTAGAAGTTGTCCTGGCAACAGTAAAGTACATGGATTTTCCATTTTATGGAGGTTTGTCTTCTGTTCAGGGAGTTTCTTAAATTTGTTACATGTATAGACTCTGAATTTATTTCTCCTTTTGTAAAATAGGACAACAGCGTTTATTCCTATCGGGGATATATATATGTAAAACAGTTTGGTAAACTTGTAAGAGCAGGGTACATCATTGTATAAGGCTTTCCAGCCATAGTAAAATTTAGGAATATAACCCTTATCCTCAAGGAATTTATAATGGAATATAAAAAAATAGATATTATATATGTTAAATATCAGTAGATATGGCAAGTTCCAGATGTGTGACATGGATTGGAGCCACGAGATTTTAAAAGAAGTTGTGGGGTTGTGGTTGTCTGGTATGGTTCAGGAAGACCTTATAGAGAATAAACCAGTAAGGGCATTTATTAGCATTTGATTTGGAGAAGCAGAGGGAGTGAGAACGATTGTTCAGGAGGGAAGAAGAAAGAATGGTTAATAAATGACAGGGATAGTAATTCTTAAGTAGAGTGTCAAACCATCCTTTATTTTGAGGGTTCTAGATTAATGACCTCAACAGAATCAATCCCAGAAATCATTTTTATATTTTTATGGCATGGAGTGTGCCAGTACCTGGGCTACTGTATTTATATTCTAGGCTGTCTCATAAGTAAAATAACCTAGTAGCTTGGGAAAACCTTTGGAAAAGCACTACGAAAAGTACTTAAGGTGAGAAGAGGTGGTATTTTATTATGAAAGGTCACAAGGGCAACCAGCAAGCAGATTTTTAGAATCTGACTTGAGCAATTTCTTCTTGTCTTTAATCAAGTTTATTAGCATCATTAAAGTAATTAGAGAAAAATTGGGAACTAGAGAAAAGAAGAAATTCTTAGAATTTAATCATGCAAACACAAGCCCATTTGCTTTAAAACCATGTTCTAAACTTTAAAATCAAAGGTTTTTTTTTTATTAAGGTAAAACTTTTAATGGATGAGTGCCTTTTATGATTCTACAGTGTTACCCTAATAGCTAACATTTATGGCCACTTATTATATGCCAGGTACAATATAGTGCATTATATAATACACATATATTATAGTGTACACTTTATATGCTAATTTGAAACAATAGTATATGAGGAAATATTTATAGGTGCACCCCAGATGTTCCTTGTTTTGGTTTGTCATGTTCTTCTTACTCCTTATAGAAACTTTTAAAATCTGCTGAATGGGTGCTGTTGAATTTGGTAATAAAATGTGTTCTTGACAAAAGTTTGGTTCTCTCAGAATGAACAAGATTTTAGATTTGTGTAGGTTAATACGATTACCTGTTGGTAGCTTTATTACTAAATGCTTTTATTTTATAATCTTTAAGTTGTAAGTTTTTGGTTTGGGAGTGAGGAGAGTAAGAAATATGTCCATTAGTGATTAAATTTGAAGCTTTTTCTTTGACTACTTTCCATGTTACTTGGCTGATTTGGGAGAAATGGTCCTGGATTATCTTTATTAGCAGAAATTAAGGGTAATGACTGACTCATTTGAACTTCAAATACTACAAACAAAAACAAAATGCAACCAGAGTGGCGTCTGAGCAGTGAAAAAAGTAGATGGAAAGCATCAAAGCTCTTTTCTTTTTCTTCTGGAGATTTGAAGAAAGATTTTAATTTTCCTGAGCTAGGAGGTGAAGCAGGCAGTGATTATTTCAGCACACTGGTTAAGAAATGCTTAACATTATTCTCATACCAGAAGCATTTTTCCTAATCCATTAGCTTCTGTTGGATATATTTTTTTTTTTTAGTGTCAAAATTGTTTTGGCTGCTTCATCTATAAGGAGTATGTTAAGAATGAAATACGTGTACCTATCTCAACCAGTTAACTCCGGTCAGAAGACCTATATGTAGTAGTGTCCTTGGATTGGCTAGTTTTTTTTTAAAGATCCCATTTTTTTGGACATGTATATACTACTTTATATGTTTGTGGCTGCTCTTAGTCTTTGTTGGTGCACGAGGGCTTTCTCTAGTTGCAGCGAGTGGCGGCTACTCTAGTTTGGGTGCCCTTGCTTCTCATGTGGTGGCTTCTCTTGTTGCAGAGTTGTGGCACAGAGACTCGTTTGTGGCCCATGGGCCCTAGAGCGCGCAGGCTTCAGTCCTGAGGGCTCAGTTGCTCCACCGTATGTGGAATCTTCCTGGAGCAGGGATGGGACCCATGTCTCCTGCATTGGCAGGTGGATTCTTAGCCACTGCGCCACCAGGGTAGTCCCTGGATCAGCTAGTTCATTGCAGAAAAATTTGTAAAAGAAAAAAAAAATTTTTAAGCCTTGTTTTTTTACGTTTTAGCATAATTATGGCATATGTTTTAATCAGTCTCCTAAACTTTGTTTTGTGTCATGGTAGATTCAAGGAACATTTGACTTTTTATTTTTTTGCCAGTACTATGCTTTGAATAAGTCTATCTCTTAATTTAAGGATTTGAAAGTAAAAACAAGTTAATCAGTTCTATTATCTGGCTAACAGTGTAATTTCATTGATAAATACATCATTACTGCCTTTTACATAATTTTTAGTTAAATTTTTTTATAAGAAAAGAAGCAGAAACCAACTAAAAATAGGTTTTATGTTTGTTGGTTGCTTTGATGACTTTTTGATGATATTAGTAGTGATTTGGGAAATTCAAAGAAGTTTAAAGAAATATTTTCACTGTCCAGAATATGACTATTTAATGTCTGTAGAAAATCAGTGTATGTAATTTTTCTGCATAGTGTAAGTTGCCAGTAGCTATGTAGACTTTCCACAAAATGCATCTTACGAGTTTGGTGTGAGTGGATGATCTTGTAGAATCATTTAAAGAAACTGAAATTTTACATTTAAAATCTCTTCTGCTTTTCATCATGAATAGGTTAAAGTATAGGATGTTGACAGTGTCTTATATATTCAAAGTTTTTTTAAAGATAGAAGAGCTTTAGAATCAGGTGTTCTTTTGCCAACTGTTGACTTTTAAAGAGAATTTTGCTTTGTAATTTTATTTCTTTAGTATTTCAATTTTTGTTCTAGAAGCAATAAGTGATTTTTCTAAGTGATGCAACAAGTGCCTAACCTCTTGTTATATTAATATCCTATCAGCAATCCTTTGGCTGTATGTGTGTTTTTTGCTCTCCTTGGCAACTTCTGACTACAAATATGATGGTTTTACCACTTGTAGTTGTAATAGTTAAGTTTCATTTTTGATAGTTAAGAGCTTCCTTTTGCTGTTACCTACTCTAATGTCTTTCCTAATGTATGAAAATGGGGTTAAATAAAATGCTTTTTAAGATTCTGAGATTTTTTTTTAAATTTGCAAAATAAGAAGATGAAGAGAAACTAAAAATGGGTGTAGGATGCCAGTGCCTGGGATATCTTAGATATGTTAACTTCCCTGCTTTTTACCACTGTTCGTCTGAACTGCATTTTGAAGTTTTAGTAAGAGTTAGACAAAATGATGGCCTCCCCGTTCTGCTCTGGGAGAGCAGAACAGTCAGACTTTTCCACTGTTTTCTTGTAGAAGGTGGGGCTGAGGAGAGATTGCTTCTTTGATATCAGGAATAGAATTCAGGAAAGAAAACCGAGGACTTGGCTTTTCCTTGGACCCACCCTGTGATGTTTAAAATTATAAAAGGGTAGTGGTGTAATGATTCTTAAAGAGAAAATAATCCTGAGGCTTTAGGGAGCCAGAGAATAAATGTTTGTTGGTTTGTTTATTTATTTAAATATGTGAAGAAATAGGGTACAAAGGAGAAGTAGGAAATGAAATTTTCCTTGGTACTTTTGTGACTGATGGGTCAGTTTATTAAATCCAAGGTTGCTGATATAGGTTCCAGTTAAGTTTGCTGTGTTCCATGTTTATAGATTTTGACAGGTAGTATTACTTTTGCTCATAAGAACCACTCTTTGGAAACATTAATTTTTATAATAATAGCTACTAATTGACAAGTACTTAACTCTCTCTGCCAGCTACTTGGCTAGGGTCTTCACATAGGGCATTTTATGCCCTCTGTACCTCAGACTAGTGAGCTTTACAAATGAGATTGAATGAATTATATAATTAAAGTTTTCCAGGACAGTGATGAATTTAACTTGTCTGACTATATTTTCTTAGAATAACAATAGTACTTAAATGGAATTACTACTTGTACTTGCTGCTCTGCCCATTTAGGGCAGTTGTTCTTAACCCATTTATGGTCATGTACCCTTGGGAATATTTGATAAACACTATGGATCTGTTGCTATGTATATACATACTCATAGCATTCTGCATAAAGTTGCAAACTGTTCACATTCCCTGAGCGTATTCATGAACCTCAAGTTATAAATGCCTGATGTAGAAGATTGAAAATGGAAAAGAGAATTTTCACTACCATTCTTTTGAAATGTAGAAACCCAAGGGGGACAGATTTTAGCTTTAAATCTGGGATCTTGAACTAATTTCAAAATGTGAGATTTGTTTGGGTATGGTTTATTTTGGTGACCTAGTCTGTGCTTTTTTTTCTTCTCCTTTTATTAAAATGTTTACCTGTTTGTTTTTCATTAAGTTACTGATAGATGAAGTGTTTCCAAGATTCTTGAAACAAAGACACACTAAGTTCAAACAGCATTAGTGTTCACACGGAAAACAGTGTTATCTCTGCAGTATCTTTATTGCCGTAAAATTCATATGGATGTAATTAGGGTAAATGCCTAGATCAGAGTAATATGTAATATATTCTTAATTGAATTATATGGGATTTATAAAAATAGTTAAGTTTATAAAAGGATAGTTTAAGCAACTTTGTCAAATTATTAATTATTTAGTGCTTAATTTATAGGTTGGTGGGTGGCATTTGTCCTCATAAAGAGCAGATGGGCTCATCACTTACTAAAGCTAATGAAGTCAGAACTTCAAAATTTACCATGCTGTTTTGAGCTGAGCTTACTCTCTACTAAAACAAATATTCTAAGTTAATTTAAGCAGTAAGTTACACTTTATATTTGTTCGGAGTCTGTGCGCTAGTTCATAGATGGCTTGATTCATTCTGACAGGTTGTATATATAAAGTAGGACTTATATACTGACTTTATTATCATCTGAGAGTGTAAAATATATCGAGGGAATTGGTGAGAAATGGGGGAAAAAAAAAACTAAGCCAGCATTTCAAGTTGAAAACCGTAGGTTTAAGTTCAGACTACCACTTACTTCATACAGTCCATTTATGCCTTTTGAGCTTGTTAAAGTTTTTCTAACACATTTAATCATCAAACATGGATCACTGACCTGTCTATTTGAAAATTTTTTTCAATACAGATATTTAAAATGTTTCAGTGAGCATACACGTGCACACACATGTGGGCAGACACACGCAAAAATCTAATTTCCTTGGAGAAAAAGCTTAATAAAACAGCCAGCCTTCGTCAGCACACTATGCTAAGAGTTGAGGGGTTTTTATTTTTGATTATACAACAGAGACTTTGCTCCCAGTTGCTTACCAGTTAGTTAAGATGACTGAAACTTAAGCAAGTATAATCAATTTAACAGTACTGGCGCAAATTAAATTTTTTTTTTTTTTTGTAGAGACTAGGATGGCATAATAGTGCAAAAAAATTGGAGACGGGCCCTAGGATTTCAATTGTTGACAGAAAGTTTCAGTTATGTTGATTTAGCTGGAGAAGAACACAGCACTGAAGAGGACTCTCCAGAAGCCCTGGTGCTAGTCTTGAGTTAAGATCAATAGGAAACAACTTGAGTTCCCGCCTCTAGTCAGAAATTTTACGTATGTCCATTATTTCCCCTAATCCAATGAAGAAATAGGGTCCTAATTTTACAGGAGTCGGAGGCAGAGAAGAGTTAAATGCAGTAGAATTGGAATTTTAACTCAAGGGCCTGTGATTTTACAGTCCAGGTATGCTGTTTCCAGTTTACTGTTTGTGGTTAACTTCTAGGAATTTGAAATTAAGCCAGTTAATTAGGCAACTTGCATTTTTGTGGCCAGTTATGTCTAAAATTCTTGATTGGAGAGGTCTGTTAAAAATGTTAAAGTATACATATATCCTATGCCTTCTATGGCTGATTCAAGTTGAGTTTTGACAGAAAACAACAAAATTCTGTAAACCAGTTATCCTTCAATAAACAAATAAATTTTAAAAAATGTTACGGGTTTGTTAATAGGCCTTTGACTTTCTTCACATCTTGTGTTTGGTTGATCTTTAGAACTTCTCTGGACTTGAAGTTAATTATTGTATCCATTTTCAGTTTTTCTACCTTCATGACTATTTTTTTTTTCCTCATGACTATTCTTGACTACTTGGTGCCTTAAAGTCACGCAAGCCTTTTCTGTGAGAAAAGCAGGTAAAGTAAAATGCCTTTCTTTTACTGGAGAGGCAGGCTTATTTGCTGCAGACCATTTTACGGTTGTATGTGTTGCTAGTTGTGATTATTGTACTTATAACTGTTACCTGGTAATTTTTGCACTTTTACTTTATATTATAAATTAAACTGGTAAACTTCTGTGATAATTTGTCACACATCATCTGTACTTTGGATAAACATCTGAAACTTTGGATAAACAAACAGCTTCAGCGTTTTTGTCTGTAGCTCTTGAAATTTTTCATCAGGTTGTATCCTGGATTGGAGGGAGGAAGGGACAATAATAATTGCCACTTACTGTGTTCCTGTAATGTACCAGACACTGTGCTAAATATTTTAGAGACAGTATTTATAATCTTGACCAGAGCCTAATCAGGTGGTTCAAGTCTGTGCCTGTGTGCTCAGTGGTGTCTGACTCTTTGCGACCCCGTGTACTGTAGCCCTCCAGGCTCCCCTGTCCATGGAGTTTTCCAGGCAAGAATACTGGAGTAGGTTGCTATTTCTTTGCTCCAGGGAGTCCTCCCAACCCAGGGATCGAACGCTCATCTTTAGTGCCTCCTGCATTGGCAGGTGGATTCTTTATCACTGAGCCACCTGGGAAACCCTCTAATTGGGTGGCAGTGTGCTAACTGAATCTTTTTACAGATGAAGAAATAGAGCAACACAGTGATAGGTGAGTACCTTGCCTTAAGATTTTGTAGCTAGTATTCGATGGAGCCTGAATTCAAATACAGGTCTTTCCAGCTCTAAAACTCATGCAGGCTTTGAAAGGTAAGGAGGTAGTGGACACTTGGTGTGTTTTTCAGCAAATGTTTGCCGTTAAATGCATTTTAAGACCATTTACTCTTTTGTCCTCTTGTATGGCTTACTACTTCCAATCAACCAAAGTTTCTCTCATTTTCAGAATTCCAGCTTTGGGTTTTTGGAACACCTTTAAACAGAGCCTAAAATGGAACCTCGAAAATTAATCTATTGTCTCTAAATATATTTTACTTAATTGTGGTTTTTAATTGTTTGGCAATTTTTTTAAATATGAAGGAAAGACTGTTGCCCTCTCAGATTCTTAATTGTTTCTTTTGACTAATAGGTTGCTTTCGGCCATTACTGAAGGTTTATTTAGTTTTTATTAATTTAATCAGAAAAGTAATATATGCTGTATAGAATTCAAACAGTACAATTGAAGTATGTGAAAAAGTTCTTACCTCTTTTCTCTAGCCTAATGAATTGTGTTCTGTGGAGCATAGTTAAAGTGAGTAAAAAAGAGTTGATGTCATGCACAATTATTGCAGCTCCAAAGTTTTCTTAATCGTTTTAAACTCCAAATGCTAATAGGCTAGTGTGTAGTTTAAAGGTGAATTAAAATTTGTTGGGCCCACTATATCATAATGTCATAATCATGACTTTTGTTTTAAATTTGTTATATGAGCTTAGTTTTAGGCTGTTTTCAAGTATGATTTCATAAAAAGATAAAACTACATGTTTCACATCATGCAAGTGAACTTGTTCTAGGTGAAAGAGAAGAAATTACAGGTTCCGTTTAACTTTCTAAAATAGCTGGTCTTTTCTAAGGTATACTTAGAGCTGACATTTTGAAATTTGTGTTTTGGGGTGTACTGTTTGGATAAAAACATTATATAATTCCCCACTGTTTACTTTTGTCTTGCCTTCCTTGGTGTGTTTCCAAAGTGTATGTTGAAAGTTGTGTTAATGTCGGTCAACTTTCTTTTGTAACATTTTTATTGCCAGGTGAACTGTATGTGATAATCCAAATTTTATTTCATAAAAGAAGATAAAAAATGTTTAATTTTATTAATCCAAAAAGATGATTCACATCTTTGTTGCTTACACTGGGAGTGTGCCAGTGCAACCTGCTTCCAGCCTTGACCTACTCTGCCTGCTTAGCTGTCATTTGTGTTAGGGCAGGTATGCTGAAAGAACTCATTAGGTTGTGCCGTCACTGAATAAGCCATTGATTAGAATTTTTTCCTCTTCTCAAATGGCATTTTTTTTTTTTCTGGTTAGAAAAGTAATAACAGTGTGATTGCAGACATTTTAAAAAATAGAAAAGACAAGTATAATCATACAGTTTAGAAGTGTCCACTTCTTTCCCCAAATCTTTTATGTGGGTACAAATTGTTTTTTAACAATAATGGGTTATACTGGACAAAGATGTTCTATAATCTTTTTACGTAATAGTGTATCATATAATAGTCTCTTGATATAATGGAATTCTGAGTAGTATTTTAGATTGAGCAACAAGCAGATTGATCTCCTACTTCCTCTTTTATTTATGCAGTTTGATAACTTCATAAAAAGGAAAGCATTTTATCTAAATAGAATTTTTAATAGAAATGGGTTTTAAGTAATTTTAAAAATACTGTTTTCATGCTCTCACAATAGTGATTTTTTTCTTAAGGTATGGAAAGTATTAATGCTTATGTGCAAAAATGGCATGGGTATTAAGATTATGTTCAGATCATAAATAATGGAAATGAAGGGTCTGCAGTATTGAAAAAGTAGACCATGAGTTGACCTAAGGAGAAACTGATAACAAAAATAATTTTTCACTTGCTGTTGCCTTTGGCATCCCACCTTTGGGAGATTGTTAAAAGGTTGAATCTGCCCCCCTTCCTTGCAGTCTTAATCTTTGTCAGCCTTAACTGTCTTACTTTCTCACTGAATTATCTCCACTTTGCAGTAATTTTCTGAAAAAATACTTGTGCCTCAAAAGCAAAGTTTTTATTTTACAGATTCTACCATGATTTATGATTATTGATTTAACTCAAGAAAACACAAAATATATCTCTCACATTTAAAAAGTATCAGGAGCTAGCTTTTTTCAGTGAGATTATACCTATTTCATTAATGTTCTCATAGTTTGTTTTTCTAAAATTCTTTTATTTTGAAGTAAATTTATATTCACAGAAGAATTATAAAAGTAGTACGGAGAATTCCTGTATGCCCTTTGTCCAACTTCCCCTAATGTAAGCATCTTATATACCATGGTACATTTATCAGAATTAAGAAATTAACATGGGTAAACTGAACTAAACTATAGACTTTCATTTCAGTTTCTCCAGTTTTTGCACTAATGTCGTTTTCTGTTTCAGAACCTAACCAAGAGACCATGTTGTATTTAATTATTATATCATATTCAGTTCAATTCAGTTCAGTCGCTCAGTCGTGTCCGACTCTTTGCGACCCCATGATTCACCGCACGCCAGGCCTCCCTGTCCATCACCAACTCCTGGAGTTCACTCAGACTCACGTCCATGAGTCCGTGATGCCATCCAGCCATCTCATCCTCTGTCGTCCCCTTCTCCTCCTGCCCCCAATCCCTCCCAGCATCAGTCTTTTCCAATGAGTCAACTCTTCGCATGAGGTGGCCAAAGTACTGGAGTTTCAGCTTTAGCATCATTCCTTCCAAAGAAATCCCAGGGTTGATCTCCTTCAGAATGGACTGGTTGGATCTCCTTGCAGTCCAAGGGACTCTCAAGAGTCTTCTCCAACACCACAGTTCAAAAGCATCGATTCTTCGGCGCTCAGCCTTCTTCACAGTCCAACTCTCACATCCATACATGACCACAGGAAAAACCATAGCCTTGACTAGACGGACCTTAGTTGGCAAAGTAATGTCTCTGCTTTTGAATATGCTATCTAGGTTGGTCATAACTTTTCTTCCAAGGAGTAAGCGTCTTTTAATTTCATGGCTGCAGTCACCATCTGCAGT
>SJYX01003319.1:101468-168050 GCA_006410675.1 Oreotragus oreotragus | reverse complement strand
ACACACACACACACACACACACACACCCAGTCATTAAGAACCAACACACACCCCCCCCAGTCATTAAGAACCAACACACACACACACACACACCCCAGTCATTAAGAAGCAACACACACACACCCCCAGTCATTAAGAACCAACACACACACACCCCAGTCATTAAGAAGCAACACACACACACCCCCAGTCATTAAGAACCAACACACACACACCCCAGTCATTAAGAACCAACCCACCCTCAGGGGAAGGGAGCTAAAGAGGCCCCATCTCCTTTGGAGGGAGGAGTGTGCAACGGATTTGTGGGCCTGTGTTAAAACCACTGCAGTAATAAACATTTGAGGTGGGGGGCGTATTTCGAGGTCGTGCAGATACCTTAACTATCCTTGAAGTTTCACCCACTAATTTTAGCATTCAGCAGTGGATCTTGTCTGCAGCAGTGGATCTACTAGTGATTTTCTACTTCTCTTGTTCCTTCTACATGTATTATTTGGAATCCTTATGTAAGGAAGAGTTATCCTTTCTCTCCTCTTTAGTTAATCCTTGTACCCTTACAGACTCATGGATATTTGTTTTATTTTGGGGGTTGTAATCCAGTACATGATTGTTTACTCTGTGGCTCAAATTGTTGCCTTGGCCTTTGAGGTTTGTTGTCTGTCCTTTTAACATGCCATGTTCCTGTAGATTTTTTTCTCTGGCATTTTGCCCAAAATGTTACTCAAGAATGACTATTCCTTGGCTGTTACTCACAATGAGAGAGACCTGATTAAAAACACAAAATTAAAATGTTCTCTGAACTCTTGATACAGTGCTTTGTTAAAAGCACAATATTATATTTTGGATGAATAAGTCAGTTTACCATCACACAGACAGATATGTTAAACATCAGAGTGAGGAAAAACAGACTCCAGACTACTATGGGGAGAAGTATGAAGTATCATTGTCATTGTAAATTAGACATGAAAAAGCCTAGAGGAAGTTTTGATTGAAAACAGTGGATAGAATTCGCGGAAACAACCAAGTTTAGGAGACTGGCGATTATAGTTGTACGGTAATCTGTAAAGATTTCTTTACTTGTACAAAAATTTCTCAACTGATAGAATTCAGTTTTTCACATAAGTCAAAATGGTATTGCAGACTGAAAACAATTCAAATTCTTGATAATAAAAGAAAGATCCATTTTGCTAAATTATCCTTGGCTCTGTACCAGAACTGATCTTGAGCTTTCTAACTTTAGATTTGCATATTTCCTGTCAACATTATTACTTGTTCTGTTTTGTAAATTATAGTTACAGAAATATCTTTAAGTGATCTCAAGTCTGAGTTATCCTGTATTAATACTTCATGTATATTAATAGTTTGGAAATAAGCTACTACAGGAGTAGGTAATTTAAAACGTTCCAATGCAGGTAACGTGCTGTTGATCATAGTCTCTTGGTGTGTAAATTGGATAAGGCAAGAAATTTGTTGGTTGATTTTCTTTGCCGTTCTTTTCTATGTGTCTTGTCACGTTAGTGAAACTGATGGTTTGGGAGAGAACAAAATAGCTTCTTTAGCAAGACTCATTGCAGAGCACAGTGTTTTTTTTTTTTAATTTATGTTATTTATAATGGCTCTGGGCTTTAAATGATCAGAAACACATAAATGATGTTTCAAAATAATGCTGTTTGTGAAATTTAAAAAGAATGTGATAATTGAAAAAGGTTTTAAAAAATTGACTACTAATTTCTTTGAAACCATAATGTAACTTGTAACATAGTTAGGAAGCATTCATGTTTTTCTCCAGCTTTATGGTTATTCTGGAAGAGAAAAATTGATCTTTATGGTAATTAGTGACATCACAGGCAACATCTGTAGCCCATTGCTGTCCTTTACCAGTACCACTGATTCAGGGCATGTTTATTGAGTGTTTACTGGATACCTGGCACTGTGCTCAGGAAAGTTGGTAAATTTCAGGGCATTTGCTGTGTCATAATTTCTGTTAAAAACAAAGTAACTGTAGTTGTATTGGTGCTGTGATTTTTCTTGCTAACTGAAATGTAAACTTGTAAGATACTCGTTGCTAGTGTTCATCATTCTTGAGAATTCATTTGGTCTAATTAAAGAGAAAGATATCAATAGTACTGAAGCCAGTCAGCAAATGTACTGACTAATAGAAGTAGTTTGGTATTAGGTATTAATGATTTATTAAGGGTAAATTTTTACAATACCTATCCCTACTATCCCCTTTTATTCTTTAGGCTCTCAAATGGGAAAGGGTGTTAATTATTAAGTTCATCCTGTGCTTCAATCAGCCCTTCTTAATCACATATTTTAAAAGATTATTACCTCTGTGACCTTTATTTTGCCATTTACTAGGGCAGGGTTTAAAAAATTTTCTTCCTTTTTGGTGTAATTAGGGACAATAATGTACTACAGTAACTTGGTAAACTAGAAAGATATGTGTCTTTTGTTTGTTTGTTAGTATTCTTTAGTTGGCTGCATTGGGTCTTAGTTGGCGGCCTGCTGGACCGTTCCTCGTGGCTCACAGTCTCTAGTTACGGTATGTGCACTTGGGTAGTTGCGGCACTCTGGCTTCGTTGCTCTGCAGCATGTGGTATCTTAGTTACCCAACCAGGGATCGAACCCATGTCCCCCCCATTGCAAGGTGGATTCTTAAATACTGGATCACCTGAGAAGTCCCAGAAATCTATGGTTTAATACTTATCACTCTATAAACCTCGGTGAAAGTGTTAGTCTCTCAGTCATGTCCCACTGTTTCAATCCCATGGACTGTAGCCCACCAGGTTCCTCTGTCGATGGAATTCTCCAGGCAAGAAGACTGGAGTGGATTGCCATTTCCATCTCCAGGGGATCTAAACCCAGGGATTGAACTGAGGTCTCCTGCATTGCAGGCAGATTCTTTACTAGGAAAGCCCCCCTGGTGTTATAAATCTTGGTAAACAGTTGATTAATAATCCCAGAGATAATCATGCCCAAACATCTTGCTTACATATAAATACACTTGTAATCTACATTTCATTTGCATTTGATATTTGGGTTTCATTTTAAGTGGATAGCATTTTATAAAAACTAAGTCACAAGGAAGAAATTTAAGAATCCTGTATGTCTTCTGAAAAAAATCTGTAAATTCTGGATTTTTTGTCATTTTGAAATTGCTTTAAAAGAACTTATAGAACTGGTCAGAGTTGGGAAGAATAGAATCTATGAGTGGTTCCTTTGACCATGGGCTGACTGTTGTCTTGAGATTTATGAAAGGCTCCCTGGAGATAATTTTTGAGATAGTCTCAGTGATGGTAAATGTGCATAAATATAGCCTAGCTTTCAGTGTGTTTTTTTTTTTTTTTCACTGTTTTCTGAAGTATGCTTTAATACAAGCTTAGAATGTTGGCAAAGTTGTGCATTTACACAAACAGCCCCCTTGTTTTTATTATATCTCTAGTTTAAAATAAAAGGGGAAAATTCCAGGTGGATGCTAGGGAAGGATCATAAAAGCCCTTTGTTGGAGGATTGCTATGAAATAATGATTTGAGATTTGAAGTTGAAGGAGAGAGAGATTTGTTTGTTTCACTGGCAAAAACAAATGAAACTTTAACTCCCTATATTCTAATATTGCAGAAGAGTGGGATTTTTCTAGCAAAAGTCTGTTGGACTCTCCAAGAATGCATATCACTTACGTTTCCTTTCATTTGTTGCTTGGACGTGGAAGTTCAGTGATGTTAGAGATATGGGTGGCATTGTCTATCTTATTTATACATAATTCTGTCATGTTCAGTGATTCATCAAAAGGGCCCCAAACTGCTGTTTCTTGGAGTTTGGGCTTCTATTACGGTGTCCATGGGCTTTTCCCAAGCTGTAGTCTTCCTCAGTGAGCTATTAGTCTTGGCTATATTTTTGTTGTTGTAGAACTTATAATACAGTATGCTTTTTATTAATGTGATTTTCTTTTTCTCTTTGCAGTGATTATTTATTCAAGTTACTTCTCATTGGCGACTCTGGGGTTGGAAAGTCTTGCCTTCTGCTTAGGTTTGCAGTAAGTTGAAATAAGAAATGATTTTAAAGGAATTAATGCTGTGTATATTTTCTGGGTAGAGAAAAGATAAAACTGTTTTATTCAGGATATTCTTCCAGAATTTTATATGTGAAGCCTCCAAATACACATTCCCAGTGATATCTAGATTCTTTAAATAGAGGAAATAATGTTGTTCCTAAAAGAAATTCAGGAAAACTGTGGTTATAAAGTCAAAGTGTCTGATATTCTCCTTGGAGGTCAAACAATGTTTCATTCCAACATAAATAATGAGTAAGGGAAAAAATGGTAGGCTTGTGTTAAAAGTGACTTGATGGAAGACAAATCTTCAAGTAAAACTTTAGTAGAATAAAAAGAAAAAGCAGGGCCTGGTATAGACTATTAATTTTTTTTTGACAGTGGCATCGTTGGCATTTAAATTTACAGACTGATAAATAACTTAATAATAACTTTGAACTTAATAAAATGTACGGACTTGTTCATAGTGTTTATGAACTGCCTTCAAATTTAACATGTTTTCCTTCTCACTGTCTTGATCATTGCTTCTTAAGATGTGAACCAGTGGGGATTATCAAGACCCTTCTGGAGTCCATGAGATCAAAAACTACTTCCTAATAACACGAAATCATTAGTATTTACTGAATAAATAATTACCTAGTAATTGTACTAAGACAAAAGACATTTGCCTTTTTTCACTCTTGTTGATCTTTGCCCTGATGGTGCAAAAGCAATGGTAGGTAAAACTGCAAGTGCCTTATTAGTCCTATGTTGAAGTAATGCTAAGCCCCAGATTATGCTCATAGTCATGGTGTTTACCTCTATTTGCTCATAGGGGAGGAAAAAAACAGCATTATCACTTAAGTGTGTCTTTGATGAAACAGTAAAAATGATTAATTTTTTTCATACTTTTAAAAATTGAGGTGTAGTTGATGTTCTGCGTTATATAGCTGTTAGGTGTACAATATAGTAATTCACAATTTCTAAAGGTTATATTCCACTTTTTATTATAGAATGTTGGCTATATTCCCTGTTTTGTACAACATGCCCTTGTAACGTTCTGTATTATACATAGTAGTTTGTACCTCTTAATCCCTTACCCCATCTTGCTCCTCCTCCTTCCCCTCTTCCGCCAAAAACCACTAGTTTGTTCTCAAATCTGTGAGTCTGTTTTTTTTTTTTTTGGTTATAGTCATTAGCTTATGTGTGTGTTTTTTTCGAATCCACATATAAGTGATATCATACAGTATTTGTCTTTCTTGCTCTGACTTAGTTACCATAATACCCTCTCAAATCCATCCATGTTGTTGCAAATGTTGAATTTTTATTTTTTATGCCTGACTAGTATTCAATGGTATGTATATATGTATGTATACATCTCCTTTATCTATTCATCTGTTGATGGACAATTAGGTTGCTTCTAAAAATGATTAACTTTTAAAAATTTTGATCCTTGTTGAGTGTTTTTAAATATTCTGTGTGAAAAAATGGGTACACATAAAACAGTTTTACTGAAGACTGGAATGTGTTGGTTGTCTTAAGGGAGAGAAAAGCGTTTGTATAGTTGTTTCCATTATGAGCTAAACTAGCTGTTTTTTTCATTGAACTTTTTTTTTTTTTTAACTGGAAAAAACAACTAACAGGCTGTATTTATCTAGAACTGAGTATTGGGTATACATTTTATCAGATGAACAGACTTGTCACTTCAAGGAAAATACCTGATACCATTTGTTGCCTATAATAACGTCAAGCTTTTCAAGGGAAAATTAGAATTTAAAAAAATTTAAAATCCACCACTGCAAGCTTGACAGCATCTCAAATACTTAATATTACTTTTCTGATGAGGTATTAATGAGTCTCATGTATATTCATTATATATAATAATTTGAAAATAAGACCGTGTAAGTACCAGAATAAAACCTAGGTGGCTCTTTAATCATATGTGAAAGTATTTTCTAACAGGAAAAAAATCAGGAAAGAAAGGACTGTTAAATTTGATTGCATTAAAATTAATGTTGACACATAATGTTAGAAAACAAAAGGTCCTAGCAAAAAGTATTTGGAGGAAGAGGTGATAGTCTCAGTATATAAAGCACATTTATACACTAATAAGGAAAGGGTATTTGTCCGAATGGAAATAAGAATGAATGCATGAGTGGGCAGTTTACAAAAGGAGAAATACAAATTGCCAGTAAATATGAAAAAATGTTCAGTTTTATTTGTAATTACAGGACTTAAAAGGTTTTTTTGTTTAGTTGCTCAGCCATGTCCGACTCTTTGTGACCCCATGGACTGTAGCCTACCAGGCTCCTCTGTCTGTGGGATTCTCCAGTCCAGAATACTGGAGTGGGTCGCCATTTCCTTCTCCAGAGAATCTGACCAGGGATCGAGCCCAGGTCTCCTGCATTACAGGCTGATTCTTTACTATCAAAATTAGATAATACTTTGTATTTATTAAAGTGACAAGTATTAAAATTAATTCCTAGTATTAAATCAGTAATCTGGGTAGGTGGGAAGAAGCTAGCATTTCTTGAGGAAAATGGCTGTAGCCTGAGGTATTTGTGCTTCAAAGAAAATCCTTTCCAGATTCCTACTGACCTAAGTCACAAGTTTTCAGTATTACCTACACAGAATCAACCAGGAAGCATTTTAAAAATACTGATTCTCAGATCCCTAAAATAGATTCAAGCTGTAAAAAGTCTGATTAAGAAATGTAAAATAAGCTTTGAGAACACAGAGGGAAGAATCTCTTTAACTACTGGCCAAGGAATTGGGGAATGTTTGGACAATCACTGTTGCCTGAGCTCAAATTTGAAAAATGAATAAAAATTGGCAACTTGCCCATGGGCTGGGGTGTTAGGGGGATAAAGCTTGGGAGTGGGGAGAAAGAGATATTGAAAATTTGGACAGTTGAAATGGCAAGTTCAGTGGCTCAGAGGCATGCAGGTAAGGGTTATTTTGGGGTATATAAGAATTCTGTTAATAATAGCATTTATAAGTTTTTCTAACAGAGCACCTGGCATGTTCTAGTGCTGAATGTTGTTCTCTATCCACTTTCTATGGTACGTGATATTTACTTCACAATTTAAATTTTAAAAATGAGTATCTAATAACGAGTATTTTGTCAAGTTGCATTCAGTGCTTCAAAAATATCCTTTTACCCAGTGATGCTGTTTATGCCGAAATGGGAATATATGTGGAGGATAAGTCAATATAGCTATCTCTCACTACTTGGAACTCTGATCACACTTTACTTCAGCCATCTTTGTCTCAGTGTGATGTACACATCTGATTCAGCATTATCAAGACTTGCCCACACTCTTTTCATGTAGTCCTTTTTCTCCTTTTGCTGGAGTGCTACAAATAAAAATCCCAAATGTGTCATTTCCCCTTGCATACTGTATTTAATATAGGGTTTCCCTGATCTCAGATGGTAAAGAATCTGCCTGCAGTGCAGGGGATCTGGGTTCGATCCCTAGGTTGGGAAGATCCCCTGAAGACGGAAATGGCAACTCACTCCAGTATTCTTGCCTGGGAAATCCCCTGGACAGAGGAGTCTGGCAGGCTACAGTCCTTGGCATTGCAGAGTCAGACACGACTGAGTAACTAACACTCATACACTATCATATAAAAAACATGTGTTGACTTACAAAATAAATGTTCTAGATTATCTTAAGAAGTGTGGTGTTAGTTTGAATCACAATTCAAAACATGGTTCACACAGACTTACCGACATAGGGAACAGACTTGTGGTTGCCAGCGGTGGGGAGGGGAGGATGGAGAGGGATGGGAGTGGGAGTTTGGGGTTAGCAAATGCAAACTTTTAGAATGGAAAAACAAGGTCCTACTGTATAGCACAGGGAACTATTGAGTTTCTTGTGATAAACCATAATGGAAAAGAATATGAAAAAACGTCTATATATGTATAACTGAATCATTTTGCTCTATAGCAGAAATTAACAATATTGTAAAGCAACTGTACTTCAATTTTTTAAAAAACCCATGCTTCATACTTTCATTTCGTTGTTTTGCTGCATAGTCTTTTAGAGTTTTTCCAACTTCCCACCACCTTTTTTATTTATGTATTTTTCATGTCACTTTCTTTTTGCAGAAACTGGGGCAGTTGTCCTATAAATTGTCCAGCGTTTTAGGTTTGTCAGTTTGCTTCTCTGTGGTGTCTTTAAACTTGTCGCTCCTGGTTTCCTGTTTCTGTAATTGGAAGTAAGCCCCAGAGCTGTGCTTTATCTATCATTATAGTAGTTAATAGTCCCTTGTGATTATTTAAATTTAAATAAAATTGAATGGAATAAAAAATTCAGTTCCTTGTTCTCACTAGCCACATGGAGCTACTGGCTACTGTATTGACAATCAGAGCCTATAGAACCTTTCTGTCATCAAAGAAAGTTCTTTTTAACAGTGCTACTCTTAATAGATTTAGGCTCGATTGAGCCTAAATCCATCTTTGTTAGCAGAATACTTCCTGGGTGGTGCTTTATGCCTGATGATTGTACAGTGGGGTTACATGGTGAAAGTGTCGTCTCTCCATTTACATATATTTTCACCTAAAGAAAAACTGAATTTTGTTTTCATTATGAGTAAAATAATTGTAATAGGTACTTGAAGGAAAAAACAGGTGTAATTTTAAAAGTTTAGCCTTGGGTTAAACATTGTTCACACAAAAACTTGTACACAAATGTCCATAGCAGCACTATTGATAATAGCTAAAATGTAGAAACCATCCAAATGTCCATGAACTGATAAACAAAATGTAGGATATCCATACAGTGTGCTATTTTTCAGCCATGAAAAGGAATGAAGTACTGATTCATACTATAACATGGCTGGGGCTTCTGTAGTGGCTCAGTGGTAAAGAATCTGCCAGTGCAGGAGAGACAGGTTCAATCCCTGGTCCAGGAAGATCCCACGTGCTGTGGAGCAACTAAGCCCCTGCGCCACAAGTACTGAGCCTATGTTCCGCAACAAGAGAAGCCTCTGCAAAGAGAATACCCTCATGCACTTCAACTAGAGAATAGCCTCCACTCACCACACTAGAGAAAACCAGACCCAGCACAGCCAAAAATAAAATAGATTAGTTGTGTGTGTGTCTCTCTCTATATATATGGCTGAACCTTGAAAAGCTTATGCTGAGTGAAAGAAGCCAAACACAGAAGGTCACATTGTATGATTCCTTTCATGTGAGGTGACCAAAACAGACAAATCTGTGGAAACATAAGGTAGATTAGTAGTTTCCAGAGTCTAGGGGGAGAGGAAGAAATCTGACTGCTGCTGGGTATAGGGTTTTCTTTTGGAGTGAAGAAAATGTTTTGGAATTAAAACAGTTGTGATGGTTGCATAGCCTTCTGAATATACTAAAAACCACTGAATTACATATTTGAAGGGGTGAATTTTATGTGTATGAATTATATCTCAATTTTAAAAGTCATATCTAAGAAATTGACTTATGAAAGAATTTTAGGAGAGGGATATCATAGGTTTGTGTTGAATAAACTGAATAACCAGTGGGGGTGGAGGAACAAGAATTCCGCTGATTAGCAAATTAGAAAAATCATTCTTAATCATTCAAAATATAAAACCTTCTCTGTATGATACATATAAAGAATTTGCCAAGATATGATTGGAAAACTAAAGAATAGCTATTGGGAAAAAGCCATTTTTAAGTAGCACTTTGTCTTCAGAATGTGAACTGAGTGCAGGAACAGGATGGAGTGGCTGTTCTCAGACTGTTATGTCTTACAAATTTTATTAGCTTTCTAGATAAAAGTTAACATATTTCTTATTTACTCTACTGAATATTCATTTTAATTGTTAACTTTTTTTCCCTTTAGGATGACACATATACAGAAAGCTACATCAGCACAATTGGTGTGGACTTCAAAATAAGAACTATAGAGTTAGATGGGAAAACAATCAAACTTCAAATAGTAAGTAATTTTTGGACTAGAAGTTTTTTGGAAATTATTTTGGTAAATTTAGAATGTATTTGTTATTCGTAATATGTTAAAATGAAAGTATCTTAGGAATCATTCATCTGTGACAGAATGGTAGGGTAAGAATTGTTTAGGTTGAAAGTGATTTACGATTACCTCCTTCATTGAATTTTCTGTTCATAGAGTTGAGAAATACATGTTTTAAGTCAAACCTGGTCCCAGTTCTCTTTCTTGCGCTTTTATCAGTGAGGTCTAAGAGGTCTAAGTTGATGTTCGTTTACTTCGTCTTATAGAAGTATATTGAGCAGTTTTCATGTCTTTTATTGTGCTGAATACTCTGGATCCAGGAAAAACCTAGGAGAGGTTCTTCATATTTCTTTTAGTTGAGTATTTATTAGATAGTATGTTCCAACTCTGTAGAAATGTAGAATTTTATTGGAAGGGAATTTAGCTTTTCTTACATATTTTACAGCTCAGAAAATGGATGCTGAGAGACTTAATGACTTGCCTACCATTACTGGCAGAACCACATGACCCATAACTCTCTGTTTTCAGTATATTGTGTTCCTGTGCCATCCTCACTCCCTTACCCATCCTTAAAACCCCAACCCTGAATTAAAAATAGGCAGTTGTAGTAGAAGCTTAATATAGGTCTGGGTACTACCAGGACGGACATAGCTTTGGTCTTTTAAAAAAAACAAACTCGGGTATCTTTTAGAATTGGCTCTTAGTATGAGGTAACATAGAAAACAAGTGACTGCTCTTTTTTATGGAATTGATAACACCCTGAACTGGAAGGAGTTCTGAATTTGGAGTCAGAAAACTTGGATTTGTTGTGTTCATTCTGCTGTTTATTAGTTGTAGAGACATGGGTTTAACTTAACTTCAGCCTTTTTCCTGAGACTCAGTTTCTTACCTCTAAAATGAGTGTGATGATAGTTGACTTACTAATAGGTAGTTATGAGAACCAAATCTATAGTTCCGTGTATGTATATATGTTAATCTGTGTAAAAGCCCTTTGCAGTTGCCTAGTAAAGTAAATGCCGCTCAGTCTTGTCTGACTCTTTGCAACCCCATGGACTGTAGCCTACCAGGGTCCTCCGTCCATGGGATTTTCCAGGCAAGAATACTGGAGTGCGTTGCCATTTCCTTCTCCAGGAGATCTTCCCAACCAAGGGATCGAACCCAGGTCTCCCCGCATTGTAGGCAGACGCTTTACCATCTGAGCCACCGGGGAAGTCCTACATTTGCAGTTGCCTAATCAAAATTAATTTCTGTTGGTAGCCCGCCATTTAGATTGATCTTATCACAACCTGTCATTCCTTTCTGGAAGCATGTTTTCAGAACCGTTTACAATTTGGGTTACTCCTGTGTAAGTGCCACTTACTAAAATGTGATTCCTAAAATCAAATAACAAGATAGTATCTAGCCAGTGTGGACTACGTGGGGTGAATTCTCTGCTGATCTGGTCCTGAATTTCTTTTTTTTCCTCTCAGACTTTGGGGACTCTTGCGTTTTCTCATCATTGGCCCATACAAGGACATAGAAAGCCTGAGTTTACTACGTTTGCTGTCTCAATAACTATTTTACCTACTAGTTGGGGTCTTAAGGAAGTCTTTAAAAGAAATGATTGAGTTTATCTATATTTTAATTATTTTTTCTGCTTTTCCTGTTCAAGTGTGCCATCAGGGTCTGTATCACAGTTGGTGATTACAAAACATTCAGCACTGCAGGGCATATATGGAGTCTAGTCCCATGAAAGGCCTCTTTTTGTGACTGTTGATTCATTCACAAAACTTTATGGAAATACTCACACAGGCATTCAGGTACATTCAGGGTTGCAGGGCGGGATGAAACATAGCCACATAGGAGATCCCATTTCAGTGGGAGAGACACAGCAGGGAAAATCAGTTTACCTCATGATTATGAGGGGTAATGAGGATTATGTACATTAAGGGTGATCAGTTACAGAGGGAAGGTACCATTAGGATGTAGAGTCAGGAGAGTTTTCAGAGTGGCAAGAAAATAGCAGAAATTTTACTCTTTGGATGCCGTTGCTTAGCTACAATTTTTTAACATGTATTCAGAAATAGTTTCTTCCTGTTCTTGTCCTGTCCTTGTGAAAGGGGTTAGTGGTGGTAAAGAGAAGGGAACTAACATTTTATTGAGTAGCTACTATAATGAGGTATTGTGCTGCTGCTGCTAAGTCGCTTCAGTTGTGTCTGACTCTGTGCGACCCCATAGACGGCAGCCCACCAGGCTCCGCTGTCCCTGGGATTCTCCAGGCAAGAACACTGGAATGGGTTGCCATTTCCTTCTCCAATGCATGAAAGTGAAGTTGCTCAGTTGTGTCTGACTCCTAGCGACCCCCTGGGCTGCAGCCCACCAAGCTCCTCCATCCATGGGATTTTCCAGGCAAGAGTACTGGAGTGGGTTGCCATTATTGTGCTAGGCATTTTATAAATATTCTTTCATTTAAACTTAGCAGTTTTATAAAGTAGTGATATCTGGAATTTATGGATGAAGAAACTGTCATAACCAGGAACTAAATTTTATGTTTTGAAGTCAAATTGACTTTACTCCAGAGATCCTGCTTCTCCAAGGGTATCCTGAAAGACTTGAGGCTCCTTACTGATGGTTTTCTGACTCTAATAGGCTAGTACTTTGGATGAAAAAGGTAGCTTTTGCTTGTTTTAGATGAACAGTTGTTAACATATTACTTTATTTATTGCTTCATTATTATTTTTCCCCCTTGGAGTATGTTAAAGTGGTTATTGACATGATATTTCACTACAAAAATACTAATTATGCATCTATTTTACTATGTAACCACCATTACCACTTCTAACAAAACTGACACTAATGCCATTAAAATTTTTTTTTTTAATTTTTGTTTTGGAGTATAGCCAGTTAACAATGTTGTGGTAGTTTCAAGTGGACAGCAAAAGGAGTCAGCCATACATACATATGTACCCATTCTCCCCCAGACTCCCCTCCCATTCAGGCTGCCGCATAACACTGAGCAGAGTTCCGTGTGCTATACAGTAGGTCCTTACTGGTTATCTATTTTAAATATGGCAGTGATACTAATGCCTTAATGTTATCTAATATTCAGTCTGTATTTAAATTTCCCCAAAATTGCAGCTTATTTTTAACAGCTCTGTTGGCTGGGTCTTAGAAAAGGATGTGATTTCACTCAGTGCTCCTGAATTTTTTTTTTTTTTTTTTTTGCCATTTAGGACACTAGTGGGGGGCAATGTCAAGTTCACATATATATTCCAGAACTTCTTCCCATGAAAGGCTGTTTCATCATAATCTCCACTTGTATTAGGCTACAAGTCTATTTTTTTTTTTAATTGTTAACTATTAAGTAACTGTTCGGTTATTTCCCCATCAATCAAGTATTAGTTTCAGTGGGGTGTGTGCTAAGTTGCTTCCATCTTGTCTGACTCTGTGTGACCCTATGGACTAGAGCCTGCCAGGCTTCTTTGTCCATGGGATTCTCAGGCAAGAATACTGGCGTGGGTTGACATTTCCTCCTCCAGGGGACAGGACTGAGGGATCTAACCTGCGTCTCTCATATCTCTTTGCTACTAGTGCCAGCTGGGAAGCCTGTTAGTGGGGTAGGTAGCTTTTCTAAAAAAACTTTTTTTTTTTTTTTAAAAGGAAAGGTCATTATTTACGAGCAATTGAAGGCGTGGGTTGACATTTCCTCCTCCAGGGGACAGGACTGAGGGATCTAACCTGCGTCTCTCATATCTCTTTGCTACTAGTGCCAGCTGGGAAGCCTGTTAGTGGGGTAGGTAGCTTTTCTAAAAAAACTTTTTTTTTTTTTTTAAAAGGAAAGGTCATTATTTACGAGCAATTGAAACAAAATTCTTATTGCCCTCGTTAAAATCATGATTTTTAAAAGGAGTTTACCTGATATTTTTCAATAGTTTTAACTGCAAACTTTAATGTGGCAGTGTATTTGTTTCCAGTGTTGGAGCCTAAATGGTTGAAGTGTGGTAAATTGCTCTTAAAATGAATTTTATAAAAGTATGTGGAATCATCTTCCTTACATTGTTTTCCCTAGGATTAAAATAATTGTTCCTTAGATGGGTAAAGTGCTGTCTTGACTGGTAGTTATCTGAATTAGGTCCTTTCAATGTTTTCCATGATGATAAAATGTGCTAGCGAGAGATTTTGTCTTATGTTTGATGAGAGTTGTAATGTGTTAACAGGGGCACTAGACCAGTAGATTTGCTAGTATCAAGTCAGCCCATCTTTGCATTCATAGTGTAAGCTTGGCACAGTGCTAAAGGCTATTGAGTATATGAAAAGTATGACATAGTTGCTGATCGGCTTATAATTACAATATTGGTAGCATTAACTGCAGGCTAAATTAGACACTGCCTTCTTTTTTGAACCTTCAGATATTTGGCAGTTTCTTTGTGATTTAGTAGTGTGAGCACAGAGAGCTAATGTTCCCATAGCAAATCCTGATAATCCACAACTATGTAAATTAACTGTTCTCCCTCCTTTTCCCCAACTCTTGTTTTAATGGAATTGTTTGGATTTCTTGATTGTTTTATGATAGTGGGACACAGCAGGCCAAGAAAGATTTCGAACAATCACCTCCAGTTATTACAGAGGAGCCCATGGCATCATAGTTGTGTATGATGTGACAGATCAGGTAAGTTCCAGGAGAAAATTGTGTTACACTAACAATGTAGTAAGTTATTATTTGATTAAATATCACACTAATTATACAAATAAATTTAAATATCACACTAATTATACAAGCAGTGAGTATTATTTATATAGCAGACTTTATCCACCCCAAATGAAGTGAATGATACAAAAACATTTATCTTAAACCAGTTATCTTTTAAGAACAGGTACAGTGTTATTTTTTCTCCCCTACATCATTTGAATACCTAATAAACTGGTCAACCAAAATTTCCTATTTGAAAATTTAGTAATTGGATTTACATTTGCTTTCAAGGGACCCAAATTATATTTATCATCAGTTAAATCATTTTGTCAGGGGTTTGTAGGGAACTGGGATTGTTTGGCTCATATTGTGTCCTTGGTGATAGGTGTTAACAGAAATTTCCCTGGTCATTAGACCTGTTGGACTTGCCAAGAGTAAGAGAAAGGGTCTCTGTCTGTGGAGTGTGTGATTCAGAAATAGGGATGAGCTTTGAGGAACATTTTAAGAGGACAGTGAAAATCTAAAGATAAGCTTGTTGAAAGAAGGTAGGGGGATGTGAAAAATAGTGTAAGAATGTGGTTCAAAGGGAGTAATTAGTACTTGTTCTTTTGATCAGAAAGTTAGAAATTTTCAGGGTCCTTTTGCCTGCCAAGGAGTGAAAGATGAACTTTGAAAATTACAGTGTATAATTATTGTAGTAAATGTTCAATCTTCAGTCAAATATGAAATCAGAGCTAATTAGGAGATAACTAGAATTACAGACTTTAGATTCAGCACCATTAGGAGTACTGTTTGATAAAACATGAAGAAATCATTGCTAGTTAATCTCAAGTCATTTCCATGTAATATTTAAAATGGAAAATTTCCTCCCTTAAATATGACTGTGGAAAACAAGTATCTTTACATTGGACCCGTTTATTTTATAACATTTGACATCTCTGGTAGTTAACGGTTAGGCTACCTTACTCATAAGCCAGAATTTTGACACATTTCTACGTTTTGTCGTGCATATAAATAGCATATTCCAAAACAATGGGATTTGCCTGAGCTATAGTTTGAGCTGTATTTCCTTCTCAAATAAGGCACTGTCATCCTCAAGCTTTGAAATTCTGTATTCTTATTCATATAAGTATGTATCAAAATGTCAGTTCACATCTTTCCCAGCATTAAGTTCTTTTTTAATAGCTATTGTCGTCTCACTAGCTCTTCTTAGGTCGGGCGAGACACTTCTGTTATCACTTGCTTCATTAGAATAGTTATGTTCAGAACTATATTATCACTCTTTAAATTGTCTTTTTAGGAGTCCTTCAATAATGTTAAACAGTGGCTGCAGGAAATAGATCGTTATGCCAGTGAAAATGTCAACAAGTTGTTGGTAGGGAACAAATGTGATCTGACCACAAAGAAAGTAGTAGACTACACCACAGCAAAGGTATGTTTGAAGTTTGACTTTCAGACTGCATTGGAAGGTGCTGGATTTGAACTATACATGGGTATGGAGTCACACAGTGGCTGCAGCCACCTTAGCTTTTATTGTTAGTTTCCCAACAGAGGATTGAACCCATGCCCCCATATATTGGAAGCACAGTCTTCACCACTGGACTGCCAGGGAAGTCCCACCTTAACTTTTAACATACATGCACTAGAAACTTTGACAATGATAATTTGTGCATTGTCTTAGATATCTGAGTTCAATAAACTTAGTCATTCATCATTCCTTATTTCAGATGGTGAAAAAGATTTTTCAATTAATTTTGCCTTACATTCTCTTAGGAATTTGCTGATTCCCTTGGAATTCCATTTTTGGAAACCAGTGCTAAGAATGCAACGAATGTAGAACAGTCTTTCATGACGATGGCAGCTGAGATTAAAAAGCGAATGGGTCCTGGAGCAACAGCTGGTGGTGCCGAGAAGTCCAATGTTAAAATTCAGAGCACTCCGGTCAAGCAGTCAGGTGGAGGTTGCTGCTAAAATTTGCCTCCGTCCTTTTCTCACAGCAATGAATTTGCAATCTGAACCCAAGTGAAAAAAACAAAATTGCCTGAATTGTACTGTATGTAGCTGCACTACAACAGATTCTTACCGTCTCCACAAAGGTCAGAGATTGTAAATGGTCAATACTGACTTTTTTTTTATTCCCTTGACTCAAGACAGCTAACTTCATTTTCAGAACTGTTTTAAACCTTTGTGTGCTGGTTTATAAAATAATGCGTGTAATCCTTGTTGCTTTCCTGATACCAGACTGTTTCCCGTGGTTGGTTAGAATATATTTTGTTTTGATGTTTATATTGGCATGTTTAGATGTCAGGTTTAGTCTTCTGAAGATGAAGTTCAGCCATTTTGTATCAAACAGCACAACCAGTGTCTGTCACTTTCCATGCATAAAGTTTAGTGAGATGTTATATGTAAGATCTGATTTGCTAGTTCTTCCTTGTAGAGTTATAAACGGAAAGATTACACTATCTGATTAATAGTTCCTTCATACTCTGCATATAATTTGTGGCTGCAGAATATTGTAATTTGTTGCACACTATGTAACAAAACAACTGAAGATATGTTTAATAAATATAGTACTTATTGGAAGTAATATCAAACTGTATGGTGATAAGTATTGTTTTAATTCTTATGGCTAAAGGGAAATAGAGCCTTGCATTATACTCAAAACAGCCATTTGTGTGTGCAACCAGGGCATTGTAGACCTATCTTAGAGCAGCATCCAATATGCTTTCCAGATAATATACCCAGTAAATGACCTAGGGAGGCTTGTGTGCTGCACAGGGATTTAACCAAGCTTAGTGGTTCAGGGAGATTAAACTGTATGAAAATAAGTTTTAGAATGTATGCTACCTAGCCTATTATCTCTGATCCTTCTCTAGAACCATTTGAAATGGCTTCATTGATCAACATTTGATTCTTCTGTGGTAGAGGTGGAAAACACCTTCCCTTAACTGGCAGACTAACACGTGTACTTATATTGTTTCTTCCATGTTTGGAGTCAGATGTCAGCTGTTTTATCCTCCACAATTGTATACCTTAGGTTGGAGATGAGTTAAAGCATTGAAGTAGGAAGCAGGAAATTTATTACTTGCCCTAATTTTAGAAAATATGTCCCTTAAAATTAGCTGAAAACATGAATGCTGGGTGGGAGTAATAAATGAGAAAAATATTTATTTCAGTTGAATTTTGCACATGTGAAAATTTTGTTAACTTGGTTAAAGATCCTAGGGTTTGTTTTTATTGTGGGGGAACAAAAATCTTTTGCCAGCTCTGGCATTTTAAGGTGACAGAAGTCAAAGATTGTTTCCTTCGGTTGAAATAGTAACCAAAATATTCTTTACTTAGGGGCATGGGATGTGGCTGTTGGCTACACATTTTATGGTGGGGTCTTTAATTCAATGATAAAATTTAAACTAAAAACAAGCCAAAAATTATAGGTTTCTTTATTTTCACTAAACAGGCAATTGAAATACATGGTACAAAAATAAGTGGTAAGATTATTGTAAAATGAAATGGACAGAATAAATATTCAATTTAATTTTCCATCTATGAGAATTTCACAATAAAATCACAGTTTACTTTGTATTATAGATGTGCTTGTTGGGTCTATTCATCTTCACATAAGGCAACTGAAAAACTCAAGCTACCAACAGTTATTTGGGTGAAATTTTTTAAAATGCTTCAAAAGGTTTTTTTTTGCCTTATCAATACAGTACAAACAAATAGAAACATTTTTAAAGTAGATGATACAAATTTCAGACAATGTAATGCACTTTTGTTTTATACAGCAAGTTGTTCAAACTGTCAGCTTTTTCTTGGTGAGTTAGCAAAAAAATTATGTGAATTTGAGGTGTAAGCATATTTACATATTTATTTTTGAAAATTCTAGTGTTCTTTTCCGGTGGTAGTCAAGACTGGGACAAGATGTTTCAGCATGCTTCACTACTCGCTTAATAAATGCAGTTTTGGGGGAAAATACCCCCATTCCTACCCCTCTTTTCAAGTACAAATATTTCAAGCTACATTACGGGCTTTTAATAATCCATTCACTCAGTAAAGGGAATTATTGCTTGCCATATTTTGTAAGTGGTTGCTATGAATTAGCTCACATGTTCTAAATCTAAGCAGTCAGTCTCTGGAAATCCTTGCACGCTAAGCAGTGCCTTTTTTTGACTTTGGACCAAAGTTACCTTTACCATGTATGTTGTCACTGCAGCATATTTTACACCTGCCCTTCTTTGTGTTCCCATTTAAGCTTCAAAATAGCATTGTACTGACACTGTCTATTTGCAGATGAGCTTAAGCCATGGAGCTGCAGCAAGAACCCAGGTTTTGAAACTGCCAGTCTAGCTCCCAGTACTGCCACTTTCCTGTGGACTTCAGTTCTTCTACCTTAAGGGGACTACTAGGGAATTATACTACAGGTAAACTTGGGGTTTTGTAACTACATGATGAGTCACTGAGCCACTGCTGTCCTTAAGGCTAATGTGTACCACAGAGCACTGGCCAGCTGGGCCGCTAGAATCGAACCTGGCCGTGTTTGCTCTTGAAACGCTGCTGGCAGCATCTGCCTAGTTGGAAACGATTTCCGCTTGAGTTTTAAGGGAGGTCTTAAACCTGTAGCACTGCCGAAGATACCATTAATAGCTGTGCTGATACTCTTCAGTGATATTCATGAGTAGGTCCAGAGTAGGCAAAGGAAGTGAACAAAAATATCTTTAGATCATCGCTTGGTAAAAGTAATAGTTTTTTACAAAATAGGGTACTCTGAAATAAAATATTCTGTGAAGCTGAAGCTAATTATTAGATCGAATGACACTTTCAGCATTCAACTACTGTAAAATACCATTGGTCACTTTGAAGATGACAACCCTATAGAAACAATTTTTTTGCTAACTAGTTAAGACATTTTCATGCCTAGCAAAATGTCAGTAAATAAATGGGTTTAACTCCCAAGGGCTTATCCTGTAATACACTCATTGGAAAGGCATGTACCAATTTATAGTCACATCAAGAGAAGGTGAAATAAGAACAGAGGCTATTAGATATGCCTTCTTTACCAATTAAGGCCTTGAAGACTATTTTACATATATAATAATCTGCTAGGAAGGTGTTTTGTCTTTTTAAATCTATGTCCAGAACCAAGATCAAAACTGAGACAGCAGAATCAAAATTATGCCTTTAAGCATTTACTAGAATGGCAGAGGCATTTGAAATACTCCACTTTATATGACTGTTACTGCATTTTATAGTTTCCCTTTAGAATTAAAATCTTTAAACATTAAAACTTATTAACAGCTTATCTTCCAGTTTAAACTCTTGAGGATTTTGGTTCAGAGATGGATGAGATGGTGTTAAGTTGCTCAGCTTTAAGTTCTGAACGTCTCTTTAAGAGGGTAATTTTCTATTTAGTATTTTATTCTGAGGGATATCAGAAGACTGCTTTATGAGAGTAACTGTTCCAATGTTACCTGCTCTGAGTTCAGGTGATTTGTCCATTTCTTTATAAATGAAAGTTATCTTCCTTTCTTAAGCACCCTCCGTCAAGTGAGAACCTAGAGTTTGAGAAAGGATTTTGACTTTCTTTAAGTGTTTACCACATATTTAAGTGCAGAGAACCCTTTCCTCAGGTCGCAGCTTACTGGAATACAAGTAAACAGGGAAAGTACTTTCCTCCTCCCATGTACATTCACAGTCCAATAAAACATTTTTAAAGCACTTTGTTTTTGCAGAATGTGGGTTTACCAGCAATGGCCAATCATTTTACTTTAAAAAGCTAGAGTTGGCTTTAAATGGTTGCTCCTTGGTCCCCTTGCCCATGTCATCTCCCAAAACAACAAAGAATTCCCTTTTTCCCTCACCATGAACAGCTTTAACTTCTATAGCTATTTAACCAGGCTGTGTGAGCCTATCCATGGCCTTCTGACTCTTTGCAGGAAGGAGTGAAGGATGCCTTCTCCTGGAGGTACCCTGAAGGCAGTGGGCTCAACGGCAGCTTCTTAAGCCCCTATCACATTCTCCTTTAAAATGTTAGGCAGGCAGATGGAGCCCTGAGCACTTAAGATGATAAAAGGTATCTTAGCAGCTCAAAATAAGTTGCAGAGGTTCTATTTGTTCAAAACTGTCTATTAATTTGGAGAGTTTGAGTGTCTTCTGCATTTTTCAAAGAGTGATTTATAAGCCTAGTCACTTTTTGTCTCTTGGATCCTCTTGTATGCCTGAGAATACCAAGTACTGGGTACCTTCTTTCTCATACCAGCTTTCTTTAAATGATCTCAGTACACGGACTAGTTTAGGAGTTCCGTCTCCTCTTTTTAACTGGACGGAGGGAGAGGAAATCCTGTAAGCCTTGTTCGCATTATTTTGTCAACAACTGCAAAGCTACATGCTCTTTGTAGAGAAGCACCAAAGGAAAACCTTAACTGGAAAGAACTCATTTAAATAAAAACAGTAACTCAACAGCCCTTACTTTCAGGGAAGAGAAAGCCATTTTAAAGCTAGTACATTAGAGTCACATTTCCCCCTTGGTTTCAATATTAAATGGCTCTCACAAGGACTTCCGAAAGTTTCCCAATAGCCACATTTTGACTGACAGAGTATTACATCTCATCCAGAGAAGATGCCTAAAGAGAAAGAGAAACATCTGTTACAGGCAGAATGCTGCAGAGGAAGAAGTGACATGACAATCATCTGCATTCATTTTAGAATTAAAATGACTATCTAGATTTATCTGATACAAATACAGGGACTCCCTGCTCCTGACATACCTGGATTTATCCCTTACCTTCTTCTATCTACAGTGAATCCTCACCCAGGAAATCTGAGTTAAACGCCAGATTTCGGCTGTAGGAGAAGTTTCAGAAGTGTGCTCGTTGTGGCGACATGTGGTAGCCCCACAGTGGGCAGCAGTCCCTCTTTGCTCTCAGCTTCTGTTCCTATCTGTGACATCTCCAAGGCCTGGTGCTCTCATCTATCCATCCCCTAGCCCTTTTTTGGAGGGGAGTGGTGTGACGCTTAGAGAGCATTTTCAGGAAAAGGTGTGGGGAGTTGTAACTCAGGATCCCTGTGGCTACTTGGCACTGTCAAGAGTTGCTTACAGATGGAGCACCACACGAGCTGGGTGGGAAGAGCCTACAGGACAGAGGCAGCCTGTACCAGAGAAGCATATGTGCACAGACATAAAAAAGTTGGTACAGGTAAATCCTACAGTTGTTTCCACGGGTGGGGAGGGGTAACACGTCGGCTGTTTAAGGTGGAAGCACAGAGCACCCTAGTCCTCAGCAGGCACAGGGCTGAAAGTGAGCAATGGAACGGGCCGCTTTCATCATCACAGAAAGCGCCCCCCGCCCCACTTCTTGGCAATGGCAGCATCTCCCCTTCTCAGTTCCAGGCTTCTCCCAGCCTCTCGTTTCAGTAGCTTTTTTAGTTGAAGAAGCTTCTAAGAAACAGCCAACTATTAGAGCAGGAACTCTGTCTGGACAAATTTCCTCCTCTGGGGTTGCTCTACTTACCAGGCTAATCCCCTTCACAGCGGCGCTCCCGTGTGCTGTTGGCGTGCTATTGGGGGTGAGGGTGCAGCCAGCCAGGGTGTCTAGGGAGGCCAAGATGGTGTCGTACAGGTGATCCGCATGGCTCTCCAGCGTGTTGGGCTGCCTAGAGATCCTGCCCAGGACATCCTTTAACACTAACAGATGAGTTTTACAGCAGTAAGGCCAAAGAGACAACACAAGTGTACCTTCAAAGAACATACCAGGGTGTAGCAGAAAACAGGAACATGGCCACGGTTTCACAATGTCCACTTAAAAAAAAAATACTCCCCTGGACTGAACTGCACTGCGGACTGAACTGCACTGCAGAATCTATGTTGTTAACTTGTGATTGATGCTGAATTGTTGGACTGGCTCCACTCTGTGGAGTTACACAATTCACAAAAATGCACGAGACATGGTTGTCTGATGACTGGTATTATCTGACTTTGAGAGATAAGACCCCTGGCTCACACCCAGATCCTGTGGGGCTGAAGCCTGAAATGCAAACAGCAGGCCGCCATGAGGACTCTGGGTCCTGCTGCCAGGTCCCGTCAGCTTCTGTTGGCTGTGGGACTGTCATTTAGCACATATGGGTGATGTAGTAACATAACATGGGATTGCCTGTGAACCCTTTTTGGTGGGTCCTAAATAGACTTCAAGAGAAAATTATCTGAAAGCAGACTAAGACAAGATGGTTCACGAGGCCAAGATTCCAACCCCTATAGCCCAAGTATTTGAGGAAGGGAGGGGCCAGGTTCAGAGTGCATCACACAGCAGGCTTGTTTTTCTTTTAAAACTTCAACTTCCTTTGTTAAACACAAAGGCTGCTTTTGCTTCCTGTGCCTTTTATCAGCTGTGTTCACCCTCTCCCTAATTTCCTGCCACAGCTGCAACATCTGTGAGCAGAGGAAGGGAAAGGGGAAGCTGTGTTCTCTGCAGAGGATGCTGATGGATGGGTGGAAGGAGGAACAGGCTCTGGAGGGTAGCCCCTAGGGAAGCCACAGAGGTGCAGCATCATCGGGGCAAAGAGCCGACCTAACAACTTAGAACAGCAGCAGGGCAGGCTGAGGAGCACAGCCAGGGCACGGGACAGCTCACCTGTAAGGGCGAGTGGGTCAGGTTCTCTCCTCCACGTTCACCAGGCATGTGAACAGTCCTGTGTGGGGTCAGTGGAATTCAGGGGGCCTTTGTTTTTTGAACTTTTATTTTAAAATGTTATAACATCTGGTTGGGGCCAAACGAAAGGAAAGCTCGAACAGTGATGAAATTCTCTTTCCCAGTTGAGACTTCAATGTTTTCATTGAATACATGCATACTGGGGCCTGGTTCAGCTCGATGTCAATAGGTTCTAGTCGTCTGATCTAGGATAATGAGGAGTTAGGGTGTAAGGCAGGACTGTTACTTCGTGCACCAAGGTGACCAGGTCAAAATGTAGTGAAAACTTGCCAGGTGACTAAAGGATGCCTCAGCCAGCTGGAGGCTGAGACGAATGCATTCGCAAGGAATTAGCTTGACTGTCCCTCAGGTTTTGCCTGTGGCCGAGGAGGAGAGCGGGCTCTGCGAAGCCTGTGGGGGCTGGGGTGCCCGTGCGCGGGCTCCACTGACTGACAGCGCCATCTGCAGGGAGGAGCTGTGCACCTAGCTGAAGACCCTGCAGATGTCTAGGGGAACCTGTCATTTTCACAAAACAGCCAAGTTCCTGATTAGTCCAAGCAGAGAACCGGGAAGGGCATGATGTCCATCTGCGTGAGCCTGGATACAGATCTGAAAACCACAAAATATCCCAAAGCATCTTTTTTTTTTGGGGGGGGGCATGCACAGCTTGTGGGATCTTAGTTCCCCAATCAGAGATTGAACCTGGGCCTACAGCAGTGAGCGTGCCAGCTCTTCCCCTCTAGACCACCAGAGAATTCCCTAAAAAAAAAACATCACTTATTTAGGCAGTAAAATACCTCTAGACTCCTTTGGAGAGAAGAGCAAAGTGGGACATCATTACCAATTAAGTACTGAGAAGTATTACTGAGTTGATTTTTAAATGAAGGCCCAAGAACAACCTGTAGCTTTTAAGAAGCCCACTGATACATGTGGCCTCCGGGAAATTTCCTGGTACTGAGGTCTTTATGCAGGAGCCTGAGTCGGGGATTAGCGCACAGGGGCTGGAGCCAGGTGGCCCCATGCAAACCTCATGGGGCTGTGATTAAATGAAAAAAATGTCAACGGCTTTGGCAGGGTGTCTGGCACATAGTACTCAAGACAGTGCTGGTATAGCAAGTGGCAAAGGAGCTTGGCATACCAAATTTCTGCCCCAATAAAAATTTAAAAACTCTTAATGCAAGAGCACAGTGGATGAGCCAGAGCAAAGGTGTCCCGGGGCAAGGGACTGCCGTGGGCTCACGTGACTGACAACGGTAAGTCCTGCCTGCGGGAGCCCTTCAGTGGCTTCCCCCAGCAAAACCCCTCTGCCACGCTGTTTTCAGTCCTGGTGGTGTTTTCCTTCCCGGGGACCTCTGGCAGTGTCTGGAGAGGTCTGGGGTTGTCAAAACCGAGGAGGTCTACTACTGGCGTTTAATGGGCAGAGGCCGGGGATGCTGATAAACGTGGTGCAGCAGCAGGGCAGCTGTCCTCACGGCAAAGCGTCACACGGCCCAGCGTGTCAGCAGTGCTCAGGCTGGGCCACTGCGCCACTCCCTACCACACACGCACCCACCACTGCTGGTCAGGAAAGCACCAGCTCTTCCCTTGTCAAGCCAGTGGATCCTGCCCACTTTTGTTTACACTGGTTTGCTTCCAGTGGAAATCCCACTTCACTCCAAAACTGAGGCAAAACACAGATGGGCTTTCTCAGCACTTGCTTGCTCAGTCTTACAGAAACATAGGGACTGCCTTGAGGGGTCCATCAATTCCTTGCTTCACCTTAGCATTCTTCTGTCCTATTCATCCTATCATACCTGCCCCCAGCAAGGACAAGGCCAGCTGTAAACACCTGCACCCTGAGATGCACTCGCAAAGTCTGATTTTCACACCTTTCTAATCTGGGAATCCATCCTGCGAAAGGAGCTCAAGCTTAGTTTGTGTACCACCGTCCACCTGTCCCCTTCTCATCAGTTCACTTCTTCCTTCAGTCTCTTCCCACAGAAGAGATTGACTGCTCTCAGGTCCTGGAACAAACTCCCCCTCTTCCTTCAGTCTCTTCCCACAGAAAAGATTGACTGCTCTCAGGTCCTGGAACAAACTCCCCCAAAGCAGACAACCAGAGAGGGGTTCAGCCTGCAGGCTCCCCACTGTGTCCTTGGCTCCCCTAAGCTAAGGGGAGCTGGTCTAAAGCCAGCATTCCCACCAAGGACGCCACCAAGGAAAGGCAGAAGCTTAAAGAGCACTGTTCTTGGGACTTCCCTGGTGGTCCAGTGGCTGGGACTCCGTGCTCTCAATCCAGGAACCTTGGTTTGATCCCTGCAGGGGACTAGATCCCACATGCAGCAGCAAGGTTCACACGCTGCAGCTAAAGCTCCTGCATGCTGCTAAGACCAAGCACAGCCAAATACATATTAAAGAAAAAAAAAGTACATCTTTCTTGTAGGCTCAGTGCCTGACTTCTCACACCCACAGGGCTGTGACTGCCTCATCACGTGTTTGTGGGGCTGTGAAGATGCGAGAAGCTGGCAGTCGACTGTGGGAGTCAAAGGCAATGGGTGTGGACAAGAGGGATTCTTGTACTACAGGCTCCGCCTGGTGACAAAGTGGGTCCTGGACTTGCACTGAGAGGTATTAAGCACCGGCTAAATTCAAAACCCAAGCATCTCACCTGGGGTATTATCCAGCAGGCTCTGAAGCAGGATCTCCCCTTTCTGTAAGACACTCTCCGTCAGGGACTGGTGTTCATCTATATCTTTCTTAAATTGCTTAGAGCATAGCAGAAGAAAACGGGAAAAAGCTTCATTACTACCATTCCACGAAAGTCATTAACAAGGATCTTTTGTTTGGTGGTTGGAGTCCCCTTTAACCCACCCAGTCTTCAGGGTTCCCCAAGTAAACTGTGCAGTACTTTAACCTCATCTTCTTTGAGCCCAAAGCAAACCCAGAGTCAATCCTTTTTTTCTGTTTACAATTTGACAAAAGCAGAGTTTTATTTTCCCTGGCAGAACCTGGCTCCTGAACAGCCTGGAGGCAGGGATTCCTGTGTGGGCTACACCTCACAGGGTCCCCTTTAAGCTCACGGGCCTGTTGAGACGGTCTTCCATTCTAGTGGACCCGCAGAGCCAAAGAGGCGCCTTCAGTGTGGCCACAGGCAGCTGCAGCCTGCCCCACGTCCTCCCTGTCCCGCTCTCGTGGACTTGAGGCGTGGGACAGCAGGGACGCTGCGAGTCTCCTGAGCAGTTGATTTCTTTTCCCCTTACAGTACCAAGCCTTGTAGCCGTTTCTCGTTTTTCCTTCAGCTGCTAAGATGTAAAGTCACATCCATGACCACCTTCAGCACAGGGTGCAGTCCACATTCTGAAGTTGCAGTTTTACTTCTGGATTTACTATATTCCTGTCTTGTTTTCATTTGCCCTAATTACCTGTATTTATTATTTTCTTCTTTAGTACTCTGCAGTTTATATGCTGCCACAAACCCACTGTGTTAAGACAAAATACACACGACAGGGTCACAAGTGAAACGTGTGAACCAGCGTACACGTGCTTATTATATCTGGTATCTAAGTAGGCTCCAGGTAGCTCACATGTGGGCATAAGCCAGGCACCATTCTGTGTGCAGCAGCGCTGAGTGAGGCCCCACTTGGTGACAGTTGTGTGGATGACACAAGCAGGCTAGGCTTCGCTAACCGGCAGGGACTCCCAGCTCAGCTCTCAGCTCTACCCACAAAGCAAGACAGGTGCATGTGGCCGGCCTGGCAGCGGAGACATGCAGAGGACAGGAGGAGGGATAAAGTGGCGGGAACAGAGCTGCCATGAGACACCTGCGCTAAGGGGAGTGGGGCGGAGGCCCTCTGGAAAGGCCAACCCAGTAGGTTCAAACTCCAAGCAGTGCCTTCTCTCCACGGTGGTGCTGCCCTGGGCCTCCTGGGGGCGGGCCCTCATGTTCAGCCTTCCTCTCCTCTAAAGCGTGCTCTGGGAAAGGAACTCTGGCAACCACCCTCCACTCAGCAGGAAGCAGCATTCCCACGAGGGTGGAGCAGCTGGCCCACCTAGGCAAGGCCTTGCCCCTCAATTTCAGTTGGCTCCAAGTTGGAAAACAAAGGGTCCCCCCTCTTGCCTGAGTGTGGAAGGAGTTCTGAGTTGGGTGGTATGGCCCTGGCTTGGTCACAAGTAAATCACACTCTTCTATTCAAAGAACTGTTCCAGAAAACTGGACTAAAGCCCAAGTTCAGGCCACAAACACTACCCCTGCTCCTCCGGAAGAGGCGACAGAAAGACTTGGTCAACCAGACGTGCTGTAAGCTAGCAGGTGGCTTGATGTGAGTATCAGCATCAATTGCTATCAGTATCGACTGATACTTTATCATGCAATTCAGAACACTTCTGAGGATGAAGAGGGCCTACTGATAATTATGCCAGAACAGCACAAAATGTCACAAAATACACCCGTTACAAAGTTAACCAAGACCCACAAAAAGATCGTTAAAATATCAAAATCTAAAAAGAGGTAACCCCTACACCTCCCCCCTCAAAATACGTTGAGAAGCAAACTGGGTCATATTTTGGTTTAAATGCCATCAAAACGCCTTGTGTGTATTCTGGAGTCAGTGCAATTAAGCTCAAATCCTAAAAATACCAATCAGGGCTGTCCAACAGTCTTCTGTGATGATGGAAATGTTCTAAAGGCTCTATTCAATATGGTAGCCACCCGACAAATGTGATGAGCAAACACTCGGAATGTGGCCAGAACTGAAAAAGTTAACCTTTTGATTTTACTTGATTTCAACAGTCTTGTGATTTCCTAACAATGAAGATCTCCGCCTTTCAATCCCTGAGAATTTGGAAAGTGAAAGTCAGTTGTGTCTGACTCTTTGTGACCCCATGGACTGTAGTTCATGGAATTCTCCAGGTCAGAATACTGGAGTGGGTAGCCTTTCCCTTCTCCAGGGGATCTTCCCAAACCAGGGATCAAACCCAGGTCTCTCACATTGCAGGCAGATTCTTTACCAGCTGAGCCACAAGGGAAGTCCAAGAATACTGGACTGGGTAGTCTAGCCCTTCTCCAAGGAATCTCCCCAATCCAAGAATCGAACCGGAGTCTCCTGCATTGCAGGCAGATTCTTTACCAACTGAGCTATCAGGGAAGCCTGAGACGTTTGGAAAATCACACTGCAAATAATCCTGAAGTATTCTGGACTGAAGAATGCACTTTCATCAAACTCTACTTGGTCTGGGAAGTAACCCTGCTGCTGCTGCTGCTAAGTCACTTCAACCGTGTCCGACTCTGTGTGACCCCATAGACGGCAGCCCACCAGGCTCCCCCATCCCTGGGATTCTCCAGGCAAGAATACTGGAGTGGGTTGTCATTTCCTTCTCCAATGCATTGTAAAAGTGAAGTCGCTCAGTCTGTCCGACTGTTAGCGACCCCATGGACTGCAGCCCACCAGGCTACTCCGTCCATTGGATTTTCCAGGCAAGAGTACTGGGGTGGGGTGCCATTGCCTTCTCCGGGGAAGTAACTCACACAGGTTAATTTTTCAGCATTAAGGATGTGAAAAGAATTAGATTTCCAGTAAGCTCTCTGATTAGATTTCAGGTAAAAGTCAATGGATCATGACATACTGTGCATCAGCCATTTGAACTTTTACCTTCTAATCAAGTAATTTACTACCACTCTAGTGAGTGAACAGTCAGAAACCAGGACCACTTATTACCCGGTAAAGCTGCAGAGAAGACTTGAGGCCTGTAAGGCTGGATCTGGGTGCAGTGAGGTGGTCAGTAGTGTCTGCAACGTTATACAGCCAGTGGATCAGCTCTTCCAGCTGACAACAAAATGTCTGTGTAGACAAATAAACTGTGTGTCACCCATGGAACCGCAGGCTACATTTTCACAGGCTAAAAATATCTGGGGGATCCCAGGCTACATACAGGTTGCACCTTTCCAGAGCATTCCCCAAGGCGTTGTCTCCTCTCTGTTCCCAGTCTTTTCCCACCCCATGACTCCAGACTTCTGCCAGGGCAACATGGAGGGCTCACCTTGGCTCTGTGTCTCCTCAGTCTGTGAAGGGCCAGCCCTGTATGCAGGGACAGAGGGCACGCGAAGGGAGAGGGTGGCGGGGAAAGAGCAACCCAGAAGGGACCTGCCTGACACAGAGATCAGTTCCTCGGTCAGCACTGTACTGACTATGGAACTGCTCCTGGGTAAGATGTGGACATAGGATATGGGACCGTGACCAAGACTGACCTGATCGTACACCTGAAAACAACTGAACTGAAGCTGCTTGACCCTGTGCTGCTCCTACGTGCCCAGGGAGCCGGGCCCCAGACTCCTGCCAGCCACTCAGCAGGGGCTGTGAGCCCAGCTTGTACCCCACGGTTTCGCTCTTGCACATGCTAACACCTGTACCACCTGATCCATGGTACAAGTCAGTCCACACGACACCACGGGGCAGGTTAAAGCCCTCCTTGAGTGCTAGAAAACGTCTGGGATGTCACTCCTGGGGACACAGCCCTCAGCTGGCTGCCTGCTGCCCTGTGGACGCATCATCTGGGCGCTCAGGCGGGAGGCAGGCCCTGGCCTCTCTCAGTGTGTGGACAGCTGCACGCCTGCACATCCTTATGTGAGGGACTGTGCAAGGTCCGTGACATGAAATATTTCATTTAACCCACACAATGACCAAGAGGCAAAGCTCCACATCCTACCAACAAGCAAACTAAAGAGATGGAGCCAGGAGAGTTGACGCTGACAGCCCTATTCCATGCAGTATTAGCTCCACCTCCTGATATTCTCACACGGTCCACAAGAGTCTAGCAAGTCTAGGCAATAGTGTACCAGACTCTCAAATCTGCAGGTACAGCACTTAATCAAATTAAAGCTCTGGGAAGTCTTTTGGCCAAGGGAACACTTTTACTGAGCCCCTACTTCCTGAAGGCATCTGAGCACAGGGCCCCCTTGTGCAGAGGGCCTCCTGATCCTCAAGGCCAAGCAGCCTGGGGAGTGGTTAGCGGCACAGGCTCTACCCTCACTGACCATGACGGCGCCAGGTTACCTAACATCTCACCGCCTTCTCCAGCAACAAGAGCACACCAGCAGTCATCAGGACGGGGCAGAAGGCGCAGGGCGGTCCCTGGCACAAAAGTGCCGAGTGTTACCAAGCTTCACCACGAGGTCAGTGGACAGGGGAGAAGCCGAGACGCCGAGTTTACCTGCACACACTGCACGAGGGACTCTCTTCCCCGCTCTCCACCCTTCCTGGGAGGCTGCCCTTCAGCATCCGGATCCAACGTTGTCGACCAGGAGGCGTGGGTTCTCACTGGTCCAGAGGAGACCCCCAGGGCCTGGCCGCTCACCAGACTGCCCTCCCCGGCAGAGCGCCTTGCATGGACGACGGAGCGTAGCAAACAGTGCTTCTGGTCCTCAGCGCTCCAGGACCCTCTGAGGGGAGACCCGGAGGGAAGCTGGCTTTGGCTGGAATCTGATGGGAGGGAAGCTGGCCCATCACTGTCCGACACATCCAGGGAGCTCTGCCCTTCGGCAGCATCCGTGGACAGGGGCACCAAGGTGGGAATGGAGCCCAGATACGAAACCAAGCTAGAAACCTGTGTCAGCCGAGTGGGTAGGGCCAGATACTCGTCGTCACTTTCCACCTCCTCTTGGGGTTTCCATCCAGACTCCGTGCAGGTGAGGCGCCCAAGGCCCTGGCTCGTCCCCTTCTGCCTCTCCAGCCTGGGTGAGGACCACCCTCTGTCCCTTGTCCTCAAATGTGGAGAACCCAGCTCAAGGTGCCTGCCCACAGGTGGCCAGTCCCTCAGGTGCCTCCGGGCTGGCTCTCTGCTCACCCAAGGAGTGGCCCTACCGCCTGGGGCTCTAGGGGTAGAGGCAAAGGGACTGCAAGATGCTAACCCCACGCCACCCTGCTTCTGGGGTACTCCAGAGGGCCCCCGCTTAAGGCTTGGCTCTCTGGGCCCAGAGAACGGCAGGCCAGCGGCCTCGGCTGGTGGGCAGCTGTGGGAGACGTTAGTGGGCGACTTGAGTGTGCTTGCCGGGGAGACAGAGAAGCTATCCAGGTCTATGCCTGAGTCCTGCAGGACGGGCTCAGCCAGCACGTGGCTATCGAGCTGCTTTGGGAGCCGGGGCCCGGGCCTGAGGGGATAGGTGTAGTCTAGCAGATCTTCGTAATCTTTGTTCGGGTTCCAGAGTGGGGAGTGGCGGTCTGGAGAGGGAGGCAGGGAATCGGGCAGCACACAGGCCCAGTACTCGGCCTGGAAGGAGAGGCGTCTCCTGCCCAGCCCGGGGGCATCACCTGCTGAGGACACAGGCTGGGGCAACCACTGGAGCCGAGGCCCAGGGCCTACCACTGAGGGCGCTGACGGCGGGACAGCCAGCTCCAGGGAGGAGGAGACCTTGGCGAGGCAGCCACTCTGAGGCTCTGCCTTTTCCTGGTGACCCTGGAGACTGCTGCCTGGGGAGGAGGCGGACACGCTGCAACTGGAAGACGGTGGCGCGGGCATCCCCAGGCTCACAGCCGACCTCCACCTTGACGGGCACGGGAAGCCCGAGATGAGAGACTGTGGGCAGAGGTCTGGCACCTGCGGCGACTCCACAGGGGACAGGTTATCTTCGGTGTCAGCATCGTGTCCCGAGTAAACAACAGCAGCTCTGGGAATGGTGCGAGTCCGAGGTAGCGCCTCCGGGGCAGGAAGCCTGGTCTCTTCCATCTACAGTGACAGGAGGGAAGGTGAAGGTCAAACAGGCGAGCCAGACTTCTCTCTTCAGGGACAACTCTGGGGTGGTTCTGGGGACCCAGATGACCCGGAGGAAGTTCTTGAAAAGAGCCTGCTAGCTGTGCGAGAGTCAGACACAGCGAGGGCGTGGCTGGAGATGGAGACGAGGGGAGCAGATGGTCCTGGAGCTGATCCCCCCACCCCCCACCGCCGCTCCTCCCTGGATCTTCCTGCACAGATGCCTCTTTCGTGAGCGAGCAGAACTCAGATGGCTCTGTGGTGCTGAAGCTGGAACACACTGCCCAACCTCCGAGAAGCGCGCCCCGGGCAAGCAGGGCCTCAGTAATTCTGCTGCTGACAGGACACACGTCCGAACCTGGCAGTCAGGCGGCCCACCAGGCCCCGCCCGGCCCGGCTCACACCCGGCGGTGACTCAACAGTAGCAAAGTGAGTCACTCACCGCAGCCTCCCCACTCAGACTTTTAATCAGCTCCATGAAGAGCCCACCCTCAGGGAGGCAGGATGGCACTAGAGGTTAGGGTGTGGGCTTTGGAACCAGACAGCCCTGAGGCCACCCCCTAGCTGCCAGCTCCCAGATTCACTTCTGAGCCTCACTTCCCTCACCTGCAAAGCGGGCTTGGCAACCGCCTCCTCAGGCTATGCGGATCAAATGAGCTCCAGGGTGGACAGTGAGAGCTCAGCAAGCAGCGCTGCAAGCAGCAGACTGACACTCACAAACAGCCCATCTCCGGCCGCTCCCTCGCCGCCCACCTCCCCGAGTCTGACTCGGGTGCCCCGGCCCCCGGCAGGTGGGCCTAGCCTCCGTCTTCTCCCCGGCAGTCACGCTTAGAACCTCCTCGTGTCACAGGGCCCTGGGCAGCAGCACGTGGCAGCCGGTGCCACGGTGACACGGCACACATGAGAGCTGCCCCTGTGAAAGGTCTTGGCAGGCAGACCGCCACAGGCTGCTGGAGCTGGGAGGGACAGGTCGATCCGGCAACCTCCCCAGCTGTCCTGAGGGCCTGCAAGATCCAGTGGTTCGCCCGAGGCCAGAGACAGGCAGGACTCCGGCGCCACATGACACCCACTAAGCTAGGCTGCCTGTATTCAGGAGGCCCCTGAAATCCTCTTTGCCCAGAGACAGTGCTGCCAGGCCCCCAAGGGCCCAGTGGGGTACAGCCCCCAGGAGCCCACATCCCTGGACCCTTCTTCCCATCTCCCCAAGGGATCCAGAAAGAGGATCAAATGAGCTCCAGGGTGGACAGTGAGAGCTCAGCAAGCAGCGCTGCAAGCAGCAGACTGACACTCACAAACAGCCCATCTCCGGCCGCTCCCTCGCCGCCCACCTCCCCGAGTCTGACTCGGGTGCCCCGGCCCCCGGCAGGTGGGCCTAGCCTCCGTCTTCTCCCCGGCAGTCACGCTTAGAACCTCCTCGTGTCACAGGGCCCCGGGCAGCAGCACGTGGCAGCCGGTGCCACGGTGACACGGCACACATGAGAGCTGCCCCTGTGAAAGGTCTTGGCAGGCAGACCGCCACAGGCTGCTGGAGCTAGGAGGGACAGGTCAATCCGGCAACCTCCCCAGCTGTCCTGAGGGCCTGCAAGATCCAGTGGTTCGCCCGAGGCCAGAGACAGGCAGGACTCCGGCGCCACATGACACCCACTAAGCTAGGCTGCCTGTATTCAGGAGGCCCCTGAAATCCTCTTTGCCCAGAGACAGTGCTGCCAGGCCCCCAAGGGCCCAGTGGGGTACAGCCCCCAGGAGCCCACATCCCTGGACCCTTCTTCCCATCTCCCCAAGGGATCCAGAAAGCCTCCACGTCACCAAGTCAAACACAGGACGTGGCTCCCCAACCCACTGCGGCTCCCCTGCCTGCCCTCTAGGCAGGATGTCTCCATTGAGGCTGTCACAGCATCCCCAATCCTCAAAAGGTCACTAGTCACACTCCTGAGGAAGAGCAGATGCTGTGGGCAGAGCTGTCTGCTGGGCCCACCTGTCTACGTGAACCTGCAGAACAGAAATCAGCACATCCAAGCTACCTGAGCTCCTCTACCTCCCCGCCTCACATGGGCGCTAGGGAAGCTGTAAGATGGTGAGACAGTGCTGGAGTGGACTCTCAAAGGACAGCCCCACTACCCTGGTGCCTACCTGGCTTCCCGCAGCGGGCAGATCACCAGTCTCCAGGACAACAGGAGAAGGCACGCAACCGAAAGTGGGCTTAGACCCACCAGCTGCTGGCTCCCTGCTGGCCCCGCTGGCTGGTGGCTGGCAGGCTCTGGAGAGACCAGGGCCAACCCCACCATAGCAGGCAGGGCCGGGGAGCCCCTCGGTGCCCCCAGCAGGAGAGGCGGGTCCTCCCTCAGCTTCCAGGCGTGGCGGCTGCTCCTTGAGCACAGGCCCTGCAGGGCTCAGCTCCTGCTCCCCACGGCTCCAGCTCCCACAGGAAGGGGCCTTCGTGTCTGAGGATGCCTCCCCCTCTGCCTTTTCTGCTCCCAGGGCCATTGAGATGTCCCTGGGTCAGAGTTCTGCTGAAGCTTCAGCTCCCTACAAGATGGGAAAGGGAGAGAGAAAGATAAACTTCCTGCTTCCATGACCAGGAAACCTTTTATTTCTTAATGGTTAAGACAAATATTTTTGGCCAAAAGAACAAATGATGGCTACTTCTTCAAAGAAAAACAGAGGTCTGGCTTTTCCTCAGCTCCAGACCCTTCCAAAGGGGATGGAGGAGCTGTTATCCTGTCCTCTGATGTTATGTGGCTGGAGCCCATCCTATCATACCCGCCCCCAGCAAGGGCAAGGCCAACTGTGAACACCTGCACCGCGAGATGCACCCTGAGACCCAACAGATGCCCAGCACGGTCAACGCAAGTCCAAACCAGAGACAAGCTTTGTGCTGTGTGCTAAGTCGCTTCAGTCGTGTCTGACCCTTTTCAACCCCGTACACCATAGTCCACCGGGCTCCTCTAGTCCATGGGATTCTCCAGGCAAGAATACTGAGGTGGGTTGCCATCCCCTCCTCCAGGGGATCTTCCCCACCCAGGAATCGAGCCCACGTCTATTACGTCTACCTGCACCGGCAGGTGGGTTCTTTACCACTAGCGCTGGGAAGCCTGAGTTATGGTTTGGTCCTGCCTGAAGTCACCCTTGCTGTCTGAGCCATATTAAAAAAAAACCTAAGAGCACGGCATCCGGTCCCATCACTTCACGGCAAACAGAAGGGGAAAATGTGGAAGCAGGGACAGATTTTCTCTTCTTGGGCTCTAAAATCGGTGCAGATGGTGACTATAGCCATGAAATTAGAAGACAATTGCTTTTTGGCAGGAAAGCTATGACAAACCTAGACGGTGTGTAAAAAGGCAAAGACGTCACATAGTCACATAGTCAAGGCTACAGTCTTTCCAGCAGTCATGTATGGAATGTGAGAGCTGGACCATGAAGAAGGCAGAGCACTGAAGAATTGATGCTTTTGAACTATGGTGCTGGAGAAGACTCTTGAGAGTCCCTTGGAGAGCAAGGAGATCAAACTAGTTAATCCTAAAGGAAATCAACCCTGAATATTCATTGGAAGGACTGATGCTGAAGCTCCAATACTTTGGCCAGCTGATGCGAACAGCCGACTCACTGGAAAACACCATGATGCTGGGAAAGACTGAAGGCAGAACAGGGTGACAGAGGATGAGATGGCGGGATGGCTTCACTGATTCAATGGACATGAACTTGGGCCAACTCTGAGAGATGGGGAGGGGCAGGGAGGCCTGGTGTGCTGCAGTCCTTGGGTTTGCAAAGAGTCTGACATGACTGGGTGACTGATACACAGCCACCTGTCCCTTTGGCCCAGCCACACAGGGCCAGGGGCCTGGCTGGGGCCCTCCCTGCGCCAGCGCTGCAGCAGCTGCCGTCACCACAGCCCAGCAGCAGGCAAGCGGCTCCAGCCTGGCTTTGACTGCTCTACTTGAGGCTGTGGCTGAGCGCAGGGCTCCCACAGTGCCTGCTCTGCCGGCGAAGGAGAGGCAGTTGGGAAGCCACACCCTGGGCTGTAGAGCAGGTGGGCACTTCTCATTCCAAGTATGGCCAGGGCTACAGCACCAACTGTCCTCCCGCTGACCTGGGTTCCAATTAACGGGTAACTGAGGGAAGTCGTGGGAGTCCGGGCAGATGACAATGGCAGTGGCCACACGGCATACACACATGTGACAACAGAGAAATACACAGGCAGCAGGGAGGGGAGAACCAGGGTGAGCCCTGGGGGCGAGGGAAGGAACGACCTGGGAGTTGGATCTGAGAACAGAGCCAGTGCAACAGAGCTTCAGGGACCACAGAGGGGGACCCTGAGCCTGAGTGCGCAGGCGCGGGCTCTGCTGGGAGCCAGTGCCGGATGAGGCTGGGATGAAGGCGGGAAGGAAAACTCCGGGAAGACTGAACAGGGAGGCAAGGGAGTGCAAGCGCCCAGGATCTGGGCAGCTGCCTGGAATGCACTGCCAACCTCAAAGCTAAAACCTGGCCAGAAATAGCCTTGTTTCCTCAGAGACAAGAAGACACTGATGGCAACAGGAGGTGGTGGGGCAGCAGGGAAGCCTGAGCAGGTGGAGGCAGCCACGGAGGGGGCTCATCCTGCTCAGCCCTCACACCGGAAACACCACTGGTGGGGACAGCGTGCCCGGAAAACAAAGAGTGTCCTGGCCGACTGGCGAGGCTCCAGTCAACAGCGAGCCAAGAGCAGAACACAGGACATGTGCACGCTTACCACCTTCTCATGGCCATTGCGTGCACAGGGACTCATCAGAAGAACGACTGCCTTGAACCGGCAACCTGTGGTTCAGATACAGAATACGCTGCACATCCAAGTCTCCCTCCCCTGCCCCCAGAGGACACAGGGCACGAGCACAGCGCCTGCGCACAGGGCTGGGGCGGGGCGGGGGCGCCGCGAGGAGACGGAACTAGTGAAGCAAGGCGCCTTACAAGGAACAAAGGAGTCCAACAGAGGAAGACGCCGCCGCCAATTTTTCACATAAATCAAGCAAAGGTATTTACCACTAGCTACTCCTAAAGGAGTATCTAAAAAAGTTTTAGGTACTAAAAAGTATCTAAAAAAGTTTTAGGTACTAAAAAGTACCTAAAAAAGGTAGGTCTAATTAATGCTGTGTGTGTTTCTCATCTCTTGATATATATGTAGACAAACACAAAAATTTATTTCACCTTCCCCCACTTCCCCCTTTAACACGGAAGTAGTTAACCGTACAGGAAGCGCTGTTCGGAATCTTGCGTCTTTTTTTACATGAAATACCTGGGAGGTCTTTCCTTAGCAGTGCACGGCTAGCGCAGTTTTCTGCCCCCACCCAGCACTGTACTCCGCTGTTAAGGATGCACGCTATCTTATTCCACCTACTGGTGGCTATTTCTGTGATTTCCAACCTTTTGCTACTAATGCTGAGATGCACACACACACACCACTGCATACGAACTAGCACACCCGCAGTATCAAGAGTCAGAGGAAACTGCGGAGGTGAAGGGGACTCACGGGACTTCGGGCATCTGGTATACTCCCACCTGTGGACTGAAAGCATGCCAGTTTCCCACAGGAGGTGGGTCCTCTTATCCTAATTTCACAGAGTGGAGAAACCTTTCAGAATCAAATCCAGGCCTGAGTGACTCCAGAACCCAAGGTCTTTATGAACCAATTGGGGAACAAGGTACAAAACAGACACACAAAGCAGAAGAGGGTTAGAGAGACTGGTAAGGGACCAAGTCCCACAGGGAAAGACCTTCATGGAGCCACGTCCTCACCTAGTGGCTATTTAAGAAACGGCACATGAAGACGACCGGCAAACTGTTTTCACAATTATAGGAACAAGCTGAGCCCACCAGCTGGAAAAATTAGGGTGAAGGCTGAACCTATTCAGAGGTCCCAATTTCTTGCTCCGTTTCTAGAAATTCTTTCAATGGCCAGAGTCAGGCCATGATGGGTGGCTAATCCATATTTACTCTCCTGGTCCCCCTTCATGTGGTCTTAATGACAGGGGACTGGAATAAGATGATGCTGGGGCAATAGAGGGGTACAAAGAAATGATCTGTCTTTTTTTAACAATGTGTTTTTAATCTGTCTTGTCTGGATTTCACTATTCAAAAAGAAGGTATCTCTTCATCCTGGGGATGAGTGGTAGGCTAGAATTAAAAGCTCCTCTGGAGATATCGCTAGGTAACTTTCAAGTATAGATACAAACCTGAACTAAGTGAACAGTGTCGCCAGAAGTCCTTCAGCAACCAGGAGAGATCTGAAATTCAGTGATTTTCATGGAAATGGTACTTCTGAAAAGACAGATTATAGGTGGTTATTTTCTCAGTCTGGATACATAGTCTGTTCATAATCTCACTTATTAATCTGCGTAACAAATCAAGGTGTATTTTCCCTGTGCCACACAAGCTTTTTTTTTTAATGAGAATTAAAACAGATTTATGTGAAACGAAAAAAGTCTACCATGAGTGTTTAATCCAAATTGTACATAAGTATTACAGAAAACAAAAAAAGGAGAAATCCACTGGGATAGGGAAAACTCCCTGAAGGAATGACTGCTGAAAATATCAATCATCAGCCAAGCAAATGGATAAAGGGCTCAACTCTGTGGGAAAGTGTCAGGTGGGCATCTTAACACTGCATGACAGTCCAGCTCTCATTTCCACAGATTCTAGATTTTACACATCCTCGTTTCTTCTCACCCCTCTGAGGGTGAGGGTGGAGAAGGGGATTCTGCTTGAAACCTTCCAGTGAGACAAGCTTCCTACTTTCCAGAACACCAAATGGACTGCTCAGATGAAAATGTGCTATGCTGTCAGTAGCGTTAAACAATCTGCTCCTCTTTGTGGGTTGTCCCTGCTCTCTGATCACACACTGTATTTACAGTGTTTTTGGAGGTCAGCAGCTCTTAGGTGGGCAGAGGCCCCAGTTAGCCGCCTTTCTAACAAGAAAGTGACAAGAAATTGGACTGAGTGACTGGAGGGCTCCGAGCACAGACAATGAAACAATGAATTCAAGCCTCCCATCTGAGAAAGATCTGCACACACCAGTTCAGCCCTGTGCTTGGCCAAGTCGAGAGACAAGCCACTTGAGCTGCAGGATGAGAGAGCAAATCGTCAACATTCAGTAGATCATGGAGAGAGTAAAGGAATTCCAGAAAAACATCTACTTCCATTTCACTGACTACAAAAAAGCCTTTGCCTGTGTAGATCACAACGAACTGTGAAAAATTCTTTAAGCGATGGGAATATTAGACCACCTACTTGCCTCCTGAGATACCTGTATGCAGGTCAAGAAACAACAGTTACAAGCAGACATGGAACCACAGACCAGTTCAAAACTGGGGAAGGAGTATGACAAGGCTGTAGATTGTCACCCTGTTTATTTAACTTATATGCAGAGTTCTTGCCTGGAGAATCCCAGGAACGGCGGAGCCCAATGGGCTGCCATCTGTGGGGTCACACAGAGTCGGACACGACTGAAGCGACTTAGCAGCAGCACAGTACATCATGTGAAATGCCAGGCTGGATAAATCACACTGGAATCAAGATTGCCGGGAGAAATATCAATAACTTCAGATATGCAGACGATACCACTATAATGGCAAAAAGTGAAGAGGAATAAAGAGCCTTTTGATGCAAGTCAAGGGAGTGAAAAAGCTGGTTTAAAACTCAACATTCAAAAAACTAAGATCATGGCATCCAGTCCCATCACTTCATGGCAAATAGAAGGGGAAAAAGTCGAAGCAGTGACAGACTATATTTCCTTGGGCTCCGAAATCACGGTGGACAGTGACTGCATTCANAGTGAAAAAGCTGGTTTAAAACTCAACATTCAAAAAACTAAGATCATGGCATCCAGTCCCATCACTTCATGGCAAATAGAAGGGGAAAAAGTCGAAGCAGTGACAGACTATATTTCCTTGGGCTCCGAAATCACGGTGGACAGTGACTGCATTCATTAAATTAAAAGATGCTTGCTCCTTGGAAGGAAAGCTAAGACAAACCTAGACAGTGTATTACACATCAGAGACATCACTCTGCCGACAACGCTCTGTATAATCCAAGCTAATGGTTTCCAGGAGTCATGTATGGATGTGATAGACCAAAAAGAAGGCTGAGCACCAAAGAATTGATGCTTTCCAACTGTGGTGTTGAAGAAGACTCTTGAGAGTCCTGTGGACTGCAGGGAGATCAAATCAGTCATCCTAAAGGAAATCAACACTGAATATTCATTGGAAGGACTGATGCTGAAGCCCCAACACTTTGGCCACCTGATGCGAGGAGATGACTCTTTGGAAAAGACTCTGATGCTGGGAAAGACTGAAGGCAAAAGGAGAAGCAGGTGGCAGAGGATGAGATGGTTAGGTAGCATCAACCAACTCAATAGACATGAGTTTGGGCAAACTCTGGGAGAGGGACCACTTGGAGTTTGGTATTAAAATTCTGTCAGTTTCCAGGACCTGCAGAGACTGTATGAACTACCAGAAAAAATTAGGAATGATGGAGGCTTGGCTTACTCTTGCCCTACGGTAAAGATATGCTCATATATCATGTATGGAGTCACACTAACTGGTTAAGTCTGGACATCTGACCCTTCCTAGAACTGGTCGCACACTCCTGGTGCAGGCCTGTCACAGCTGCTAGGACGTCCTCCCACTCACTCCTGTCCAGGATGGAGAACAGAGAACTTGGAAGTCCATATGTGGGTGGAAAGGGGGGGAGGTTGAGGCGGGGTGGCTATGTTCTTCTCTTAACTAAACCATTCAAACGTACAAATGCTCAACTTAGGAGGCAATCCTCCTTTGATCAGGAATTTCTAAATCACACGCTCAGAAACCACCTGATTTACAGCAACTCTGCCCAGGAAGCCGGGTTCTGCCTGGGACCCATCTCTGTAACTGGGTGTGCAGAGGGCACCTGTGCCAGCCACGGAGGCCAGGTGCTGCCTGAGCCAGCCCTACCAGTTCAGGGGTTGAAGCCCTCAAGCTCAGAGCTGTTTTCGTAGGAGGCCATAGGTGTAAGCAGTCAATGAATGCCTTCGACACACAGTGGCAGAATCAGGCCAGAGAAGCAGACAAAGAGGCTCTCCGTGCGGCCCTTTCCCTAGCAACATGAATCTTCACACAAGGAAGAAAGGGGGGGGCGGTGGGGTGGACCCAGCACTGTCAGCTTTGCTGGAAGGCTTCTAGGGGAACTAGATGGATGGCAGAAAGGGGCTCAAAGCCAGCAGCCAGTCCAGGCATGGGAGGCAGTATGAAAGCAGGTGACGACGTATGTGGGGAGGCCAACAAGAGGCCCAGGCTGGCCTCAGAGCGGGGCAGCTGCCAGGAACGATGTACGGGAGGTTTGAGACTGAGAGGCCCATGGCTCAAAGTCACCTGCTTCCACCTGCTCCTTCCCTGGCTGGGCAAGCCCTGCAGCCCCTTCGAGGCCTGAGCTCCTATTACCACGTGACTGTACGTGAAGCACATCTTACTACTGCACTCTTCTTGTTGCTTTTGTTCATGACAAGAACTGTTAACATGAGAATATGTAATATCTTTTATGCAACCAGCTTAATAAAGAAGTTAAAAAAAAAATCAACCAAAACTGTGTCCTCTGTGACTAGGGCCACAGAGAACCTCACAGCAAGGCCAATCTTTTAACTTGTCACGAGAGGTCTCTAGGTGGCCTTTAAGGAGATGCACTGCCCCACAAGGATCTTAACTGAGCTTCCAGCCACCCCTTCCCGACCCCAAGCTCTCTGGCCTCCTTGGCAGTAGATTATTGCCAACCAACGAAGCTCAGAGTATGAGGACGATGGTGACTGAACATGTCCATTAAGTGGACCCTCTGTTCCCACCTAGGTCTTCCCTGTAGCTCAAACGGTAAAGAATCTGCCTGCAACGCCAGAGACCTGGGTTTGTTCCCCGGGTCAGGAAGATCCTCTGGAGAAGGGAATGGTAACCCACTAGAGTATTCTTACCAGGAGAATCCCACAGACAGAGGAGCCTGGTGGATATAGTCTATGGGATTTGCAAAGAGTTGGACATCAACGAGTAACCAACACTATTCTGTTCCCACCAAAGAGCAAGGTCAAAAAAACATCTGCCCCATACCACAAATCATTCCTGCTGTCTAAAGAAGCTGGCCCTGGACCACATGGCTGCGGCTCCACAGGCCACTGCTTTTACTGTACTGACAGTTTTCTCTAAGTCCGTCAGGCCACACGATGTGAAGACTGATAAGAAACTTACTGATATTCGGGAGGTGCCATTAAGAACATTTCTCTTTGGAGAAGAATTCTCAGGTCTCTAACAGACACTGCGATTTCACTGAGTAGCCAGTTTACTCTTTATATAGGTACTGGCAAAACTGATTTTTAAAAAATTTTCCTCTTTCCTCTTGCTGTTTGGAAGCTCAGAACCAAATCAGTAGTCTCCTGCAAGTAAAATGCAGAGGCCAGAGAGGCATTCACCTTTGGTATTTTTCACCTCACCTGTCTCAATCACTTTTATTAAAAATCTTGTTACACTGAAATGATTTTGGAAAGGTTACTCAAACAATCTTTGGAACAAAATAGAGGAAGTGTTAAAAACAGAATTTTTTTTTAAAAAAAGCTCTAAATCCAACATTTCATCAAATGCCAGAAGAAAACAAAGCCTGTTTACCAGTACGTCTAAAAATCAAATGTAGATCCTTATGTTAGTATCTTTGTACTCAAAGTACTGTCCACGGAAAAGCCGCACCTGCATCACTTCAGAGCTTGCTGGGAATGCAGATTCTCAGGCACCATCCCAGAGCTCTGGGATCAGAATCTGCATCTTAGCAAGCTCTCCAGGTGGCTGGTAGGCATTGTAATGTTTCAGAACCACCAAGTTAGTAAGCCTGTTTCAGCATCCTGAAAGGGAAATACAATGGCTTTCCAACCATTCAGCAAGCACCCACCTTATGCAAGGCAGACAAAAGTAGGAAATTTATGGTCCCTGTCCTTAAGGTCCGGAGAAGGCAATGGCACCCCACTCCAGTGCTCTTCCCTGGAGAATCCCATGGACGGAGGAGCCTGGTGGGCTGCAGTCCACGGGGTCGCTAAGAGTTGGACACGACTGAGCGACTTCACTTTCACTTTTCACTTTCATGCATTGGAGAAGGAAATGGCAACCCACTCCAGTGTTCTTGCCTGGAGAATCCCAGGGATGGGGGAGCCTTTGTGGTCTATGCGGGTCGCACAGAGTCAGACACAACTGAAGCAATTTAGCAGCAGCAGCAGTCCTTAAGGTCCTTCCAACAGGACACTAGGAAAAGCTCACACCTTGTGGCAGGCTTCTTAATGGTTAATGACAGGATGTCACAACTGGAGGGCATCTTCAGAAAGAACAGTATTTCCCTAAAAGGATTCCACATTCATATAGCTACACTAAAAGCACAATCAGAGACCAGAATTCTCCTGTGATAATTGAGAGGAGACAGGGTCTTTGTTTTGGAGATTCTGAGTAATTTAAGAGAAACTGACATGCCAAGGGGACCTACAGCTGGCAGGAAACAGACAACTTAACCTGTTTCCTGTGACCAGAAAGTGGTACAGGAAAACCTGGAAGAGAGGCAACCTCCCCCTGGGGGGGTGCATCTGCCACCTCAAGGTCTAGCAAATAGATTCAGAGCCACTAGAAGCCTTCTTCCAGTGTTCACAATGTTTGTGAACTTTAAAGGAGGCAGTTTTTTTCAAGAAAACAGATTTAAGTTAAAAGGAGAGACAACATCTCAAGTCCACTTTCATCTGAACCAATTTTTTTGTCAGCCACATCAGCTTCCCTCTCCTGCTTTTACATGACCATTTTCAGTAACAGACCACATGAAAAGTGCATCAAATATTACTGCAGTACTTGGCCAAATTGTTGTTTGGCACTCCATCAATCTCCAGTGGGTGACGGTACTTTAAATGCATAAACAGGTAATCTTCCATGGAATACTTTTACAGTGGGGGGAAAAATCTGGAATGGCTTAAGGAATGTTTTTAAAATCAAGGAACAGATAAGGACCAAAAGGCAGACAGAACCTGAGAGTTAAATACTATACAGATGTTTAGTATTAGTGAATCTGCTCAAATATGTTTATTTTTATCCTAACAAGTGTTAACAGCTAAGGAACGTTTTCCCTGTGCCAAGGAACTATGCCAAGCACTTTATGTCAATATTTTATTTAATCCTCAGAAATCATGAAGTAGGTACTATTGTCCCTCCCATTTTACTGAGGAAACTGAGGCATGAAGAAGTTACCTTAACTTATCCAAAGTTAGTAACAAGGTTGAGCTAAGGGATTTGACTTGAGAGCCACAGCTCAATTGCTTTCCTCACCTGTACGAATAACTGGCCCAACATGTTAATGGAATTAAAGTTTTTTGTCGACTTTTGGCTACACTACTAATTTTTTGCTTTCTTTTGCCTTCCTTCAACCACTGAGTGTCTTCTGTGCTCCAACCACTGTCCTAGGGGCTGGGGAAACCACAATAAAGTGTGATGTATAAAGACAGAGGCTACATAAGGCAGACCAGAGTAAGGAGTGATTATCAGTTGAGGGGTAGGGAAAGACCTTTAAAAAGCTTTTCAGAAGAGGTGAAACCTGAGTTATTTGCTCTTTTCTGTAGCAGGAGACAGGAATGACTGACCCAGGTGGTGGAAGGAACAATGAGAAGGGATGACCTCTACCTTTTTTAAAATTTTTTTAATTGAAGGATAATTGCTTTACAGAATTTTGTTACCTCAACCTCTTTTAATCAAGCCTTGTACCATTGATTTCTTGACCCAAACACTGTGTCATGCATTTTAACAACAACCTTCACATCCTAGGTCTAGGAACGTAAGGGTTTTTACGAATGTCATCTATCTTCGTGTGCGCCCTCCCCACCCCCTCCAGTAAACTCCCAGTGAGGTCCAAATCTGCTGTGGCACTGGCTGGTTTCCGCTCATTTTTATTACAAACAATACACCGAACCCAACCCAATAATTATAAAGGGCCTGAAACAGGTTTTGGACTTGTGCCCCTGGGCTGAGAACCATTCTAGTGATGACAGTTGGAAAGGGTGGCCTTTCCACAACATGTGAGACGAATTGCATTTTCTCCTCGGCAGCCGGAGCTGCCGCATTCAAAGCGACCAGAAGGCATCGTTCGTCTCCATCTTAATAGCCGAAATGACCCTGAGCGGGTGAGAGGGTCTCTAAGGCAGCCCGGATCCAGGAGCAGCTCGAGCCCCTAACTCCCGGAGCACCTGGGCAGGGCGAGCACGCAGGGTAATAAACAAGACACGCCCGAGGCCAGGCCGCGAAGGAGAGAGAGTTCTCTGAAACCCGGGCAGCAACGCGGCGCAGCTGCTCGGACAGGATGCCCGGACACGCTCGCTCTCGCGGCCCGATTTCGCCGCGCTCAGGCTTTTCCAACGACAGCCTCCCGCCTCCGCGCCCCGACTCCCGGCCGCTACCCTCCCCCGCCGCTCCGCCTGCAAAATGGAGGCTCAGGCACGAGGCGCCCCCGGCCCCTTAAAGCCTCGGCGCCCTTAGAGGAAGGGGACGCAAGGCCCCGCGGCCCGCAGCCCCCCGAACTCCGCGCCTGTTTACCAGCCGGTCGCTACCTACCGCGTCCGGAACCCTTCGGACTCCCCGAACGAGCCGGCGGCGTCAACAGTCGCATGCGGCAGCTCCGAAGACGGACTCCCAGGTGGACACTGAGGCCCTCCCGCCTGAGTCCTGAACGCCTGGGGCGGGACCGAGCGCCGGTCACGCCCTCCGCTGCCCCGCCTCCGCGCCAGGGCGCCTTCGGAGAGGCGCGACCAATCCCAGCCCTCAGGCCGGAGGGTCGACCAATGCACGACCCGCTCCTGCAAGAACAGCCCACCCCTGGTACCGCCTTGGCCTATGGGAAGCCGGCGCTTCTTCGGTCGGCTGTCCTTCCTCGCCTTCCGCGCTGGCGGCTCGCGTTTTAGTGTCCTGGAGGAAAGGGGTAGTGAGAGAGCGCGTAGTCCCCGGCCGCGAGGAACGGTGGGTGCCATTGGGCTCTCTGTTTTAGCTAGTAGGCCGCAGCCCAAGTCATGCACCCGTTCATTTCCATTCATTTTGGGCAAAGCGCCTGGCAGTGTTCCTGGCGCGCTGCTGCCAGAGAGGCGGACCCAGTCTTCGTGCGTCTGTTTACATTCGCATATAAACAATTAGGCGTGTGACCGAGGCCTGAACAGGTGCCACAGCGCTCGAGCGCCGGAAGACGGCGAGGTCCCTCCGGCCTGGTGGTTGGGGACAGCTTTAGGTGGAACCTTAGGCAGGCTGGGAAAGGATGGGAGGCTTGTGAATAAATGAACCAGGAGCTGCTTAACGGCTCTCCGAGCAGCCCGTTCCGATGGGAAATCGGTGATGGAATTTGAGTGGAAGTGGGATCCAGCTCGTGGGAGGCCACGATGCACAATCCCCTTCCGCCACCTCCTCCTCTCTTCCAGCTAGCATGAGGCCTGGGAGCTTAATTGCATAGTTTGTACTGCTGAGCGAATCCTGGGGTATAAAAGAACTACCACCGGCCTGGAGTGGGGAAGGGATCACCTGATAATGTGTATCAGACCCGTCCTGCGTTCTGATACGTTTACCCAGCAGCCCTTGAGCAATCTGGCTTACCTTGAATGTCTCTCACCAGTTCATCAAACAGATCTGTAAATGTCTGAACCCCTGCTGTGGGCAGCTTGAATTCCAGAGCACACATTTTTTACCATTAAGCTCTTTGGCCTCAGACAGTTTACCAGATAAAAGCTTTTTGGATTTTCCAGAACCTGCAATGATAGCTGGGGGTTCTGTCTAATCTAAGAGTCATAAACTCTGACAGAGAAGAAACTAGCCCACATGGTTTCTTGGTTTTACTTGGGCAACACATTGGTTTTATTTGCTTTTGCTTTTTAGAAAAGAAATTTAAATCCCATAAGCACCACTTCTGTGTTTAGTAACAGCCCCCCTGACACTGGAAGATGTTTTTGTTTGTGGCCCTTGGTCTTCTCTGAATACACAGAAAACCTCCGGGGCTGTCATCCAGTCCCACTGGTTGAGACTTGGGGCTTTCCTAGCCAAGACAACCAGTTGGACAGAGAATGAACCAAGTCAAACAGGTAACCAGGTTGAGGATAGAATCAGGGTACCAAATACAAGTGAAGGGAATTTGCAAACAAAATCAAGGGCAATCGAGTAAGCTCTCAAAAAGCCAAGGAAGTTATGGGAGGTAGAATTTGAAATAAGCAGACTGTGAGCGGAAAAGTAATTCTGAAGTTAGCGAAACACCAGCCAGTGCCCCTGTTGTATGTCAGGTCCCAGATCAAATCCCACCTTGATCTCCTCAACCAGATGTGCCCTCTTCCTCCTTTCAGCTCTGCAGCACTGTGTGTACCTTGTGCCTAGCCTTTAGAATTTTCAACCCTGTATGGTTTCCTTGTCTGTAAGAAGGTGTAGGATGGATGACTCCTGAGGTTCCTTTTAGCAATGTTCACATCCATGCTCACTCACTCACTCGTGTCCGACTCTTTGCAACCCCACGGACTGTAACCAGCCAGGGTCCTCAGATTTTCCAGGCAAGCTTCCTGGAGTGGGTTGCCATTTCCGTCTCCAGAGGGTCTTCCCCATCCAGGGATGTATCTCCTGTATCTCCTGCACTGGCAGGTGTGTTCTTTACTGCTGTGCCACCTTTTAGCTATGACTTCCTGTAATTATGTGTTTGAGCATCTTTTGCTTTTGCCTGAGAAATGATCTTTCCTTTGAGGAATTGTCTGAAATCCCTTGGATCAGATGAGTCTTTAGGGGCATCACATTTCTCACCTCCCAAGGCAGGAAGGATAGAGAACAAGAAGGCATGGAGCCCAGGGCAGGCCAACTATAATCTCCTTCCTCTTCTCCACAAAGGTATGACCCAACCTGAGATGGCCTGAATCCCTGTCTGGGATTTTAAAGAATGAGGCTGAGAGAGAGAGAGTTTCTTACCTATGGTGCCTCTAAGCTTAAGCAAAATAAATCTAGAAATGTATATGGTTATATTTTTGATATCAGAAAAGCTGGGAGACCAGGTCTGGAAATGGTAAAAATCCAGTAAGATTGGGGAGCAAGATACTCAGCGCAAGCCACACTGCTCCAGCCACTCTGGTTAGGATTTATATCTGCACTTTCAGTGCCACNTCTCCGAGCAGCCCGTTCCGATGGGAAATCGGTGATGGAATTTGAGTGGAAGTGGGATCCAGCTCGTGGGAGGCCACGATGCACAATCCCCTTCCGCCACCTCCTCCTCTCTTCCAGCTAGCATGAGGCCTGGGAGCTTAATTGCATAGTTTGTACTGCTGAGCGAATCCTGGGGTATAAAAGAACTACCACCGGCCTGGAGTGGGGAAGGGATCACCTGATAATGTGTATCAGACCCGTCCTGCGTTCTGATACGTTTACCCAGCAGCCCTTGAGCAATCTGGCTTACCTTGAATGTCTCTCACCAGTTCATCAAACAGATCTGTAAATGTCTGAACCCCTGCTGTGGGCAGCTTGAATTCCAGAGCACACATTTTTTACCATTAAGCTCTTTGGCCTCAGACAGTTTACCAGATAAAAGCTTTTTGGATTTTCCAGAACCTGCAATGATAGCTGGGGGTTCTGTCTAATCTAAGAGTCATAAACTCTGACAGAGAAGAAACTAGCCCACATGGTTTCTTGGTTTTACTTGGGCAACACATTGGTTTTATTTGCTTTTGCTTTTTAGAAAAGAAATTTAAATCCCATAAGCACCACTTCTGTGTTTAGTAACAGCCCCCCTGACACTGGAAGATGTTTTTGTTTGTGGCCCTTGGTCTTCTCTGAATACACAGAAAACCTCCGGGGCTGTCATCCAGTCCCACTGGTTGAGACTTGGGGCTTTCCTAGCCAAGACAACCAGTTGGACAGAGAATGAACCAAGTCAAACAGGTAACCAGGTTGAGGATAGAATCAGGGTACCAAATACAAGTGAAGGGAATTTGCAAACAAAATCAAGGGCAATCGAGTAAGCTCTCAAAAAGCCAAGGAAGTTATGGGAGGTAGAATTTGAAATAAGCAGACTGTGAGCGGAAAAGTAATTCTGAAGTTAGCGAAACACCAGCCAGTGCCCCTGTTGTATGTCAGGTCCCAGATCAAATCCCACCTTGATCTCCTCAACCAGATGTGCCCTCTTCCTCCTTTCAGCTCTGCAGCACTGTGTGTACCTTGTGCCTAGCCTTTAGAATTTTCAACCCTGTATGGTTTCCTTGTCTGTAAGAAGGTGTAGGATGAATGACTCCTGAGGTTCCTTTTAGCAATGTTCACATCCATGCTCACTCACTCACTCGTGTCCGACTCTTTGCAACCCCACGGACTGTAACCAGCCAGGGTCCTCAGATTTTCCAGGCAAGCTTCCTGGAGTGGGTTGCCATTTCCGTCTCCAGAGGGTCTTCCCCATCCAGGGATGTATCTCCTGTATCTCCTGCACTGGCAGGTGTGTTCTTTACTGCTGTGCCACCTTTTAGCTATGACTTCCTGTAATTATGTGTTTGAGCATCTTTTGCTTTTGCCTGAGAAATGATCTTTCCTTTAAGGAATTGTCTGAAATCCCTTGGATCAGATGAGTCTTTAGGGGCATCACATTTCTCACCTCCCAAGGCAGGAAGGATAGAGAACAAGAAGGCATGGAGCCCAGGGCAGGCCAACTATAATCTCCTTCCTCTTCTCCACAAAGGTATGACCCAACCTGAGATGGCCTGAATCCCTGTCTGGGATTTTAAAGAATGAGGCTGAGAGAGAGAGAGTTTCTTACCTATGGTGCCTCTAAGCTTAAGCAAAATAAATCTAGAAATGTATATGGTTATATTTTTGATATCAGAAAAGCTGGGAGACCAGGTCTGGAAATGGTAAAAATCCAGTAAGATTGGGGAGCAAGATACTCAGCGCAAGCCACACTGCTCCAGCCACTCTGGTTAGGATTTATATCTGCACTTTCAGTGCCACCATGAATTATTTTCCAACTCTTCTGTGATGTTAGGTATTCATTCAAGATTCAAGTTTGGGGCAGGACTATCGACTTGTCTAACTGTAGGTCATATTCCTGTGCTCTAACTACCATTAGGCAAGGAGAGTTCTGGTCTCTGTTGTGGTTTGTGCTGGGTCAGTTGGCTTCTAGTGTGGGAGAGGGGCCCAACCTCAATCTAAGACTCAGAGTAGGGGGATCACTCCAAATCAGAAGGATATCCAGGTCCTGACAGCTAAAAGGACCTCCACTGTAGTCCATCTCTGAGGCTGCACAATGCAACCATGTCTCCTACAGCAACAAAAATGTCCTCATGCCTGCCCCAGAGAACAGTTCGAAGGCTCAGCAGTCATTGTATCTGGTACCAGGGCCAAGTATGCAGGTGATGGTTCATTTGAGACAGGCTGGGACCTGGACCCTTTACTGCAGTGCTTGCACCTGGACATCTCCTCGAGCAACAAAATACAAAGAAACTATAAGAGACTAAAAATAACTGCATGTGTGAGCAGGTGGTGCAAACTATGAACAAAAAAATACAAAAAGGCCAAAACCAACTGCCACTTCTGAGGTTGCAGGAGCAAAAGCAGGGAGCCATGCATGATGCCTGCACATAGCCCACAAAGGGGTGGGCAGACCACTCAAACCCCTTCTGGCCCCCCACAGATCCACCCCTCCCCTCACCCCGCTTAAGGAACCAGCTCGCCCCCTTCAGGAAGTGAGCAAGGGAACTTTTTACTTGACTTTACTCCCTCATGCTGCAGCACTCGTCCCCATAAAGCCTTGCCTGAATTCCTCCTCTGTCCTCTTATCAGGGTCTATTGATTAGAGTCCAGGCTGGCAACACATTCATCTTCTAAATCTTCATCAGTATCCTATCTCAATGTAATACGTAGACTAAATTTTGGAGTTAACTATCACTGATATACTTTAAATGCAATAATGAAGAGAAAGAGGATGAAAATCTCTTAAAAATCACTGAAAACTTTACATTTGTAAATACAGCAAGAAGGGAGATACAAATAGAGTCTATACTCCTCATTTTTTAAACTGGTATATGCTTGCTTGTGCGCATGCTCAGTTGTGTCCGACTCTTTGAACCCCACGGACTATAGCCCACTAGGCTCCTCTGTCCATAGGATTTCCCAGGCAAGCTTACTGGAGTAGGTTGCCATTCCCTTTCCAGGGAATCTTCCTGACCCAGGAATGGAACCCATATCTCCTACATTTCAGGCAGATTCTTTGCCACTGAGCCACTAGGGAAGCCTGCACGACGTGAGAACTGTGAGTTCAGTTTTATTTAGAGCAAAATGAGGACGATAGCCTGGGAAACAGCCTCTCGGAGAGCTCTGAGGCACTGCTCTGAAAAGTCAGGACATATGTGAGCTTAGTGAAGGGGTCACTTGCACTTAAGCACACATTTTGGCAGAAGGCTGCTTCAGTCATGAGGGACAGATGTCTCTGGTAATGATTTTAGTGCTTTTCTAGGTATGAGATGTCAGAAATTGGGCTCATGAAAACCTCCTGAAAACATCTAAGTAACTGAAGGCCTGTCCTGCCAATTTTTCCCAGAGCACAGAGTGCCTCATTCCTAATGTCCACCCTGAACCTGAAGGATGTGCTGAAAGTCAGAGAGTGCAGTGGCCAGTGACTCCATTCTTGTAGAACCAGAGGGCGACTGACCATTTTTATTTGGCGGTAACAGTCCATTCATTAGCCTCTGAAGTGGTACCAGATGAACAACTTCTACAAAAGAGCTGCTAAGCTGGGGGTGCCAGCAGGCATCTTGAGGCTTCTAGGCGGGTGTGGCGTCAGGGAAGGAACTTCACTTGGCCTGTATGCTCCATCTCGCTGACAGGAAAAAGACATGCACAGAGAAAGCTGACTTGCGGGTAATGGTTAACTTTGGACATAAAGTGAAAGTGAGATGTCTAGTGGTGCTGATTTGCGGTTAGTTGGAGGCATATAGAGCTGAAGTTCAGAAGTCAGAGCTGGAGGTGAAAATGACTTCAGTCATGAGGGACAGATGTCTCTGGTAATGATTTTAGTGCTTTTCTAGGTATGAGATGTCAGAAATTGGGCTCATGAAAACCTCCTGAAAACATCTAAGTAACTGAAGGCCTGTCCTGCCAATTTTTCCCAGAGCACAGAGTGCCTCATTCCTAATGTCCACCCTGAACCTGAAGGATGTGCTGAAAGTCAGAGAGTGCAGTGGCCAGTGACTCCATTCTTGTAGAACCAGAGGGCGACTGACCATTTTTATTTGGCGGTAACAGTCCATTCATTAGCCTCTGAAGTGGTACCAGATGAACAACTTCTACAAAAGAGCTGCTAAGCTGGGGGTGCCAGCAGGCATCTTGAGGCTTCTAGGCGGGTGTGGCGTCAGGGAAGGAACTTCACTTGGCCTGTATGCTCCATCTCGCTGACAGGAAAAAGACATGCACAGAGAAAGCTGACTTGCGGGTAATGGTTAACTTTGGACATAAAGTGAAAGTGAGATGTCTAGTGGTGCTGATTTGCGGTTAGTTGGAGGCATATAGAGCTGAAGTTCAGAAGTCAGAGCTGGAGGTGAAAATGAGGTAGAGATATGTTAAGATTGTTAAGCAGAAACCTCAAATAAATAGAGTTTAGAGACCAGAATGGGGGCTCACTCATGCCCCGCAACCATAGCAGAGCCCAACAGGAAGAAGAAACGACACCTCTTCTTTCCTGGCAAGGAAAAGTCAAGGACACTGTTTACTACAGCACTCTCCCATGCCTTTGCCCCTCTGAAAAAGCAGTCTCCTTCCCTTAAGGTGGGGAACTTGCACGACAGAGTTGAAGACCCCCACCTTGCAAATTTCAGTTGATCCCAAATAAACCCATCTTTACTGGAGAAATATCTGGCAGTCTATTTTTTAAGATTTTTTTTTTTAATGTGGACTGTTTTGAAAAATCTTTATTTAATTTGTTCCAGTATTGTTTCTTTTTTATGTTTTGGTTTTATAGCCAGGAGGCCTGTGGGATCATAGCTCTCCCACCAGGGACTGAACACATACACCTTGCATTGGAAGGCAAAGTCCTAACCACTAGACTGGAGTGCCAAGGAAGTCCCGGTCTATTTGTTTTATTTATTTATTTTTTTCCAGTCTATTTGTTTTAGATCACAAATGTGAAATAACAAAAGCTACAGACAGGAAGGAGATTTCCACAGGCATGGAAGAGACTGGAAAGGCAGAAGGTTGTTGCTGTAATGTATCTATTTTTTCAACCATTTCCCCCTCTTCCCCTTCCTCAAGCAGGTAGCAGGCCCTGTGTTTACTTTCCTCAGGGGAGGTTTGTGGTGACATGAAAGAAGAAGCTGAAAAACATTCCCTTCCTGGCTTTGTTTTCAAAGTCTACCCCACTGAGGTGATTGAGTGTACAGTGGGGAAAAGAGACAGGAAATGGCTCTGAGGGAAACCTGAGCAGAGGCACTTGTGGATTTTCTCCAAAATAAAAGATGTCCTCTGGCCAGGGGAAGGGTCCAGGCTCCTGCGACAGCCAGGACCGACGCTCTCCTCCCTGACAACTCCCCACCCCCTCCTGCCAGGTGCTGGTCAGATCTCAGAGGGAACAGTGAAGCGTCTCCAACCTCACCAAACTTCCACATGCCCTGAGGGTGACATGGAAGCTAGTGGCTGTTAGACCTGAAGAACTAAAGAGCCTCTTGATGAGGGTGAAAGAGGAGAGTGGAAAAGCGGGCTTAAAACTCAACACTCAAAAACCTAAGATCACGGCATCCAGTCCCATCACTTCATGGCTAATAGATGGGGGAAAAGTGGAGACAGTGACAAACTATTTTCTTGGGCTTGAAAGTCACTGAGGACAGTGACTGTGAAATTAAAAGACGCTTCCTCCTTGAAAGAAAAGCCATGACAAACCTAGACATATTAAAACACAGAGACGTCACTTATGATTAGCTGTGTGGCCTTGGGCAAGTTACTGAAACTCTGAGCCCACATACCTAGACTTCCTCACTTGTGAAATGGTCATATTAATATACATCAGTCTCTCGGACTACTGAAAGGATTAAATGTGAAAGTGTTTTTAAAGCACCTGTCCTATTGTGGCTTTGAAGAAATTAAAGAAAACCAATTATATAGATAGAAGAAGAGGTAGAGACTTGGAGAATAAAGAACACATGTGGTTTGAGAGAAACTGTGTTTAAGATGTCTGCATGAGATGCCATGCAGTAGGCTGGGTGTACTTTTGGGGGGGTCGGGGAGGAGCTGTGCAGAATATAGGATCTTAGTTCCCTGACCAGAGATGGAGCCCGAGTGCCCTGCAGTGGAAGTGCACACAGAGTCTTATCCACTGGACTGCCAGAGAAGCCCCTATCTTGGTGTACTGTTTGAAGTGAAGCCGCTCAGTCGTGTCTGACGCTTTGTGACCCCATGGACTGTAGCCTACCAGGCTCCTCCACCCATAGGATTTTTTAAAAGACCTAAAAATGGAGAAGGAAATGGCAACCTACTCCAGTATTCTTGCCTGGAGAATCCCGTAGACAGAGGAGCCTGGCAGGCTACAGTCCATGGGGTCACAAGAGTTGGACACGACTTAGTGCACTGTCTCACCCCAGAGATCCTGCCACATATACCACAAAAACCAAACATCCCCCAATGACCTTGGCCCCACTGTTCCAATCACTCCCAGGTGGGAATTCAGGCATATGTCCACAGAGGTCACAGACAACATACATACGGTTCTGTTATGTCCCATATATTACCCTTTCATGTCCCAAGGAAGACATTTTCTCTTAGAGATTTTCATTTAGTGTATCTTTAAAAAATCTTGTGTTAAAATTGCTTCCATCTTTTTCTTGGGTAAGGACAACCCAGAAATGGCCCTTTTGTGTCTGTGATGTTGCCATTCACAGCTTTTCTTGATAGGCCTAGTACAATCTTGAGAACAGGGTTGCTGTATGCTGAATGTCAGACGGTAGCTCTTAGCTTTGCCTATCTTAGGTAGTTATGCTGTGCATTTTTTATTGGTGTACCATGTTTGATTTGTCCCTAATACCTTTGAAGTTTTTCTGAGAAATGAAATAATGCAACATGAACTTATTAAAATACATTTTAAGCCTTTAAAAAAAAAAAAAAGACCTAAAAACAAGTGAAGGCTTCCGTGATGGTTCATCAGTAATCTGCCTGCAATGCAGGAGATGTGGGTTCAATCCCTGAGTCGGAAAGATACTCTAGACAAGGAAATGGCAACCCACCTCCAGTTTTCTTGCCTGGGAAATCCCATGGACAGAGGAGCTTCATGGCTGCAGTCCATGGGGTCACAGACGAGTGAGACAGGACTCAGCGACTAAACAACCTCAAGAGGTATGAGAACTGCAAAAGAAGGGGGAGTGATTCTGCTGCCCTTGGGCAGTGGTGCAGTTCTCAAATATGGCCACAAGGTGGAGTCTGTTCAGTGCAAAAAGCTTCCCAAGTGAGTGAAGTCTCTCGGTAGTGTGGGACCCTTTTGAGACCCCATGGACGGTAGGTAGCCCGCCAGGCTCCTCCATCCATGGGATTTTCCAGGCAAGAATACTGGAGTGGGTTGCCATTTCCTTCTCCCGGGGATCTTCCCAACCCAGGGCTCAAACTCACATCTCCTCCATTAAAGGTGGATTCTTTACCACTGAGCCACCAGGAAACCCACACTAATGGAGTGGGAGTACAGTACTGATCTATGGAGCATCTCCCCTGTACTGGACTCTGCCTTTTAGAAGCATCCTGACTTGTATAGCGGGGGATTCAGCTTGGTGGGAGGATACAGGGCTACCACTGTAGGGTTCTAGGCCTTGACCTAATAATCAAGGGAAGTTTTCCTTCCAGGATGGTGACTGATATATCTGACCAGGTGCAGAATCAGCTGCAAAACTCAGTTCCCTAAGGGCTTGAAATACTTTTTGTTTCTGAAAATGCACTTAGAAAACAGAATATTTAACAGAACTCAAGCGATTTCCTGGAGCTTTCTACCAAAGCTCTTCCCTACCCTTCATTTCTTTAGAACAAAACAAGTAAACAAAAACAAAACCAAAAAAAATGAGAACACTGACCCACTTGAAAAAGGCGAATCTGACTGAAGGCACAGATCTTCCCTGTAAAGTGCTGATGGACAGTAAACCTCTATCATCTGGAGAAAACAAAATGCCTTATTAATAGGAAGTAAAACTGTTACTGTGTCAGACTTTATTTTGGGGGCTCCAAAATCACTGCAGATGGTGACTGCAGCCATGAAATTAAAAGACGCTTACTCCTTGGAAGGAAAGTTATGACCAACCTAGATAGCATACTGAAAAGCAGAGACATTACTTTGCCAACAAAGGTCCATCTAGTCAAAGCTATGGTTTTTCCAGTGGTCATGTATGGATGTGAGAGTTGGACTGTGAAGAAAGCTGAGCACTGAAGAACTGATGCTTTTGAACTGTGTTGTTGGAGAAGACTCTTGAGAGTCCCTTGGACTGCAAGGAGATCCAACCAGTCCATTCTGAAGGAGGTCAACCCTGGGATTTCTTTGGAAGGAATGATGCTAAAGCTGAAACTCCAGTACTTTGGCCACCTCATGTGAAGAGTTGACTCATTGGAAAAAACTCTGATGCTGAGAGGGATTGAGGGCAGGAGGACAAGTGGACGACAGAGGATGAGATGGCTGGATGGCATCACCGACTCGATGGACGTCAGTTTGGGTGAACTCCGGGAGTTGGTGATGGACAGGGAGGCCTGGCGTGCTGTGATTCATGGGGTCGCAAAGAGTCAGACACGACTGAGTGACTGAACTGAACTGAACTGAAACTGTTATCAGCATTATTAATCTAACTGTAAGTTGAAAAAAGATGGATTTATGAGTTATAATCCAAACAGTAACTTTAGTTTTAAATCCCATTATCCCTTTCAAAAGTGGCTGTTGTTAAGTCGTATCTGACTTTTTGAGACCCTATGGACTCCCTGGTCCGTGGGATTTCCCAGGCAAGAACAGTGGAGTGGGTTAACACTTTCTTTTCCAGGGGATCTTCCTGACCCAGGGATCAAACTCAAGTCTCCTGCATCAGCAAGGCAGATTCTTTACCACTGAGCCAGGGAGACAATTAAATACACAAATAAAAAATAATTAAACATTATACTAAGTGCCAGAAAAGAGACAAATAAGGTGTTGAGAGAAGAAAAATGCTGATGGCCTACTTCAGATTGTGTGGTCAGGGAAAGCTCCTCGGAGGAGGTGATATTAGGTGAGGCTAGAGAGATGAGGTCCCACGGATGGAGGAGCCTGGTAGGCTGCAGTCCATGGGATCGCAAAGAGTAGGACACGACTGAGCGACTTCACTTTCACTTTTGACTTTCATGCATTGGATAAGGAAATGGCAACCCACTCCAGTGTTCTTGCCTGGAGAATCCCAGGGACGGGGGAGCCTGGTGGGCTGCCGTCTATGGGGTCACACAGAGTCGGACACGACTGAAGCAACTTAGCAGTAGCAGCAGCAGAGAGATGAGGAGCCAACCAGGACAGGGAGAACATGAGCTCCAGGCATCCAGATGGGCACAGGCTGTGAGTGGGTAAGCGCCAGGTGCATGGGGAACCTATACGAGGCCCGTGGCTGGAGTGAGGTGGGCAAGGGGCACAGCTGCAGGGATGAGGCAGGAGAGGTGGCGAGGTTCCTGGATAAGGGTATGGATTCTGTTCTGGGTGCAGAGAGGAGCCACTGAAGGACTTTAAGTGGAAGTGAGCTTTACTCCAATTCACATCTGAAGATCACGCAAGAAAAAGGGGACATGAATCTGGAAACTGCTGCAACTGTCCAGGTGAAAGATGGCAGAGAGATAGGTGCCAACAGTGGGGTGGAGGAACCAAGTGAATCTGAGATCTAGTTTAGAGGTAAAATCAGCAGGAGTGACTTACTAATGGATGGGTAGGAGGTGGAAGAAGAAAGCAGAGGAATTCCTCAGTGGCTGGCCTGAACGGAGTCTGATGTGCTGATGGAGGTGGGAATCTGGAGTATCCAGCAGAGGCCTCAACACATCTCAGGTCATAACTGCAAATTCCAACAAAAGTATTACTTTTAGGCAGGCCCTCATACTTTGGGTCAAGTGCCCGCCCTGATGCACTAGCTATGCAGAGATGGGGGAAGGTATACGGAAGCGAGTGTATGAGGGCCTGCCTAAATTTCCCAACAATCTTTTAAGGTGGGAATAACCATACAAATAACTAGGAGACAGAGCATCACAAGGCCTGGGACATATACCATTTGGCGGTATCTTCTCAGCCCCACCAGCCATTTGCTGCCCCCTTTCTCTGCAATTGGCCCACCTGCCCTGGGGTGGGGGCTAGCTACAGCTGATGGCAAAAAGAGACCTTCTATGAGAAAACAAAGAACAACAACAATTCAGTGGAGAACAAGGAGGAACATGTCCATAAACACACCTCGCATTTTGTGTCTGAAGATCTGACAATTCCACAATGACTTTTGTCTACTTTGATTTCTCATTGATTCCAAGTTACTTCATTTATATACATAATTAATCTACACAATAGATTGGTCACTTTTTTTCACATCCCAGAAAAGATTTTAAATGGTTTTCGAGTTACTTTATGGATCTATGTCTATCTAAATTTTGTGCCTGCCTGATAGGCCCTCTAAATCCACGGTAACTTCATGAATTCTTGTTTACAAGTCATTCAGGACCTCTGAGTATTTTGGTGTACTGATGTCTACAAATTCACTGTATAAATGGCCTCTCTATCTTTATGTCTAACTTCTCTATCTTTATATCTAACTAGAGAGAAAGATGGGCTTCCCTGGTGGCTCAGACAGTAAAGAAGCTGCCCGCAATGCAGGAGACCTGGGTTCGATCCCTGGATTGGAAAGATCCCCTGGAGGAGAGTAAGGCAATCTGCCCCAGTATTCTTGCCTGGAGAATCCCCATGGACAGGGGAGCCTGGTGGGCTATAGTCCATGGGGTTGCAAAGAGTTAAACATGACTGAGCATCTAAGCACAAGAGGGAAAGAAATACATGGATAATGTTGGCCTAAAGTTTACCCATTTCTGGTTTCTATCCTAAAAAATTATTTTTGGCTGGGTGACTAATCTCTTAACCTTTAATTTCTCATTTGTAAAATGGCAATTGTAATAGTGCCAGCCTCACTGGGTTCTTCTGAGGATTAAATGGGATAATCTGTGTAAGTCACTCAGCACAGTGCCTGAGTATTTGGCACATGGTAAACCAAATACTCAATTACAGTTGGCAGCTATCCACCCGAAAGAAGTAAAGAATAAATGTCTTTAGACATAATATGTCTAAATGCTACCATGGTGTGGTCTCCAGCATGTATGGTGAAGTGAGAAAAAAGCAAGGTAGAGAAAGGTGTANTGGGATAATCTGTGTAAGTCACTCAGCACAGTGCCTGAGTATTTGGCACATGGTAAACCAAATACTCAATTACAGTTGGCAGCTATCCACCCGAAAGAAGTAAAGAATAAATGTCTTTAGACATAATATATCTAAATGCTACCATGGTGTGGTCTCCAGCATGTATGGTGAAGTGAGAAAAAAGCAAGGTAGAGAAAGGTGTACAACCATAAAAAATGTATAAAATATTAAATACATAAATGTATAGATTACATACACACACACACACACACCCCTATATTTAAAAGCCAAGTGATGGAAAAATTACCCATAAAATTTAAAAATGGTTACCTATGGGGATAGGGCTTCCCAGTGGTTTAGCAGTAAAGAATCCGTCTGCTGATGCAGGAGGTACGGGTTTGATCCCTGGGTTGGGAAGGTCCCATGGAGGAGGGCATGTAACCCAGTCCAGTATTCTTGCCTGGACAATCCCATGGACAAGGGAGCCTGGTGGGCTCCATGAGGTCTCAAAGAGTCAGACATGACTGAGAGACTGAGCATGCACGCACCTATGGGACAGAGGGAGCGGGGTCCCCTGGGAGGAGGAAGACAGACAGTTAAGTCAGACTTCTTTGAACATAACTTCATATCTAGATCTGACTTTGGAGCCATGTGAATACTATGTGTAATTATGAAGCGTGTGTGTGTGCGTGTGTGTGTGTGTGTTGGTAGTTGCTCAGTCGTGTCTGATTCTTTGCAATCCTAAAGAATCCAAAATTTTAAAGTCAACTATAAAATAAAAAATGCAGTAAAACAAATCAGTTTTGGGGATAAGTAAACTGGATCACTCCCCAGAGGAGGAATTCTTCTAAATGACTGAAAAACAGAAATTTAAGGGAACGCTGCTGATTGGATATACTCTCAAGACAAAAAATAATGGCCAAAATAAAATTATTAAGCTGTGTGGACTTTCCTGGTGGTCCAGTGGTTGAGAAAATTCACCTGCCAATGCAGGGGACATGGATTTGATCCCTGATCTGAGGAGATTCCACATGCCATGGAGCAACTGAACCTGTGCACCACAATTACTAAGCCCATGCTATGCAACAAGTCGCCGCAATGAGAAGCCATGCCCTGCAACTAGACAGTAGCCCCCACCTGCCACAACTAGAGAAAACCTGCATGCAACAGCAAAAACCTAGTGGAGCCAAAAATGAATAAATAAATATTAAGCTGTATGATCATATTTTTGCTAGCAGAAGTGTTATTCTGAGATTGCTGTACATTTGTTGTAGTATAATAAATCAATACAATATATGAAATTGGAATTCTGTCACTCCCAGTGTCAATGGGAGACAGATTTCTCAGTGTGGGAGAAAGAGGATATGGGTATAAGACAGAAGGGGTCAAGTAAAATCCTTAAGGTCCTGATTTTGAACAGGAACTATTGGGATGAATTCAGAATGTGGTTCTTAGCTCTGTCCATGGAAAAGACCTAGAAATAATGACCAACCCTGTACCAGTAATGAGCATTCCTAGCCTCCAGATTGTGGCCTTGTGTTAAAACATACCCATAGGATATAAATTTATGGAGGTGACTGAGTGATGACACAGAGAGGTAATGCCATTACAAGAATTTATTACTCACATTTTCCAAGAGCAGGGCATGCCACACCATGCTGGGCCATGTGGGGAAACACCAGGTTTCGTCAGAAGGCATAAGGAGTGAGGCAAGAGCATGGTTCAGAGCCTTTGTTGTGTTTTCTGTGGGAAAGGCAAGGCAGAGAATGAACGGTTTAGGATTGAATGGTCTGAACAATGTTGGTGGTCTCTGGGTTCTAAGATGGTCTCTAGTTCTCTGGTTCTGGCTCTGGGTTGACTTTGGGCAGGGGAAATACTGGCTAGGTGTGTGACAGTTAGATAAAGGAGGTGGTTGGGGCTTTGGACTTAGGGTTGCTTGGTTTGCGTGTGAAAGGTACACTTACAGGGCAATTGTCTGTTATTTTTGGAATTCGCTAGCCCTGGGAGAGGCAGTCTTCTCCCAGTCACCAAGGCTCCCTAAGACTTCAAAATATCATAAAATTCAAGCATGATTAATACGTCTTAAAATACCATTTCCTACTAAAAGGAACCAGTAGTCCTGGGAGAAACTGTTGCCTCTGGGAAATGTAAGATGGGCTTGGAAGGTCTTACCATACCAGGGAGTAAAGTGAAAGTGTTAGTTGCTTAGTCATGTCTGACTCTTTGCNAGTCCCTTGGACTGCAAGGAGATCCAACCAGTCCATTCTGAAGGAGATCAGCCCTGGGATTTCTTTGGAAGGAATGATGCTAAAGCTGAAACTCCAGTACTTTGGCCACCTCATGCAAAGAGTTGACTCATTGGAGAAGACTCTAATGCTGGGAGGGATTGGGGGCAGGAGGAGAAGGGGATGACAGAAGATGAGATGGCTGGATGGCATCACCGACTCTATGGACATGAGTTTGAGTGAACTCCGGGAGTTGGTGATGGACAGGGAGGCCTGGTGTGCTGCGATTCATGGGGTCGCAAAGAGTCGGACACGACTGAGCAACTGAAATGAACTGAATTGAGTGACAGGTTAACAATGTTACTAAAAAGAAGTTTATTGTTCCTGATTGGAGGATGCTCGGAAGTCAACTTTGTGTTTTGAAAACCAGTACATAAAGAGAAGGAATCAAGTATTTATCCCATTTTTCTGAACTGTACCACTGGGTAATTACATAGTAAATGAAAAGTGTTTCAGTGCTGTCTAAGGAACAGGGGAATTAGACTATCACCATTTGATAAGCCCTGATACATTAAAGGATCTAGGCATTGAGTGTCAACATCCCTTGTCATAACAAAAAGACCCTGCCAGACATGAAGAGCCTCCTGCTACTACAGTACTTAGGAAGTTATCTTGCAAAACCATTGAACCTGAATCTGAATACGCCTATAGTTCCAACAAACAATTTATAAGAAATTCAAAGGTGAGGCAAGAGAAATACGATATATGATGCCACCACAGAGCTGTAATTGGCAAAATCCAGACTGTGGGAAACTCTCCAGGCCAAAATCCCTGTTGTATTCAACAAATTTATTTCAGTGAAAAAGTATTATATGGGACAGAGGTGAGGGGGCTGGGGCACTTACGGACAGATCAATCAGTACCCGTGTGGACCTGAGATAGATCCTAAATAAAATAAACCTTTTAAACGTTGTAATTTGGGAATTCCCTGGCGGCTCAGTTGTTGGGATTCACTCTGTGCTTCCACTGTAGGGGGCACAGGTTTGATGCCTTGATGGGGAACAAAGATCTTGTATGCCAAGTGGGCAAATAAGTAAATGAATAAATAAAAGTTATACTTTTACGAAGTGACTGGAAACTTAAACTCTGATTAGAAGTCAGAGAAATATTTTAAAACTATTGTTTCTTTTTAAGATATAATAATGGAAATGGGGGGATTTTTTTTAAAAGAGTCCTTATCTGTTAGAAATAGATACTGAAACATTTATGGTAGGGAAGGTGTCCGTCCGAGGATGAACAGTGTGGGAAGTGAGGCTCTGGACCTGCTGGCAGCCTGCCATTTGGAAATGCTGCTCTCCTGGGTGAGATGATAATCCTGCTCAGAGTCACACAGCAGTGAAGTAAAGCTGGGCTTTAGCCGGTCTGTCTGCTTCCAGAGCTCCTAGTCTTCAGTTCAGCCTTTGTCTTCACTGGGAAGTAATGGGGAAACGGGTCTGCAGGAGCCCCCAGGCCACTGCTTGGGGAAGAGTTCTGGTTTCTGGAGACAGTGAAGAAAGAAAAGGGGGAAGGTATTAGTTGTCTCTCAAACCTTGGCTCTGGGACAGGACTGTGTTTGGGTGTCTCCTGTGGAGGTGTGGGTCAGCAGTGGACTGCTGCAGGGCAGGGGCTCTGGGTGCAGTAAACCTGGGTATGGCATAAGCCCTCCTGGAGAAGGTGGCCATTAACCCCACCACAGAGCCACCAGAGCTTACACAGGACTGGGAAATCAACTCTTGGAGGACACAAATAAAATCTCATGTGCACCAGGACCCAAGAGAAAGGGGCAGTGACCCCACAAGAAACTGACCCAGACTTGCCTCTGTGTCCAGGAGTCTCTGGTGGAGGCATGGGTCAGTGGTGGCCTGCTGCAGGGCTGGGGGCACTGAATGCAGCAGTGTGTGCTTGGGACCTTCTGAAGGAGGTCGCCATTATCTTCATTACCTCCACCATAGTTTCGCCTCAGATCAAACAAAACCTGGGTTTGATCCCTGGGTCAGGAAGATCCCCTGGAGAAGGAAATGGCAACCCAATCCAGTATTCTTGCCTGGAGAATCCCATGGATGGAGGAGCTTGGTGGGCTACAGTCCATGGGGTCACAAAGAGTCGGACAGACTGAGCCACTTCACTTTCACACAACAGGGAGGGAATACAGCCCCGCCCATCAACAGAAAACTGGATTAAAGATTTACTAAGCATGGCCCTGCCCATCAGAACAAGGCTCAGTATCCCCCTCAGCCAGTCTATCCCATCAGGAAGGTTCCATAATCCTCTTATTCTTCTCCACCAGAGGGCAGACAGACTGAAAACCACAATCACAGAACATTAACCAATCTGATCACATGAACCACAGCCTTGTCTAACTCATTGAAACTACGAGCCATGCCCTGTAGGGCCACTCAAGATGGACGGGTCTTGGTGGAGAGTTCGGACAAAACGCAGTCCACTGGAGAGGGGAATGGCAAACCACTTCAGTATTCTTGCCTTGAGAATCCCATGAACAAAATGAAAAGGCAAAAAGATAGGACACAGAAAGATGAAGTCCCCAGGTTGATAGGTGCCCAGCGTGCTACTGCAGATCAGTGGAGAAATAACTCCAGAAAGACTGAAGAGACAGAGACAGAGCAAAAACAGCACCCAGCTGTGGGTATGGCTGGTGATGGGAGCAAGGGCCAATGCTGTAAAGAGCAAGACTGCACAGGAACCTGGAAGGTTAGATACGTGAATCAAGGCAAATCGGAACTGGCCAAACAGGAGACGGCAATATTGAACACTGACATTTTAGGAAGCAGTGAACTAAAATGGACTGAATGGGTGAATTCCTTAGAAGAAATGGAGTAGCCATCACAGTCAGCAAGAGTTTGAAACACAGTACTTGGGTGCAGTCTCAAAACCGACAGAACAATCTCTGTTTGTTTCCAAGGCAAACCATTCAATACCAGAGCAATCCAAGTCTATGCCCCAACCAGTAACGCTGAAGAAGCTGAAGTTGAACAGTTCCATGAAGACCTATAAAACCTTCTAGAGCTAACACCCCAAAAAGATGTTCTTTTCATTATAGGGGACTGGAATTTCAGAAGTAGGGAGTCAAGAAATACCTAGAATAACAGGTAAATTTGGCCTTGGAGTACAGAATGAAGCAAGGCAAAGGCTGAGTCTTGCCAAGAGAACGCACTGGTCATAGCAAACACCCTCTTCCAACAACACAAGAGTTAAGACTCTACACATGGACATCACCAGACAGTCAATACAGAAATCAGATTGATTATATTATTTGCAGCCAAAGATGGAGAAGCTCTATACAGTCAGCAAAAACATGACTGGGAGCTGACCGTGGCTCAGATCATGAACACCTTATTGTCAAATTCAGACTGAAATTGAAGAAAGTAGGGGAAACCACAAGACCATTCAGGTATGACCTAAATCAAACCCCTTACATTATACAGTGGAAGTGACAAATAGATTCATGGGATTAGATCTGATAGACAGGGTGCCTGAACAGCTATGGACAGAGGTTTGTGACATTGTACAGGAGGCAGTGATCAACACCATCCCCAAGAAAAAACAAATGCAAAAAGGCAAAACGGTTGTCTGAGAAGGCCTTACAAATAGCTGTGAAAAGAAGAGAAGTGAAAGGCAAAGGAGAAAAGGAAAGATATACCCATTTGAATGCAGAGATCCAAAGAATAGCAAGGAGAGATAAGAAAGCCTTCCTCAGAGATCAATGAAAAGAAATAGAGGAAAACAATAGAATGGGAAAGACAAGAGATAGCTTCAAAAAAATTAATACCAAGGGAACATTTCATGCAAAGATGGGCACGATAAAGACAGGAAATGATATGGACCTAACAGAAGCAGAAGATGTTAAGAAGAGGTGGCAAGAATATACAGAAGAACTATGCAAAAGAGGTCTTCATGACCCAGATAACCACGATGGTTTGATCACTCACCTAGAGCCAGACATCCTGGAATGTGAAGTCAAGTGGGCCTTAGGAAGCACCACTATGAACAAAGCTAGTGGAGGTGATGGAATTCCAGTTGAGGTATTTCAAATGCTGAAAGATGATGCTGTGAAAGTGCTGTACTCAATATGCCAACAAATTTGGAAAACTCAGCAGTGGCCACAGGACTGGAAAAGGTCAGTTTTCATTCAAATTCCAAAGAAAGACAATGCCAAAGAATGCTCAAACTACCACACAATTGCACTCATCTCACATGCTAGCAAAGTAATGCTCAAAATTCTCCAAGCCAGGCTTCAACAATCTAAGAACTGTGAACTTCCAGATGTGCAAGCTGGATTTAGAAAAGGCAGAGGAATCAGAGATCAAATTGCCAACATCCACTGGATCATCAAAAAAGCAAGAGAGTTTGAGAAAAACCTCTACGTCTGCTTAATGACTACACCAAAGCCTTTGACTGTGTGGATCACAACAAACTGTGGAAAATTCTTAAAGAGATGGGAATACCAGACCACCTGACCTGCCTCTTGAGAAATCTGTATGCAGGTCAAGAAGCAACAGTTAGTACTGGACATGGAACAACAGACCGGTTCCAAATAGGAAAAGGAGTACGTCAAGGCTGTATATTGTCACCCTGCTTATTTAACTTATATGCAGAGTACATCATGAGAAATGCTGGGCTGGAAGAAGCACAAGCTGGAATCGAGATTGCTGGGAAAAATATCAGTAACCTCAGATATGCAGATGACGCCACCCTTATGGCAGAAAGTGAAGAGGAGCTAAAAAGCCTCTTGATGAAAGTGAAAGAGGAGAGTGAAAAAGCTGGCTTAAAGCTCAGCATTCAGAAAACGAAGATCATGGCATCCGATCCCATCACTTCATGGCAAATAGATGGGGAAACAGTGGAA